>PVLA01003294.1:81958-220091 GCA_004027455.1 Hydrochoerus hydrochaeris | reverse complement strand
TTATTTTTAAGAGATCTTTCCTTTCATGATCACACATTGCAAACTTGTCTTCAAGTTTTGATAGTCTATCCTTAGTTTCTTTTAAGGAGTTTTGCCAGCTTTCAATGGAGTTTTTAATTTCCTGGTAGTCTCTTTGAATCTGCTTCATGTATTCTATATTTTCTTTATATTCTTTATTGAATGTTTCTCTCCTTTTTTTTGTGTTCCTCCCTTCTTTCATCTATATCTTCCTGAGAGATGCTTCCTGAGAGCATTTCTTTTATTATTCTACTCATATCTTGCTTTACCTGATTTAATATTTAATATTTCAGTTTTGAGCTCATCTACAAGGTCCCGAAGATATCTCTTAATGTCCATTGAAGCCATGTCTGATGTTGCATGTTTGCCGCCTTCTGTCTCCCTTGTTTTTCCCTCTCCTGGATCAGGGCTCTCAGGGTTCTGGGCTGGGGGCTTCCTCCTGCCTCTTTCTCCTGTCATGTCCCTGGCTTCCTCCACACAGGTGTACAGTGCAGGTCCCAGCCTCCTTCCCTGTTGGCCACATTTCCTCTGAAGCAGGCTGGCAAGGGACCTCCGTCCTCTCCTGCCTGCCCCTCCCAACCGGGCGAGCCAAAATTCAGGGGCCTTCACCCAGTTAGTGCATGCTAGGCATAGGGAATGGATTTGGGATGGCTCATTGGGTCCCAGCCAGGGGTCCATCCCAGTCCAAGCAAATCCCATGAATCTGCTCTGGGGAGGGAGCAACCAACTGAAGTCACTGTCACTCCCAGTTCAGGTTCCTCCTGCCTGATTCCAGCATGTTGCCCATTTGGTCACACCCTTCCTGTGGGGGCAGTGTCTCATTCCCAGCACTGACTGTGGATTAATGAAGGTCCCTTTGCTGGCTCCACTTTCCAATGGGCTCACCAACCCCCAACTTCAGTGCTGCTGTGCTTCCTGTGAGTGGCAGCGGGAACGAATTTGAGTGGCTCTGCTGGCCGGCGCAGATTCAAGCTGGTGCAAATTCAGGCTGGCACAAACTTGGCGGGTCACCATGAAAACACTGTGTCCCATAATTTTTAGCTGTTCCAGTTGTAGTCCCAACGTATCTGACAAGCTTTTTTAAGTTTTAGTTTCTTCCTGTGTCAAGAGGATCCATCTCCCTCTGTCTGAGTCTCTCCAAGGTATTTTGTTCTGGCGTATGAGTTGTTTCTCCCAGGAGACTTTGTATTTTGTTGCTCACTGGTCGTCCATTTTGACTTCTCTCCTGAATTTTAACTTTTTATTAAAGTGTAATACACCTGCAACATATCATACAGTGTTTTGTTATGAGCACAAATATTAAGAAACAAAACTTAGGACTCCAGAGAGTCTCCTCATGCTTCCTTCTAGGTATATTTCCCCGAAGAGTAACCAGTATCTGAATTTCAAATGTCATAGTTTTGGTTGCAGATAAATGTTGCCCTTTTTTTACTCAAAATTATTTCTTTTCATTTTTTTCTTAGTGTTACAAGGGCCGGGGAATTAGCTCAGTGGTGTAGGTGCTTGCCTGGCAAGTATGAGGTCATGAGTTCAATCCTGGGTACAAAAAAAAAAAAAAGTCTGTCCTTAGTGTTACATATATATGTACAGTATTCATGTTGATTGCTGTATAGTATTGCATTGTGGTGGTAAATCATTATTTGTGTCTCCTACTCCTGATGGACAATGAGATAGTTTACAGATTGATATGACTGAAAGTTTGTTCTACTCTGAGCACACTTAGAAGGATCTCTTGGTGAGTATATGTGTGTGTTTCTTTTGTATATGTACTTAAGAGTTGAATTGCTGGGTCATATTGTTTGTGCTTATGTTTTGCATAGTGTTTGCACAGCATAAAGAGCTTTACAAAGTGATTCTATAAAGGTATACTACTTATTAACAATATGTGAGAGTTCCATTTGTTCCACATTTATGCCAGTGCTTCAGTTTTTTGCACTATTTTTCATTTTACCACTTGACTGCACATGTAGTGTCATTGCAGTGTGATGTATCATAACATTTTCCTGATGTCTCATTAATTTCAGTATGTTTCCTATTTTTTTAACTACTTGGATGTCCTCTTCATGTTTATTCAAGTTGTTTGCCTGTTTGATTGTATTAGACTAATACATTTTGTCATTAAAAAATGCTACATGTTCATGATATAAGATCTGGAAAACTCAAAAGAGCAGATAAACAAATAATTGTTCCATTAATATTTAAATTACTGAACATTTATAACTATCACATTACATCCTTTCTGTAGTAGTTATAGTTTTAAAGAACTTACTAAAATAATGCAATAGCTATGATTATGCTGCCAAAACAATTATATTAGGCCTTGTTTTATTTAGGGGCCTCCAGAACACAAAAACAAATTGGGAATGAGGGAAGTACTGTTTTCTTTTCACTCTAAATTGAGGTAAGGACATTTGCCCTTTGGTCATATCTGGTTATAGGGTCCCTCTGTCTGATCAAGGAGTTGACCCTATCCTAACTTCTCTTTGTCTGGAATAAGGCACAGCTGGGGATCATTTGTGCCAAGTTTGTGACCTTTCCACACTGGCATTGCCACCCCCTTTTTCTTGAATCAGAAACCCAGTCTACTGTTGGTCCTTGTTTCACAGTCAACAATTTTCCAAGCTTTTCATCCTCACTGCCGTTGTCTCATCTGAGCCTGTCTTCTGAATTGTTTGTATCCCTCTTGACCAATTTTCTTCTGTTGTTCTTATCTACCCTTTTCCTCCTACTCAGTCCCATCCATTCTTCACACGCTGGCAGCCTTTCTAAGCACACATCTAAGCATGTCATTTCCCTGTTTATAACATCTCAGTGGCTTCCCGGTGCCCTCGGGAAAGGTTCAAATACTTCACATGTTTGCACGGGTTCTCCTAATCTGACCCTGATTTTCTCTAACCTCATCTCCTGTCTTTGATAGATGACAGACTTTCAGGCTTCAGAGCCTTTGTTCAAAGTCCCTCTGCTTGAAATGCCCTCACCTGGCCTCTCTGCCTGGAAAAATCCTGTGCGCATCTTTAAGGTCTAGCTCAAGGGCCATCCTGAGATCCTAGAAAGAAATTAATCCGTTCTCCCCCAGTTTGTTGTACAAACCACTTAGCCTGACAAATTGCTGTCCTTTGTTTGTCACCTTAGCCAAATAACACACTTCTTATTACCTCGTGCATGCTGAGCACTTAACACAAGGTCTGGCACATAATAAGTGTTTAATAAACACTGAAGGGGTGCCTAAAGGAATTAATCAGAGGTAAAAAGAATAGGGAACTAACATTTGTGAAGAATTGCTTTGTTCCAGGCACATTGCCTATGCCGTTTCTTTTAAACTTTCCCATGGTCTTAGCATTTTTATTCTCATTTTTGTGAATGGGGATAGTAAGACAGAGAAATTTAATAACTTGCCTAAATTCACATAGCTAATAAATAGCAGAGCCAAGATTTAAATCAATCTGGAAACAATCCTGATTATTTACCATTAAACAGATGACCTATACATTATTGTAATAATGGTAGTGATGACAACAGGTAGAATGATTACAATAATAAAATGACCACAGTCCTAGACAGTTTACATCAGCTGTCAGTTTATGAAGCAGCTTCCACCCATTACTGTTCCTTGAGTCTCATTATAAGTATGGAGTTGGTAGAATTATTCACCTACTCTTAACTGATTAAGAAAGTGAAGTTTGAGGATTAAAGAGCCTTGCCTAAGGTCACAGCTTAGTACCAGACCATCTGTAGCTTAAATCCAGCTGTAAGTCCAGCAGGGCATGGAGGGGAAGACAGGATCCCAGTGGAAGAAGTGCTTTGCAATAATCAGCTGGCTGCTACCTCTGGCAGGTGTGGTCTCCTTTCCCCTTGAAAGTCTACTGGAGCCATAGTAGCTTCCAGGAGGTGGAAAGAAATCACAAGCTGACAGTTTCCACCATTTCTGGAGGGTGGGAAATTCTTTGTGCAAAACCCATCGTTTGCCTTGGCAGGAAACAATAATAATTTAGAACATAAAAGGATGATAACTAGTATATATAAACATTCTAAATGACTTCATGGAACCCAGACCAACATAGCAAAAAACAAAAGCCCATCGTGGGTAACTGCCCAGTGTGAGCCACCCGAGGTAACCCTGTAGGCACTGCCCACCTAGCCTACCTAGAGACTCTCCAATCTCCGTGAAGAAAGGGATAAAGCAATCCAAATTCTCTAGGAACCTCATTATTCAAACAGTTCCAGAAGCTGCAGAGGACAGCGGTGACTTTGGGAGAAGCACAATCTTATCTCCAGGGTGAAAAGGACCATTTGTTGTTTATGTCCAGGAAAGCAGGGCAGCACAAAGAGGCTGGGCGAACTCACAGGAGAAGGGCGCCAGAAGCCAGCAGCTGATCTAAAAATCCTCTGCAGAAACAATGACTTCTCTTGGGATGAGCTTCAGCCCCTTCTGAAAACAAAAGCTCTCACAGATGAAATTGGTCTTTTGTGGTTCTGGCAAGAAGGAAGCCAGATAAAGCTAGCATGGCCTGACCCTTCCCCTCTTGCAAAGGAGACGTGGAACCTGCACACAAGTGGAGAAAGTTTGATGGTGTTTCCTGAACTTCCACCAGATCTTCCAGTTCTTCTGGACGTCCACAAAGACCAGCACTTTCCCTCTAGGGAGGCTCCAGGGCATCTTAATGACTGGCCTAATGTCTTAATGTGTTTCCTTCAGGGTCCCTCTGTGGCCTGTGGTATGCTTCTTTCTTGTTCCAGCCAAAAGCCAAAAGCCGCTACTGAACTGGAGGCCTCTGACAATTCTTAAACTTGGGCTAAAAATAAACACTGGCCTGGGGCTTTGACGTAGGCCCAAGCCTTGCCCTTACTTGAACTCATTTTGCCCTTGTTGTCATGTTACCAAAGGACCCCAAATTTCAAAAAGTGCACAGCTGGACAGGGAGCAGACGCTAGCCAGCAGCTGCCTGTCCTTCCAGGTCACCATGGGTGCTGCAGATGGTCCCATGTCCTCTTCTCTTTTGTGAGACCTGTGCTGGAGATGCAACCTTAGTTGACTTTGCAAGGCTTTTTGTTTGTTGGTTTGTTTTTTGGCAGCTCTCCCATTCATATTTAGGGACTTGGGAGAGGTGACTTGGTAGCAGGGTGGGCCCAGGGACCTTATCTTGAGACTGTGTCTATAGAACCTAGGAGCTGGTTTAACTGGGGTGGTTTGCAAGGGATTGCTGGAAGGTGCCCCTCCAAAATCCCCCTGCACAGTTGTTTCTATTAATGAACACATCAGTGGTAGGCAAGAGGGACTGCACCCAGAAACAGAGCAGAATTAATTCTACCCACCATCTAGCACAGGGGAAAAAAATCCAGCTTCCTCCCAAGGTTTCCTTTGAGAATCTGCAGAGTGAGCTGGTGGATGACACCCTGGGCCAGCCTTGGAGATAGAGAGAGAATGATGTCTTAGAGGAGATCTGGGGGTGCACCATGATCCAGGGGAGGAGCACACCCTAGCAAGGAGGGCGGCTCTCAGGTAGGAGATTAGGGCCTGGCCTGCTGGACGTGTACGTTTGATGTCATTCATGGAGATCCAGGACACCGGTACAGAACAGCAGTTCCCGAGTCCCGCATCTGGGACCAACCAGAAAGTGCTGTCTTTAGTTCTTCTGGCGTGGGATCAAGCAGGTTTTTGGTAGGGTGGCCTAGATCGGACATCAGCCTGAAGAAAGGGAGACTACAAAAGACATTGGCCATTAACCCCCTGACTGGTGTCCTCTCTCATTCTCAGTGGGCTCCTCTCACACTGCACAGCAGTGTACTTCTTTTTCTACCCTTAATTGATGCTTCTTTTCCTATCCTTAATAGGCCTTCACTCAATCTGCAGAGCATAATTCTTTTCCTACCTTTAATAAATATAAAACCTCACTACCTTTCTGTTTGTCTTGCCTAATTCTTTGTTCAATGCAAAAAGAAACTGGATCAAACCTCTAGAAGGAGCCCTCAGCACCCCATAAACCTGCTAACAGCTCCGTATGCCCCTCCTTCCTGTGGACAAACAACTGGATGTGCCCAGTCTCCACCCATTAGTGCTTGTTAATACTATAATCTACATGCATCCTATTCTTTGGTGTTAACCAAGAGCTCCTACGTGCCATTTCTAGCTTCCTACATACACTAAGGTATGTGTTGATAATATTAATGAAGCCGTCTCTAACTGAGAACCTACTGTGTGTCAGCAAAGTGCTTTGTGCCTTGCACCACAGGGACGGTTAGCCCAAGAGGTCTGCTGAGTCCCCAAAGGTATAGAATGAACCTTGGATTCTCTGTTTGAATTCTCTGAAATTCCAGGAACTGTTTTCACAGATTCATGAATGAGCTTCTTTCTGCATTGAGAGTATGACTTTCATTCAGTTCTTTATTTTTTAAAATTTTACTTAAAGAGATAAAAAAACAAAAAGGGTAGAAATAATACAGAATTTTAAAAAAAGATAAACAGCAAGAAATTACATATTGTCCACTTAGAAATAGTTGTTCAAGTTAGAAAATTAAAGCATACGAAGTTGACATTCAAACAGTGAGACTAAGCAGATCTGTTCCATGATCCAACAAAAGCTTAGTAATATGGTTACCTATCCTACACACTTAAAAATACATGCAGTTATATATTTTAGAGCACTTCCTTTTCCTCTCTTTTTTACAATAGCAATTACACATTTTGGATTTTTTTACTCCTACATTTCTTATTACTTTTTTTACACTAGAGACACAATGTGATATTTATAAATTTGATTCTTATTTATTTCACTAATGAAGAAAGTCTCAAGTTGTCTCCATTTACCTATGAAGGCTTCAAGATCATGCTTTTTAATAGCTGAGTAGTATTCCATTGTATAAAAATACTACATCTTTTACATCCACTCTGTGGTTGATGGACATCTTGTTTGTTTCCAAGATTTAGCTATCACAAATTGTGCTGTTATGAACATGGGGGCACATATATCACTGTGATATGAACTTTTCAGTTTTTCTGGGAAGATACTCAGGAGGGGAATAGCTGGATTGAATGAAACTTCCAATCCTAGCCCTCTGAGAATTCTCCATACTGATTTCCATAGTGGTTGAACCAGTCTACACTCCCACCAATAGTGGAGCAGTGTTCCTTTTTCCCCCGCAGCCTCGCCAACATTTGTTATCAGTTGTTTTCTTGATGGCAGTTATTCTTTCCCTGGGTGAGATGAAGTCTCAATGCTGTTTTTATTTGCATTTCTCGAATGACCAGCGATGGTGAACATTTCCTCATGTATTTATTTCCCATTTGTATACCTTCATCTGAGAAATGTGCGTTCATCTCAGATGCCCATTTTTGGAGAGGGTCTTTGAATTTGGGGGGTTTGATGTTTTTCAGTTCTTTATATGTTCTGAATATAAGTCCTTTGTCTGAGGGGTTGCTGGCTAAAATTCTTCCCCATTCTGTGGATTTTCTTTTCACTTTGTTGGTGATTTCTTTTGAAGTGCAGAAACTTTTCAACAATATGAGATCCCAGTTGTTGATTCTTTGAAATGTTTCCTGTGAAGTTTGCATTTTATTCATGAATTCCCTGTCTATCCCTATGTCTCCAAGACTTTTGCCTACCTTGTCTTCCAGTAGATTTAGTGTTTCTGTTTTAATGTTTAGATCTTTGTTCCATTTAGACTTTAGTTTTGTGCATGGTGATAGGCATGAATCTAGTTTCAGTCTTCTGCATGTGGAGAGCTAATTTTCCCAACACCATTTATTAAAGAGGGGATCCTTCTTCCAGTGAACATGTTTAGCCCCTTTGTCAACTATCAGGTGGCTGAGTGTCTTTGTAGTTGTACATGCATCTTCTAATCTGCTCCATTGATCTTCAGGTCTATTTCTTTGCCAGTACTGTGCTGTTTTTATCACTGTGGCTTTGTAGTATAGTTTCAAGTCAGGAATTGAGATGCCTCCTGCCTTGCCTTTGTTGCCCAGAATTGCCTTTGCTATTCTAGGTTTCTTCTGTTTCCAAATAAATTTTAGGAGTGTTTTCTCTAGATCTGTGAGATAGGTCAATTTTGATTGGGATTGCATTAAATCTGTATAACAGTTTTGGGAGAATGGCCATTTTCACAATGTTGGTCCTTCCTAGTCAATAGCAAGGAATATCCTTCCATTTTCTGATATCTTCTTCAGTCTCTTTTTTGGTGTAGCATAATTTTCATCATTTAGGTCTTTTACATTCTTAGGTTGATTCCTAAGTATTTCATTTTTTTAGATGCTATTATGAAGGGTGATATTTCCATAATTTTTCTCTCAGTGAGTTTTTTGTTTGTGTACAGGAAAGCTATTGATTTTTGAGCATTGACTTTGTATCCAGCTACACTGCTGAATTTATTTATTACCTCTAGTAGTCTTCAATGGAATTTTTGGGGCCTTCTATATAGAGTATCATGTCATCTGCAAATAGTGATAATTTAACTTCTTCTTTTCCTATTGTTATTCCTTTTATTTCTTTCTCTTGTCTGATTGCCCTGACTAGTGTTTCGAGAACTATATTGAACAGGAGTGGTGATAGTGGACATCCTTGTCTTGTTCCTGATTTTAGAGTGAAAGCTTTCAGTTTTTGTCCATTTAGTACAATGTTGGCTGTTGGTTTGTCATAGATGGCTTTTATAAGATTGAGAGAGACACTGTGTATTTTGGGTTTCTGAAGGGTTTTTATCATGGACATGTGTTGGACTTTATGGAAAGCTTTTTCTGCATCTATTGAGATGACCATGTGGTTTTGGTTTTGGCTCTGTTGATGTGGTGTATTACATTTATTGATTTGTGTATGTTAAACCATCCCTGCATACCTGGAATGAATCCCACTTGATTGTGATGTATAATCTTCTTGATGATTTGCTGCTTTCTATTTGCCAGTATTTTATTGAGAATCATTGCATCAATGTTCGTTAGTAAGATTGGCTTATAGTTCTCCTTTTTGGTTGGGTCTTTCTTTGGTTTTGGTATGAGAGTAATACTTGTCTCCAGGAATAATTTAGGGAGGATTGGTTTCTTTTCAATTTCATTGAAAAGTTTAAGGAGTATTGGCATCAAATCTTCTCTAAATTTCTTGTAGAATTCAGCCCTGAATCCATCAGGACCTGGGCTTTTCTTTGTTGGTATGTTTTTAATTATGTTTTCAATTTCAATAGCTGATATTGGGTTATTCAAAATTGCTATATCTTCTTGATTGAGCTTTGATAGTTCATATGTTTCTAGAAATCTGTCAGTTTCCTCTGTGTTTTCCACCCTGTGTGAGTCAAGGTTTTCAAAGTAGGTATTCATGATCTTCTGAATTTCCATGGGATCTGTAGTGATTTCACCCTTTTCATTCCTTATTGCATGAATTTGAGTTTTTTCTTCCTTTTTCATGATAAGATTTGCTAGAGGTTTATCAGTTTTGTTTATTCTCTCAACAAATGAGCTCTTTGATTCATTAATTTTTGTATTATTTTCTTAGTCTCAATTGCATTGATTTCTGCTCTAATCTTTACAATTTCCTCTCTTCTATGAGCTTTGGGTTTAACTTGCTCTTCTTTTTCTAGAAGCTTGAGATGAAGCATTAGGTTGTTTTTTTGTGCTCATTCTGTTTCCTTGATGTGACAATTTATTGCTATATATTTCCCTCTTAAGACTGCTTTCATTGTGTTCCACAGATTACAGTATGTTGTGTCCACATTTTCATTGAATTGTAGGTGTTGCTTTATTTCTTCTTTAATTTCATCTGTAGTCACTGGTTGTTCAGAAGTTTGTTATTTAATTTCCATGTATTTATGCAGGTTTTGCAATTTCTTTTGCCATTAATTTCCAATTTCAGTACACTATGGTCAGATATTATGCATGGGATAATTTCAATACCTTTGCATTTACTTAAGAATGTTTTATGGGATAATATATGGTCTATTTTGGAGAACATCCCATGCATGGCTGAAAAGAATGTGTATTCTGATGTGGTTGGGTAGAACACTGTATAAATATCTACTAAGTCCAATTGCTAGCAGGTATAGTTCAATTCTATTATTTCTTTGCTGACTTTTTGTCTAGTTTATCTATCTCTTTGTGATAATGGGGTGTTAAGGTCCCCTGTTTTAATTGTGTTCTTTTGTATTTGGTTTTTCATGTCCATTAGTATCTGTCTTATATGTTTGGGTGCTCCTGTATTTGGTGCATATATATTTATAATTGTTAGTTCTTCCTCTTGAATTTTTTCACTAATGAGTATGTAGTGACCTTCTTTATCTCTTTTAATCATTTTAGGTTTGAAATTCATGCTTTCTGCAGATAGAATAGTTACCCCTGCTTTTTTTCTGGGTTCCTGTTGCATGGAATACTATTTTCCATCCTTTGACTTTTAATCTATGAGTTTCCTTTTGGGTCAGATGTGTTTCTTGAATACAGCATCTTGTGGGATCATATTTCTTGAACCATTCTGTCAGCTTATTTCTTTTAATAGGTGAATTGAGGCCATTTACATTTATAGATATCACTAATATGTACTGGCTTGACTTTGCCATGTTATGTTCCAGTTGTTTGCTTTCTGCTTTACCCTATCATTTAATTGCTTGTCTTACCTGGTGGTTTCCTTCTGTTGTTGTTCTGAGGATTGTGGTCATTTTTATCTCTATCAAGTATGTCTTTCAATACTCTTTCTAGGGTTGGTTTGGTGGATGTGAATTTCTTCAATTCTTTGTCATGAAAGTATCTTTTTTCTCCATTGAATTTGAATGAAAGTTTTGCTGGGTACAGCAGTCTGGGTTGAAAGTTGTTTTCTTTCAAGTTGAAATACCTCCTCCAAGCTCTTCTTGACTTGAGGGTTTGTGCTGAAAAGACTGCTATGACTCTAATGGGCTTTCCTTGATAGGTGACTTGTGTCTTTTCTCTAGGGTTATTAGTATTCTGTTTTTATGCTGTATGTCTGGGATCTTAATTATTATATATCTGGGTGTAAATTTATGTTGATTATGACTGTTTGGCATTCTATATGCCTCACTTATCTATATCAGATTTTTTCCCCATGTTTGGGAAATTTTCTGCTATTACTTTTGTGGATATTTTAGTTATATCATTTGCATTGACTCCTGCCTCTTCACTGATTCCTATTAATCTTATGTTGTTACTCTTGGCATCATTTTGTAGCTGTTGGGTTGTCATTTCATGCTGCTTTATTATTTTTAGAAGTTCTATCCTTTCATGATCTCTAATTGTGATCCTGTCTTCAATGTCCAAAATCCTATCCTCAGCTTCATTTAATTGGTTTTGCCAACTTTGAATAGAATTTTTTGTTTCTTGGATGTCTCTTTGAGTTTGTTTCATGAATTATGCTTATTTTCTATATAGCTTGTTCAAGGTTTCAATCAGGTTCCCATGTTCCTGTACTTCTTTCTCTATTTCTTCTTTAGCTGTGCTCAGCAACTCCTTTACTAAGGTTGTTATTTCTATCTTTACATGGGTGAGTACTTCTAATTTGATTTCCTCTATAGCCTCATGGAGTTGTTTTTATTTCACCTGCTATCTTTTCAGAGATTTCCAGTGTGTTACTTTTGAAGTCCTCTATTTCAATGTCTCCTGTACTTGCTCCTGGTAGACTAGATGTTTGAGATTGCATTTTGCTTTTTTGTTTTGCCATTTTCCTCTTTCAAGGTAGTGTTTGGTCCTTCAATCCTGCTAGTGTCAACTGTTGGTAGTGTGTGTCTTGGGGTCCTAATGTAAGACTGATGTTTGTTCAGTCGCTGGGTCCCACAATGAATAGGTGGCCAGTCCCCTGCCTTCCTGTTTCAGGGCCTGTTGGGTGAGTCTTACATCCCTCCTTGGCTAACAAGCCTAGTAATATTGATGTAGGTCAACTTTGAGTTCTTGCTATTACTTTATCTTCAGGTTATTCTAGGTCACCAGATCTCCCTGTCTGTAGTGTTTGTGTTGACTGAGGCCCTACCGTGTCCCTATTGTGTGTCTGTGTGTCTCATAAGTCATTTTGATTTTTTCCAAGTTGGGGGAGTCCTTATTGGCACACTCCTCACTCTGCCTAATGTTCTCTGTGTGCAGGAAGGGGTCACCCAGACTCTTGTCAGACTCACCAAGGTCTTACAGTTAGTTGGTGGGAGCTTTACTACTGGCCCTATTTACCCACTGTACACCTCTATTTTAGGGGCATACTCACCACACCGGCTGTATCCTGCTGACATCTTCTGTTTGGGTGAGGCAGTTACTGAATCTCCCTTCAAGTTAGCACAGTTAATCTGCTATAGTCCAAGGTTCTGGGAAAAAGGTGGGAGCTGAAGATCAACAGCAGTATTAAGTCCAGGAGGGTAGGGAGTGTCCCCAAGGGACCAGCAGTTGTCCTGGGTCCAGGCGTCCCCTGGGTATGGGCCAAGGTCCGAGGGCAGTGGCGTGGGGTTCCTCAGTGGCAGCTGGAGTCCTGTAGAAAGCACAGAGCTGCAGGGGTCAAGATCCCAGGGCAGCACAGGTTCCCCAGGGCCAGTGGGGGCCACACAGGGAGTGCACAGCAGTGCGGGCCAAGGTCCCCTCACTCAGTTCTTAAAGGCATTCAGGAACTATAAAATGTTTAAAAGCCACACTTAGAAAGTAGAGTTTTAGGTCATTGGTCATCTCGCTCAGGCAGCCTTAAAGACCTCATGTCACTTTTGTCTGTGCCTTGTGAATAACTCCTTTGGGATAACTATAAAATTCTATTGTAAAGGACCCTTTAAGAAAGGTTCTCTTTTATTCATTAGTTTATAAGCTCTTTGAAGACAGCTATTGTGTCTTTTTAAAAGTTATATTTTAATTGACAAATAATGACCGGTGTATGTTTGTGGATTATAAAGTGATGTTTCCATATGTATGCCTTGCACAAAGATCAAATCAGGGTAGATAACTTATCTATTTCCTCAAATGTTTATCATTTTTGTGATAATACTTTAAATTCTCTCTTTTAGCTGTTGAAATATACAACACATTATTTTTTAACTGTAGTAACCTTGTTACGCAGTATAACCTCAGAAATTCCTCCTCCTATCTGACTAGAACTTCAGATCTGTTGACTGCTTTATTATATCTCTGGTTTCCTCATCATTACCCCAGCCTCAGGTATCCACCTTTCTATTCTCTATGTGCATGAATTTAACTTTCTAAGACTCCACACACGAGTGAGATCATGTTCTATTTGCCTCTTTGTCCTGGGCTTATTTCACTTAATATAATATCCTGGAGGTTCATCCATGCTGTTACTGATGATAGAATTTCCTGGGCTTTTAAAGTGTGACTAGCACTCCATTATGTGTATGTGTCACGTTTTAAAAATCCATTCATCTGTTGATGGACAGACACTTTGAAGGTTTCCCTATCTTGGTTACTGTGAATAATGTTGCAGTTTCAAAAAATGGGTATCTACATACAGAAGAAGGAAAATAGACACTGATCTCACCCCTTATATAAGAATCAATCTAACATGGACTGAAGACTGAAACATAAGACCTGAAACTATAAAACTACTAGAATAAAACACAAACAGAAAATTCTCTGATATTAGTCTCTGTCTCTTGGGTATAACCCCAAAAGCACAGGCAATGAAAGCAAGAATAGACACATGGGACTACATCAAATTTAAAAGCTTCTGTATAGCTATTGTGTCTTACAATCTCATCTTTAGTGCCTAAGTAAATTCTAGCACTTAGTAGATGCTCAATAAAATTTTGTTGCATGAACAAATGAGCTAACATAAAGCCCCTCATAGGGATGTGTATCCTATTTAAGTATGTGTTTCCAATTGAGAAAGAGAGAGAGTATGTTCATGCATGCATGTGCACACGTGTCCATGAGTAGAGAGTATGAGGTCCTTTCAGGTATGACAGTGAGAAGGCACACATGGAAACTCAGGAATGTTTGCAGGAAGAAAGAAACTTCAGTGTCAGGCACAGAGCCAAAAGAGGCCACATCCTCCCATCCTGGTGCTACTCAAATCTGGCTGTGGACTGGCACATCCCTGTGCTCCCGTCCCTGCCAGCACCTCTGTGCCTTCACTTTCCATGGCATCTATTAATGATAAAAGTCCCTGTGGTTTCTAATTACCAGTTTGACAAGTTCAGAAGTTCTCTGTTAATTATTATAATTAGCTTTCCACTCAGTGCGACTTCAGGAGTTTAACAACAATATTAACAACGGGAGGACAAGATCAGGAATTGACTACAAAGAATTGACTGGAAATACTTCCTTCTGCTGTCAGGAAAACTTATTAATGAAAGAGAAACCTGCACAGCGGCTCCCCTCTGTCTGCCTTAACTCAACTATTGGCTCTAAATTTGCCTTGGGGAATTGAGAACAACTGTTATGGCCAGTACTTGCAAGCCCCAGGTTTAAAAGCAACCTTGGGAAGAAAGGGGCTGCCAAACTGACAGCTGGCGGGCCTTCTTGACCAGAAATCAAGCAGCCAGGGAAGAAACTACTTGCTGAAGCTGCCGTCTGTGCCTGAGACCTGGCTCCTCGGGAGTACAGGCATGAGGAACAGGGAGAGGTGAGAGGCTGGGTCTGTCTGGGAACAGTGGCCTGCACTGAAATTGCAAATACTAGGACTTTTTCCTGCCTGTATTTCAGTATTGTTTATTCCTACCATTGGTCTCTGAGTTATGACTCTCACCTGGACTCCACTTCATTTTCCAACTACACTCCAAATTCACAGACCTGACAGATTTCCCCTCCTGAAGGACAGTGTTGATGATCCTGATCCTCATCCAAGTGACTTCCAGGGCTCTCCATTGCTTACCAGACACAGTCCAGAGTCCTCATTCTGTCACCCAAGGCTGCTCAGCCTAGGTCCAGCTTGTCTTTCCATTGTTGCCTTCTGATTGTCCTTTCAGTCATTCTCTAAGAAGGTATGCATGCACTGCTACTAAATACAGCACGTGGTTTCAAATGCTATGGCATTGGGAATCAGCAACATAGCCTTCGAGGAGCTCTAATTCTAGTTCTAGTGGAGGAAATTAGAAAATAAACTCATGATTAAAAAATTAATATCAAAAAATGCTAAATCCTCCATCATCATCATCATCCTTGAAAACAGGATAAAGGCACAGAGAAAGTGGGCAAGGGCTTTCCAGGATGTGGTCTGGGAGAAGAAATGCATGCTGAGGAGCAATCTCCTGATGTTTTCCAATCAGAAGAAATAGCAAGTGCAGAGCCTTTGGGTGGATGTGGCTTGAAACAGGTGAGGTACAGACTGAAGGCCAGAGGAATGGCCACATGAGCAAGGGTAAAGAGGTCAACAGGTATGCTGTGGAAGAAATTTAGCCTTCATTTCTAATGTGGTTGGAAGCCACTGGATTCTTCTTCTTTGGGCCTGGTGTGGTTCCTGCCGAGCTGAGATCCTTCTGTGACCTGCTACCTTGGCAGTTTCTCTGGTAGGAGCCAAGGCTCTGGCTCTTTTGAGGATAATGCCCCTTTGTTATGGATTAAAAACTGGTGGTCAACTTAATGCCAGCTGGATTAAATCACGATGGTGCTGAGTATAGATGTTTCACCTGAGGAAAGTTGCCAGCATAAACAGAGATGTGGAGAAGAGAAGGCAGGCATTAATGTGTTGAGGCGTTGTGGGTTCTACGTGTTGCTGTTTGAGCCAATGGTTCTCCTGGAGGAGCTCTGGTCCTCACATTGAGCATTGCTTCCTGGCTCTGGAGGGAAAGACATGTGCCGCTTGGTCTCCAGGATGAATTTGTCACGCTGGCTTCCTGGCATGTACTCGACTATGCTTGTCGTTGGAGGAGCTCATGGCCTCTGTGGTGCTGAGGATGGCTGTGGTAGTTTTCAGGACAGCTCTGGTCTTTGTTGTGAATGTGACTTATGGTTCCAGTGTAGAACCCTCAACCTACCAGCACAGCTCCTTCACCCCGCTGGCATAGACCTTCTAGGTTCCACCACTGACCTTTGGGCCTTCCCAGCATGGATCCATAAAAGAGACTGGCGTGAGTCCTTTGTGGGGGCTCTAGACCTCCAGTTGGACTCGTGGGAGGCATTGTCATGAGCTCTGGGTCTTCATCTGGACTCATGTGGGACACTGCTGTGGGATTTAGGTCCTTGGCTAAATATTTTATGTCGTTATATTGTGGATAGATTTCCTGCATTTTCTTATGTTAACTATGGGAGACCGTCATAAAACAATATTAACTCCATGTCCTTATTCTAATTGTTCTTCTCACAAGTTTATTTTCCTTTTGATCTATCCCTATCTCTTTAATAAACTTACCTGTGCTCACAGATCTTTGAGTTGTTGAGTAGCTTACTTGGGTTCATCTGGACTTCAGATTTTATGTTGTATTTCATGGCTGCTCCACATTTTTCATTCTGGGGCCAGATGAAGAGCAGCCCTTCCTGAGGAATGACCTTCTCATGGCAGCTCACAAGAGCTCACAAAGATGTGCTAAGCCTGTCCTGCAAGGTTGCACTAATCATCTCACTCGCCAGTGCCCCCCTGGACCTGGTAATTCACATGCTCAAGCCTCGCACCAGCGTACACTTCCTCAGTGGGATCACTGTAGGGGTAAAACTAAAATACATTATTTGATTACAGAGGAACAAGACTCAGAGCTGAGAACTCAATCTTCCACACTCTTACACTTGCATTTTTGCAGATCTCTTGGCGATATTGTCTGATTTGACTCTTTCAGTGGGAATTCTAGGTAGCAATGGGGACTATTCTGGGTCTCAGGGAAGGCATTTTATGTTTTCCCAAACCACTCTTGGGCACAAAAGGTCCTATTTGGAAGTAAGGAAGTATTGAAGAAGAAAAGAAGCTACCATTTATTCAGCACCTGTTATGTGCCAAGCAGTATGATAACTCTTTAGGAAAGTTACATTCTCTTATATTGGACAGATACTTTCTCTTTACTATTTTCTAAGCTCAACCTCACCACACCCCAAGTGTCCAACAAGAAATAGATCTACAGCAGCACAGTGACTGAAAACCAACAACTGGAGATCAAAAAGCTGACGGGAGTGTTAACAATGCTGCAGATTAGAAACAGCTGAGATTGGAGCGCTTGCAGAAAAGTTTGCCAGTGAGGAGTGAGGGATACGCCGTGGGAAGCTTCGGGAGCTGGTGGTCTTCCGCATCGTGGATTAGGAATGATGCTGCAGAGAGTAACAGTGGTAGGAATTCTAGTGAAAGAGCACTAAGACTGGTCTTCCCTACCCAAATAGCCAGATGACTACCGCTTTCCCAACCTGGCATGGATGTTTGGTTTTTTTGGAGAAATTAAGTAAATGAGTATTTATATTAAGGGACATCGGGTTAAGGTGAGGATATGATTTGGAAAAATACATCTACGTTCCAAACTCTTTCCATTACTACTGCTCTTCTTTACTTCCTCATTTCTGCTGGCCAGAAGGAGATTGGAGCGTTGTTGTCCAGAGAAGGTGACTGTAGAGAGAAGACCTGGAGATTCCGACTTTTTCTCCTCCCCATGTGTACAGTGGGTCATGTCTTCAAGCTAGTGGGTAGCGCCATCGGTTGGGGTGAACCCCCCTGTGGCTGTTCAGCCTGGGGGACTGCCAGGCATTTCTAGAAAGCAATGCTGAACTACAAGAAAGGACAGAAATTCAGTGGAAAGGAGAGCAACCCAGGGTGCAGGAGAAAAGATGAGCGACAAAAATCTCTCTAACACCCGTGAAGAAATGACATATTTGTATTCAAGGGGCAAGAATAGAATATTTTTGTATTTTGGTTTTTGTTCTTTCCTAAAAGAAAGATAGGAAAACAAGAAAGAGATCATGGAAGTTAAAACTATGATGGTAAACATTAAAAACTCAATCAATGAAAGATCTGTGAAACAAAAGAAAATCTTCAAGAAGGTGAAAGTAAAAGCTAGAGAGGGAGAAAGAGGGAGAGAGGGGGAGAGACAGAGAGAAACACAGAGAGAGAGACAGAGAAAGAGACAGAGAGAGAGACAGACAGAGAGAGAGAAGATGGCCTGTATGGAAAGGATAGGACAAACATTCAAAGTTATGGTGCTTTATTGAATCATTTGAACAATCTCATGAGAAAGTTATAATTTTACCTGTTTTACCAAGAAAGAAACTGAAGCTCCAGGGAGCTTTTATAATCTTCCCACGATCACCCATGGTGGAAGAGCAGAACTAGAAGTTTGACCCCAAAGCCCTGGGAACAGCAGACTCCACAGAGCTTGGGTGGGGCTGTGACATGAGAGGACCTGAGCAGGCCAGCGATGTGGAGGCCTCGTATTTTCTTCTTCATGACATGCAAGTAGCTCAGGCACACTGGCAACTTCAAAACTTTTCATGATGACATAGGACAGAGGCATCACCTGCACAAGGCCTCAAAACAAGGTTCTATCTTCTTCTGGTCTGGAATTGGGCAGTTATTTTCTGAGTTGGTTTTTTATCTGATAAACTTACACAGATTCAAAACCTAAACTTGTTCTTTTATCAGACTTAACGGGGCTTTTTCATAAAGTGGCAGTGGGATGGCAGAGACGGTTCTATATAGGGCCATTCATCCCTGCAGATTAAGCCATGACATATATTTCAAATCAGGGGAAAATGTAGTGTCAGAAGAAACGTAACCAATAACGAATGAATCTGGCAGGGCTTCTGATGAATAGACCTGTTGGTGATGGACGGCAGAAGGAGACAAGATCCCCAGCCAACCTGGCTCCTGTTCTAGTTTTTCCCCTTCTTCCCTGTCTTTCCTTCTTCCCTCCCTCCTCCCCTCCCTTCTCCCTTCCTTCCTTCCCTTCTTCCTTCTAGCAGAAGGCAAAAGTCACCATCATTTTGAACAATAAAGGTTAGTTTGAGGATGTGACATAGCATGCAACAGTAGGCTTCCAGATGCTGAGCTGGAATCGCAGCCTTGGTCATGGGTCCGAGCAGAGCTGGCTCACTTCCCTGCTTAGCTCCCAGGCCTGAGCCTTTTGCTGCTAAGCTTATAGTGCGGCTATGACAGAACAGAGCCCAAGGCCTCTGCAGGCAAACAGAGTGATACACACAAGAAGATGAGGGAGGGGCTGAGCAACAAGGAGTTAGTTCCTCCCCTAAAATCACAGGGGAGTCACTATTCCCCTCAGGGGAAGAGTGGGTGGCAGTGGAGAGGGGCCAGGTGCTTTCTGCTGTGAGTTATAAACGTTCCTCCCGGAGAAAGGAAGTATCAAGTGCGTTCCCTCTGGATTATAATCAAATGCTGCTGTAAAGGATGTTGGAAGGGGTGGGGGTGGCACTTGTGGAGCAGCCAGGAGACCGAGTGGGCGTGGAAAGGCTATACCGTGTAGTTTGCTTTCTGCTTGCTTCCCGGAGTATATTTTGATAAACATTTGGCAACTTTAAAGTGATTCATTCGTAGTTTTTGCTTGTAGTAGCTGGGATTTTGTGGCTCGGTGCCATCCGCAGCGACGCGCTTCATCCTCTCAGGCCTCCGCTGGTCTGTCTGTGAGCCAGTCACTTTATTCACCCTCTGGCATTGTTATGTGGATCAAGGTACAGCTCTATTGTGAAGATAACTCACCAAAGATTGTTCCAACTATACACAATATGGCGAGTATCCAACCCTGAGCACTTTCTTCTTGCTAGATCCTTTCACTGATATGTCTCCCTGCAGAGAACTTTGTCTCTGATGCACAGAAATGCCCAGAAGTGAACACTCCATGGCCACAGGCCTGATCTCCAGTTTTCTATCAGCGGCCTGGCCTCTGACTTTGGTAGCAGGCAGCAGCCTACGGAGGTACAACCTGGGAAAAGAAAGAAAAAGGCAGATTTAAAAAAAAAAAATTCTATACCTTTGGCTCAGAAATGGCACAGCCAAAGAGGTCTTAAGACATAGAGATTAACTTTCTCTGAAAGCCAGCACATGTGGGAATATACCACGAGACACACTAGGCTGAGCAAATAGTAGACAAATATCGCTTTTCTGCACTGCCCGCTTTGCTAGAGATGAATGGATTGACTTTTCAAACACTGCAAGAGTGAACCAGCCAGCCTGGATTCAAGATCAACATCACTTGCCTTTCTTTTTTTCCTATTCCTTCCTCTTTCTCTAATTTGTAGAGCAAATGCATACAAAATCTTTATCTAAAGTAGAGGCATCCAGGCTTGCCTGCCACCACCATCGGAAGACTTGCTTCCTGTGGGCAGCCAGCAGCCAGCATCAGCAGGGAGACACAGACAGCCAAGCTCTGCGCATCTGCAGGCAGCCACTGGGGGCCCTTGCTTCCTTCAGGTAGCCAGCACCCACTGAGAGAAACAGACAGACACACGCTCCTGTGTGCTTGCCGCCATCAGAGGAGTCTATGTGCAGACACTCAGGCTGAGACTAGAAGCAGCCCCACCACTCTGCAGCCTTGGCCACTGGGAAAGCCTGAGTGTAGCTTCACAGGTCTGGAGAAGCTGCCCCATGTGCTGCCATCTCCCACGTGCCTGTCCCATTCCCCTCACCATGGAGGGGCAACCAACATGAGAAGAGCCTTGGACCCCACAACTGGCTTGGGAGTAACTCAGGGGAATGTCAAGGTGAAGGAGCAAAAGACCATCTCAAACCTCCAGCCCACACAGAACGAGTCTGGGACATATAGTCATGGAATAAAATGGAAGTCACACACCTGAAATCTCTTGAGACGATAGCAACCGAAGTAAAGAAACAACTTCATGAGACTGTGAAAGTAATTCAATCAGAACAAATCACAAACATGATGCAAGAATTGCTGAGCATATCTGAAGAAGACATAGATAAAAAAGAGGAGCATGGGAAAATGATGGAAAGCTTGAATGAACAATATAGGAAGGAATTACAATGCATGAAACAGACTCAAAGAGAGATCCAGGAAATTAAAAAGTCAATCGAAAGCTGGCAAAACTGCTTGAAAGTGACTGAAGATAGACTTTCAGACCTTGAAGAGGGGATCACAGCTAGTGATCATCAAAGGAAAAATCTCTTAAAAATAACAAGAAGCCAGGAAATAAAAACTCAGTGGTTACAAGACAACACAGAGGAAAATAATTTAAGAGTGATAAGAATCAATGAAAAAGCAGGGGTCAACACGAATGACATAAAAAGACTTATTTACAGAAGTAATAGCAGGAAACTTCACAGATATGGGAAAAGGATCTGGCATACAAAGAAGCGAGGCATATAGGACTCCAAATAGCCATGACCAAAATAAATCCACGCCCAGACATATGATAATCAAGATCCCAGAAATTCAGCACAAGAACAGAGTATTGAAAGCTGTTAGAGAAAAGAAAAGAAACAGATCACCTATAAAGGAAAACGAATCAGAATCACAGCTCGCTTGTCAACACATACTTCAAGTGAAGAAGAGTTTGGAGTAACATATTTCAAATCCTGAAAGAAAACAACTTCCTACTCAGATTGATCTTTCCCAAATGATGGAAAAACAAGACACTTCCATAATAAAGAACAACTAAAGGAATTCATGACCACCAAACCAACTTTACAGAGAGTGCTAAAGGATATTCCAGAGAGAGAGAAGGATGATCATGGTTCCAGGAATGCAGCAGAGGAGGATTTCCCAACAGGGCAGGCAATTGAATGAAGGGAAAAAGTGGAGGGCCAACAGCAGGAGGATTGCAAGGCAGAGATGAACCAATGCATGCCAGTTGTGACCATTAATGTAGATGGCCTCAGTTCACCATAAAAGAAAACTCAGGGGAGAGTGGATCAAGAAACAGGATCCAAAAATACGCTGTGTACAAGCATCACATTTAGTGCAAAAGAAAATTCATAGACTGAAAATCAAAGGAGAACAAACAATTGTTCCATGTGACAAGAGACCAGAAAAAAGCAAGAGTGATTTGCCCGTGGACTGCAGAATGGATAAAAAAGCTATGATATTTTCATATGATGGAAAGCTACCCAGCTATAAAGTAGAGTTAACTAGGCTCTCTTGTAGGTAAATGGATGCAACTGGAGACCATGCTCATGGGTGAAATGGTTTGGACTCATAGGGGTGAACACAGAGTTATCTCCCTAGTATAAAAAACTGAAGGAGTTGATGTGATCCAAAAAGCACAACAGATATTGTGAAATTGATAGGGGAAGAAATGCTTAGAAAAGGAAAATGGTGACCACTGTTAATTTCCTATTATCTTGTTTTTTATTCTTGGATTGTTTTCATAATTTCATTAAGTTTGGTTTTATTCTGTCTTGTTTTGTTAGATTTTATTGTGTCTGATGGTGTGGGCATCTATTTTGAAGATAATGGGATGTATTATGGTAACCATGGTTGGTACCTTGCTTTGAAGTCCTATAATGCTGTCCTTCTTTTGTCTTGATTGGTTTTGTTTTGTTTTGTTTTAATTGGTTTTATTATATGTGATAGTATGGACAGCTATTTTGAAGAAAACAAGAGACATGTATGATAGCCATTGTCCGTTCCTTATTACCTTGTTTTGAATTTGTGTAATGCTTTTACTCTTTTGTTTTGATTGGTTTTAGGCTATTTATATTATTTTATTATGTGTGAAAGTATTGACAGCTATTTTGAAAGAAACAGACATTATGGTAGCCATTGTTGATTTTCTCTTATTCTGCTCTGAAGTCCTGTAATGCTTTGATTCTTTTGTTCTGATTGGTTTTATTCTATTTTGTTTTATTTGATTTTATTATGTGTGAAGATGTGTACAGCTATTTTAAGAAAATGAGAGACATTATAGTAGCCATTGTTGGTTTCTTGTTATCTTGTTTTGAAGGCCTGTAATGCTTTCATGGTTCTGTTTTGATTGGTTTTGCTCTGTTTTGTTTTGTTTAATTTTATTGTGTGTGATGGTATGGACAGCTATCTTAAAGAAAATGAGAGACATTTTGGTAGCCATTGCTGATTTCCTGTTGTCTTGTTTTGAAGTCCTGTATTGCTTACCTTGTTCTGTTCTGATTTGCTTTATTCTGTTTTGCTTTGTTTTGTTTTATTCTCTTTAAATTAAAAAAATAAAGGTACCCAGAAAAGCAAGTTGTGCAAATAATATCTACAGCCATTGTATGCCCTACATAGGTGACTCTGTAACCTGTGTTGGTCTCAACTTAGGCTTGTGACCTTGAAACAACTGGGGAAAGCTAATGCGCTGCTCTGGTTCAAAGATGGTGGTGACATCCATAAACCACCTACTCCTCTAACCACTGGTGGGGTGGAAGAGGGTGAGGAAGGTGCTGAGGTCCGGTGACAGCAAAGGACACAGCTACCCACTTGCTCAAGAAAGAGCAAGGTATCTGTGAATGGGTTTGACTTAGATGTGAAAAGATGCTTTATGGTGACTCCTATGTGAACCTGAAATAAAAGCAATAAATAAAGCTCTAGAATTGCTTCCTGAGGCAAAATAGGTGTGAGAGAGTCAAGCAAGCAGGAAAAGTTTGGAGTCAAAGGTGGCCTACAGGTGAAGGGAAGCTTGCTCTGAGGTAGGAAGTGGTTGAGGTGATCATTCAATGTCTCTGCCCGCTGAAGCTGAATCCCAAGAATTCAGAGTTAGATGGTACTTTTGAGGTCAAGGTTCTTTATCAACAGATGAGGAAACAAGGCCTGAAGAGATGAAAGGACTTTCATTTTTTATGTAGTAAAAAGTGATGTTGATGTACCAGACTTGTCCTGAGTCATAACCTGCTTTGCTGGGCCTTCATCTCCCATGCCTTTTGGACACAGCTCTGTCTCTGGCTGGCCATTCCCTGAGTGGACTAGTACCAAGGCCAGGATCTACCTGTTCTTAACTTGGAGCATAACTGTGGTCTGGCCCCACCCCACCCTACCGATGCTGGGTGTCATCCTATGAACAGACATCTCACATACTAAGCTAAGCTGCTGGCTACTTCTACCTTGGCCCTCCAGGCCCCCAGTCCTGTTCCAGCCTCTTTTCTTACCACCTGGGGTAAATGTCCCCACCCACCTTTCAGTCTGTTTTATTATAAATAGGTAGAAGGAGGATTTTCCCATTGCTCCAGGCCCCATCTGATGGTGGTCACCACGATCTGACATTCTCATTTTTCCTGCCGAGAGAAGGGGGATTTTTATCTTGTCTCTGGAAGAGGGAATGACAGGAAAGCCACGGCAGCCAGGGCTGGGAGACAGACTGTGGTTTCTCATCATTAGAAAAATTAAAGTATACAGACAGAAATGTGGTTTTGCTTCATAACTGTATCCTGTCAACTAAATATTTCATTTAGACCTAATGCCTGAGCCAAATGAGAATCTCCAGCAAAACTGCACTATTAGAATACACTTAATTATTGATTCAGCCAGGCAAAAAATAAAAAATAAAGAAACCGGGTGGTACTCTAATTCCTCTTATCAAGCATCTCGACTGCTAATATGCACTTGAGCAGCTGCTATTATCCTGGGGAACCATTGCCTTCAGCTGCAAAATGTACAACTTCACACTAGCCACATGGAGTCAGACTGAGAGCAGCAAGAGAGACACTCTTCTCTCCAGCTCAGGGAGGGCTGGAGGACTGGGTGGAGACTCTGGCTGACACTGAGAGAGGAGCCTCCCCAGACCTTCTCTCTCTCTCTCTCTCTCTCTATCAAAATGGAACCATATCATCATATGTCTATAAGGCACTAGATTATTGCATGGCTTCCTGAGCTGGATGTTTTGGATATTCCCAAGGTATCATCTTGTGCTGCCTTATATTTCTCCTGTTTCTTAAAAAAATAAAGATAATAAGCCTAGCACCATAAAGAATCTAGGGATTCTCTGTACCAACATTTTTATTTATACAAACCAGGTTACTAAGGTTATAGAAACCGAAGGTTCATGGTTTAACCTAAAAAAATAAGTGCTTTGAGGGAAGAAAGAGAGTAAAGAAATCTGAGGCAGAGTAGGGAAACATTGGTAACAGTGGTGTGTGTGCTGGGGCTTTATGGTGTGCTTGTATAATGCATCTGCAGGAAAACAATGTTTGAATGTCAGACTCAAAATTTGAAAATGCAACTTTATTTTATACTAGTTTTGCCTTTCACATTCACCTACCCATCATCCCACTTACTAAGACACTCCTCCAGTTATTCATTTTGTCATGTCATCTTTCCCTTAATTCACCCATCCATCCCCACATACTTACATACACCCTTCCAGTGTCTGTCTACCCAATACAGCCATCCTTTCATTATCTACCCATCCACAAAGTCAGCAATCCTTCTATCACATATGTACCCATGCATGTATCCATCTACTCCTCAATTATCTGCATCTATCCATCTATGCATAAATTCTTCCTGCATCCAAATAGACATCCTGCCATTATTTCTCCATCTGTGTCTTCTTCCATCCATCCTTCTATCCAGGAAGCATTCACTGAGCTCCTACAATGCGCACAATGTGGCAAGGGAAGTGAGCTCACATGAAATGCTGTTAAGGACAGTCTGTCTTCAAGCCCCCAAAAGGAAGGGACCATCTTTAGAGTCACCTAATGAAACACAAAAATGGATTTACCATGTGCTTTCAGTGAGATATTTATGACCAAAGATGAGGAAGTTTAAAAGTCTTCTGAAGACAGGTGATAGAATGAATAAGCTTAGGAAGGCTTCGTAGGCTACCTTTTTCTCTGTCAAGTCCTACCACTTAATCAAAATGGTGTCTTTAATGTCCCCATAAGTGGTGTTAATCCATGGCTCTTTTCCTTTTGTGGTCATCAAGCAGGCCGGTTTGCCTAGGGCTGAGATTCCTCAACAAACTGGGTCCAGTTGGTCACCCTACTTCCTTTGCTCTCATGGCTGCTTCAATCTGGATTGAAATTTTCTTGCTTATGTGTATAAAAGCCTTCTTAGTTCAAGTCCTTGCACTTCTACATGGACTTCCCTCATTACTTTTGCTTCTTTAAGATCTCATTGCAGTTAGTCACTGCCAGATCACTTGCTTCACCTCAGCCATGTAGTCAGTCTTCTGTAGTAGCTTACAAGTATCACTTTGGGATCTCTAACAATGCTGAGAACTTCCCAAGGCCACGGACTGGGCCTAACTCCTGTCTTGTACCCTTTTTCCTGCAGCTCTTGAAGACAAAAAGTTCTTCATTCCATCTAAATGGATTTCTTCCTGCTGAATTTTAAGCCTTGTGTATCTTACTCTTGCCTCGGGAAAGACCAACAGAGTCGGTTTCCTACCTTTACTAATCCCTTCTAAAACACGAAGGCAGCCAGGTCGGGTGGCTCACACCTTTAATCCCAGCACTCTCAGCCAGGCTCAGGCAGGAGGATCACATCTTATGCCCGCTTGGGCAATTTAGTAACTTAGCAGGATCTTGTCTCAGAATAAGATGTTTTGATAGAGTTGGGAATGTAGTTCAGTGTGAAAGTTCTGGTTTCAATCCCCAGTATCACAAAAACAAGCAAAACCCAAAACACATGAATCCAACATCTAAAATTCCTCCAGACCTTTCTTTCTTCCAAGTGAGGGTCTTCCCTGTGGTCTGTCTTCCTTGCTCTGTCTTTACTTTCCTTACGGTCCCTTGCTATCCTGTCTACTATTCTTCAAACGCAGAGTCCAGACAGGACAAGGGGTCCGAAAGGACACTGGGCATACACAACTTCCATGTCTAGTTTGAAAAGAGCTCTGAATGCTGTGAGTCTGGGAAGTCTACTGACCAGGTGCTGGTGACGTGGATCACACAGACTTGTGCAGGAGGGTAGAGGCCTGGGAAGGTCACGGAGGCAGATTCTGTCTTTCACAAGGACTGTTGTATGGGAAGACAACTTCTCTTTGAAAACCCCCACCTCCCGTCACTGGGCAGGCCCTGTGATCATCAG
The DNA here is from genome assembly GCA_004027455.1 of Hydrochoerus hydrochaeris. Classification (NCBI taxonomy): domain Eukaryota; kingdom Metazoa; phylum Chordata; class Mammalia; order Rodentia; family Hydrochaeridae; genus Hydrochoerus; species Hydrochoerus hydrochaeris. The sequence goes on along the minus strand of PVLA01003294.1, from coordinate 193,319 downwards.
CTCTACCCTGACACTCACCTTGGCTGTCTGGGGGAGCACTGCAGTTTCTTCGTGTGCTGATGTAAACGAGAATGCCCACAGAGGCCTGAGGGATGCACAGAGCGCCGGACAGTTTGTGGTGCTAGGGAAAACAACACTGGAGAGTCAGAGGATGGAAAATAGGAAATCAATGGCATGTGAAGAGTGGGAAGAGCAATTAGGACTGGGAGCCTGGCTCTTGCCTGTGGCTGATTGGTTAGAGTGAGTTGTGGCCTGGGTTTGTGTTCTCTCTTCTCCTGGAAGACAGCAAGTTCTGAAACTCCTCCCATTTCCAAATTACAAGGAGAAACTATGGTATCAGCTATAGTTATGGGGTTGGGGTTGATTTATTGCAAAACTATTTTTTCCCTCTGCATATGCATGTCACTTGCACTGTAACCTTACAGCTCTTTGCAGCATGAAGATGAGTCTATTTTTCTTCCCTTTAAATCAGGACTGATTTTCAGAAATAGTGGTGTGTGTTCGAAGTCTAGAATCTAAGGGCTTTGGGGTTCTGCTCTCTCATAGAAGGTGTGAAAAGCTCAAGTTAGCCTGCTAGATGATCCATGGCTCAGTCGCTCTGCCTTCATAGCCAAAGCAATCACCAGGAGCAAGTATAGGCATCCTGAACCCGCCAGCTTGCAGCCTACACTCCAGCTGAGCATGTCACATGAGGGAGTCCAGTCAAGGTCCGCCAGGCCTGGCCTAAATCAGCATAACTTCCAGCAGACTTACAGGCCTATAATAGTAACTGCTGATTGTTTGTCATTGGGTCAGGGCACAGTTTGCTATGCAGCAGGGGTCACATCATGCAGAAGTCAAAAGTGTAGGGGAAAGAAGTATTGAACCTGCATCAGATCCTGAGTGTGTCCCACAGGACCATTTGTTGAAGGCCTGGTCCCCAGACTGTGGTGCTTTTGGGAAGAGGTGGAAATTTTAGGAGAAAAGACTAGTGGAAGGAAGTTAGATCACTCACAGGGGCTACTGGGACCGTGGTTCCTTCCCACCTTTCTCTCTTTGCTTCCCAGCCACCATGAGGTAAGCAGCTTCCTCTGCCATTTCCCCCCAACACGCTGCACTGTGCCACCAAAAGCCCAAAGCCACAACTCCAACTTGCACATGGTCTGAAGATGCCAAATCTGTGAGCCAAAGTAAACTTTTCCTCCTTTTAATTGATTATCTCAGATATGTTGTTACACAGATAAAAGGTGAACCAATTGCTAGAGCTCAAAAGTTTAGGATGAATTTGGTTCTTTATTTATTGCAGACAAAGTTTGCTATAATCTAGGCTCTTTTTATCTTTTTGCCATGAGCACCCACCTACCTGTCCCCTGTGCTTACTAGTGTGTGTGTGTGTGTGTGTGTGTGTGTGCATACACAGAGTTCTAGCCCTTCTGAATTCTGCTCTTTTCCTTTCCTAGTGCATTGTCTTCTTTCTACACTTCTTTTCCCTGGCTAATTCCTACTCATTCCTCAACCTCTTCTATCTACCACTGCCTCATTTCTGCTTTTTTAGTTCTCTTTAGTGATGCATCTCTATTGCTTGCATTATATTATAAGTTGTAATGTTCTTCCAAAGACTGTGTCCTCTTGTTCAAAATATACTAATGCCTCAATCCAAGAAACTAAATCCTGAACATCCATATATTTTAAAGCACTTAGGTAATTCTAATGAGCAATCAAGGCTGACCCATAGAGGTCTCTTCTTTTTGGTAAGAGAAGTCTATGTGCTTATGCGCCCCCACACACATCTATAGCTACCTTCCTTTTCTCCCTCAACTCTGCTTTGAGTCTGCTTTCTTATCAACCACTGCCTGGAATTCCAGAATGTCTCTCTCTTAATGCCATGTTCAACAGGGAGGTGGTGTGAGAAACATATTTCCCTTTGTTAACAGTACTTCAAAACACCAGCAAAGGCTGTTGCGTATAGTGTATTTTACCAAGGGAATATAGTACATGCTAGAGCTTGTATCTAGCTGTCCCCCCAAAGCCTTATGAGCTCATAAATGGGGCTTTTTGGAGCTCGCTGGATCTAGGAGGTATGATACTGGGATTAAGGGTTAGTTCACCAATTGGAGCTAGAATAGTTCTGGGCATGACCGAATGAATTTACTGAAGATGGAAGACCCATGGCCTTGTTCGCCAACGTCTTCTCAGGACTGAGCTCAAACACACAGGAGATGCTTGATAAAGATCTATTGGGTAAATGATGCACAAACAAAACAAGGCAGGGATCCTCTGGACTAGAGGAAGGACTGTGGCTGAATCTGCCAGGCAGGGCAAACCTTTATGAAAGACTCTGGACAATGGCCAGGGTCAAAAAAATGGGCAAATCCAGTTGAGCTGTCAAATATACAATGTAAAGTGAACCTAGAGACAGTGCGTGCTAATCTGAATGGCCTAGAGTGAAGCAGTGTTGGAAGTAGAGGTGAGAGCGTGGTAGGAAACCACATGGGCCCAGGAATAGGGTCATGGGGTAACGGGGTCACCTGCCATGTAGGGTGCGGCTATGTCAGGGGTTTAGTAAAACAAGATTGAGGAGAGAAAAAGTGAATCTCATGTCCTCCAAAGCATTTCAACCAATTCAGAATTATCTTCAGCCATAGTGTAGTATGATCCCAGGTGTGTGCATGTTTGCACACACACACACACACACACACACACAGAGAGACACCAAACTATTCATATTTGTGTATGGACAGTTTGGAGCAGACTTTTAGAATCAGGTATGAAAAAGCCGGTGATCTACTACTTATAAGGAAGTCATGTGTGTCACACTTTGGAGGACTGGGTTTTGGAATTAGACCATCTATATCATTTTTCTCCATGTCTCAGTTCTTTTGCAACCTTAGGATGAGGAAACTGTAAGGACTGGAGTGTCCTCCTTTGAATCAGAAGAATAAAAATACCTGACGCATAGGTTCCCAGGAGCATTTAATAAAATAAGATGCACTATTGTGTGTACTCAGCAAAGTCTCTGCCACTCAGTAAAATAAAACAATTATTAGTGGTGATACTCCACAAATATTCCCTCACTGCTTTGCAAAGCTGGAGGACATGAAGCATTGGGGTTGGTACCTAAAGATACCCTTCTTGTTCTTCCCTTATTATATGGTCTTAGGTAGTGGCACACAGAAGGTGGTGGCAGTTGGGGTTTATTCTTAGTGTTCTGCCTAAGAATGTAAAAACATGCTCTCTGGATTGCATGGGTAACTCCAGGCTGGAAGAAGGAAATGATGTCGCCTTCCAGGGGACAAAATCATCTAAAGAACAGCCCATTCAACCGCATCCCAGGTTCTCCTAGGAGATTTCCTCACCATCCCAAACCCGATGAGGTCTGACCTTGCAAAATGGGAAGAGCTTCCAGCCCAGAGCAGTGTGACTGCATGTAAGGACAGGCCCATTCATAACCCAGCACCGACAGACCCGTTAGCGACAGTGCTGCAGGCGGGCTATTACTTACGATGTAGTTAGTGTCGCTTAACCAGAATGGATGGGACACAGTATTTGAGAGAAGAGTCTTAAATCTAACGGAGAGAAAGGATAATAAGTTACAGCTGTGGTGGGCTGGTTTAGGGGAACAGGGGGCAGGGGCAGGGGTTATGACTGGAGACAGGTCCTCCCCACTCAATGCAATTATTTTCCTTTTGTGGTAAAATGTTTAAGATTAAAGCTCCCAGGGAAGAATCTGATGTGAGATTAAATCATTGCTCAGGAAAAAGTAGCCAAGGCTGCAGTGTAAACAAGAATTCTACAGGATAAAAAGCAGCAGGGGTCAGAGACAGTGAGGAACATGACTGCAGGGGTGCTGGAAACTGTAGCTGGAAATTTTTCTAAGGTCTGATGTCCATGCAACTAGTTCATTTCTGTCACCTCAAGGATCTACTCTGCAGTCTTCAAAATGTGGACTTTCCTCGTTTAAAAACCTTCCAAAGCATCCCTGGTTGTGTCTGCTGAGAATTTTTCAAACTGACCCGTTCTAAGCTCTGTCATTATCTCTTTTTTCATGGAGTTTGTTCATCTATTGAGACTCCCCAGAAAGATATGGGTAGATAAATTTCCCTTTTTCTGACCCTGTCCCATTTCTAGATTCCTTGGGGGAATCATCACCAGCATCAAAAGCACAAGAAAACATACCTGAACCATCACTCTTATGAACATTTTGTAGCCAGACCCCTGATAAGATACCTCAATGATTCTTGACCATCAGCTCCATCTCTAGTCTTTCTTCCCAATAGAAAATTTCACATAGTCTTGGACCATGGTGCTTTTCTATGCACCTGGTAGGGACTACAGGTATAAAGCTGAAGGATTCACAGGCTTCGGGGAGACATATGGGCTCAAAACTAAGACATGGAACCTTTGAGTCATATAAACTTACCCCACGAGTCTCTCATTCTTGCTATAAATTGGATTAGTCATAGTGCCTACTTCACAGAGTGGTTGTCAATATTGAGAAAAATGTATGCAAATTACTCAGCACCATGCACATTCAATGAACACTATACCCTGATCTTCTATATTCTGTTACCAGGACTGAGAATCATCTGGAGAACTCTATTCCAGGAGCTAAGTGATAGAATTTCTCATCCTAACTTTACTACTAAATGCAAACTGATCTTGAATGCATCAATTTATCTTAGTCTCTCAATTCTTTACCCTATAAAAGCAAGGTGATAATTTCACAGAATTCCTGTAAGGATCAAAAGAGAAAATAGATTGCAAAGTTCTTGAAAGGTATTGAGATATAAGGCATTAAAAGGGGGAGAGATCTGCTGGAAGGTTATCTAGCCCACTTTTCTACCCTGTTCTCATTGGGCCTCTGCATAGGACTTGAGCAAATGCAAAATCACTTTCTCATAGCAATGTTTCATTGTTGGTAGGTATAAAAAGCCTTTAAAATTGTATTTAAGATTAATTTAATGAATGTTGTGGAGTTCCAATTATTTTGTCTGTCATTTTGTGTTTTCCTGGAATATAAAAGTGAACTAAACAAAAGTGATCCCAGATTTAGATTTAGATTTAGATTTAGATTTAGATTTAGATTTAGGTTTAGGTTTAGGTTTAGGTTTAGGTTTAGGTTTAGTAGGTTTAGATTTAGATTTAGATTTAGACTTAGACTTAGAATTAGATTTACAAAGATCTTCCATTCACATGAGTGAACTGAACTTCTCATAACTTTCAGTTATTGAGCACTTTATGCTTCTAGATCAATATCCACCACCATCTGCATGAACACATGCAGAAAGAGAGAGAGAGACCAAGAGATACACAGAGAGAAGGCATCTCAGTTCTAGCTTTCTTCAACTCTTCTGAGATACATGAGTTGCAGTAATCAAAGCATCTTCCTTCACTTTCATCCTCTAGAGATTAGAGAGGCAGGAATCATGCATAGAATTCCAGAGTTATTCTTCCAAAGAGAGAATGTAGTAGGGCAACACTAGCTGTTGCAATAAATAAGCACCACTCCAATCTTGTTTAACACATGATACTTGTTTTAGTGAAATATTCATCTTCTGTGATAATTAGGGCCCAGGGCCTAAGTATTGTCTCTCTGTTCTCTTTGGACTGCAGAATCCTCTGCATTTAGGTGGTAGATGAGAGAGACTGGAAGAGGTGAGCACTTCTCTAACTCCGTAACTTGGAAGTGGTGTACACTACTTCTGGTCACATTTCATTGACAAGAAATCTATTCATATGACCCTTTCCAGTTTTAAGAAAGGCTGAGAGTAAGAATTCACAAATGGGAAGCTATTTGCATCATTAAATCTGTAGTACAGAAGCTAGCTATTTCTGTCATTAAAAGGGCCAATTTCAGGATAGTAAAAATACTATAAATTTGAAGGTGACAGAGGTGGCCTTTGGAGAAAATTCTCCTCTGCTTCATTTCAGGGGCCTTTTCCCAGCCTTCTTTGTCAGTTTTGCAACATAGAGTTTCTGTTTCTACATAGAGTTTCTCTTCCAATGTAGAGTTTCTTATGTTGTGGAGGCAGCAGATACTGAATAGAGGAGAAAATATGAGGCAGCAGAATCTGAAAGTCAACAACGGAGGAGGAACTAACGCTTCTTTATATTGGCACATGGGGAACAGAAATGCCAGATTAGGAAGGAATGAAAGGGCAAGGACTTTAAGAAAGAACATGAATGAAGAGGTGGATTCAGGAAAGCTAGAGCACCCTTGAAGGATAGGGGATACGTGGGCTCCCACACTTTGGTGTAGTGTTAAGAACCAAATAAGCTTCGAAGAATGTGTACTGTATTTTCCATCTAGATTTAAAAGGCAGACTAGAAGGATGGGTTGGCATATACAAGGTGAAATTTATCAGAGATATACTTAAAGTCCCACTTTTACATCCAAAATTAGTTGTGTAAATTCCCTTTCTTTTTTTTTTTTTTTTCTGTGGCTTTGGACCGATCATTTGAACTCTTTACAGAATAACTAAATGTTTATGGGATCCAGTGTCTTTTGAATTGGTGTTAAGCATTGGTCAAGGGTGGCCTCATTTTTTGGTCATAGGGTAAGCATTAGCTGACACCCTCAATTTGAAATAATCAAGAATGAAGAATAGCTACAGGCAAATGATATTGTGCTTTGAGAGATACGAAGCTCCTTGTCTCCATGCTTCTCTCTCCAGAGCAGTAAGTACAGATATGTTCTGAAAACCATAGGAGTTTAGAACCCACTGTCTTCTGACCAGTTTCCTCCTCCTGGTGCTCACTATAATTTCAGATGTGGCACCGGAAATGAACACAGTTATTCCGATGTACATGGTCACATCAGTGCACAATAGTTGAGACCATTAATTCTCTTATTCAGGACACTCCATTTCCATTAACATTATATTAATGTACCATGCTATTATATAATGAGCTTAGAGTCAACGAATCCCCTATGGTTTTGTTTTACATGAATTTCTGGAGAAAGAAGAGTTCTATTCTGTGTTTACACAGTTAATTTTGGATGTAAAAGTGGGACTTTAAGTATATCTCTGATAAATTTCACCTTGTATATTCCAACCCATCCTTCTAGTCTGTCTTTTGAATCTAGATTTTATCACCCAGAATTATTAGCTGTCCCCTCCCTGCTACATGCCATCTGTAACATTTGATAAGCCAGCTTTCTACATGATATTGGCTGACATTTGTGATTGCCAAGTTTCAGCAGACTACTGTTTTGCATAGACCATCATTAAAATGAGCTTATATCCCTTCACATATATTATTCAGTGAAAGGAAAATTAGTAGGCCAGTCAATATACAGATGAGCTACTGAAAGGGTGACATGTAAAAATTTTGAATTGTCTATATTTTACATTTGTATCTCTCCTGAAAGTTGCAAGGGAAGAGCAGAAAAGTGCTTTTTGATTCTGGTAAAATAATTTGTTCTTGTTTGAAGGCTAATCAGTGTCTAATAGGCATCACAGCCTTCAGCTATCCAAAGCAAAACCCTTACTTTCCCAGTCAAACGATCTCTTCCTTAGTGTACTTCATCTCAGAAAATGACAATTTCCTTCTTCCAGTCCTTCAGTCCATAAACCACTGATGTCAACTTTGAGTCTTACTTTCCTTTCCCAAATTCCAGTTATCAACAAATTATTCTGGCTCAACCTTCAGAAAAGATCCAGGGCCGAGTCCTGGATATTTTTGACCACCTTGGTCCAAAGTGCATCATCTCTTACCTGGAATATTGCGTAGCCTCTTCACCCATCTCCTGCTTCCCATCATTTTGTCTAACTATAGTCTATTCTCCCCTCACCAGCTGGAAGGATCCTCTAGGAAACTAAGCCAGGTCATGCTACTCTTCCACCCAAACATTCCAATGGCTCCCAGCTCCTTCAGAATAATAAAGCTCCGTCAGATGACCTACAACAGCCTACAATATCTGAGGGATCGGGCCCTTCCGATCCCTGCGACTTCTCCCAATTCTCTTTGCTTCCTGACTCCAGCCCCAGTTCTTATCATCTCTGGAACACCCCAGGCAAGAAACTTTCCATTTGATGCTTACCTCATAGCAGGTCCCTTTCTTGCTTTTCTTCATGGCTCACTCCCTCACTTGCCACAGATTTTATGTTCCTTACCACTGGGCCTCCCCTGACCATGTAGAACAGTAAAATCCTCCTGCCTTCTAATCTTTCCCCTCCCTTTGTATTCCACATCATTTTTCTTTGTAGCATTATGTCTGGCATAATACATTGATTTTTAATATAATACATATATTTTCTATCTCTTCCACTACAGTACAAATTGCGACAGGGCAAGCACTTTTTTCCTGTTCACTTCTGTATCCCAGTGCCTTGGAGAGGCCTCACACAAGCTAGACTTCAAGTTACCTGCCTAATCTCAGTTTCACCAGCTATACTATAATTTTTGTTTGGTGGATTTCAAATATTTCCTCCCCAAATTAGGGAATACTTCCATTAAGTGAATATATACTTAGGTAGAAATCAAGTAAGTATTTTCAACCAGAAAAGCTCTACTTTTAATTATATTTGTTAATTGTGTTAAAAATGAGCTCTTTTGGTTGAAATGAGAATGAAAATAAATCAAAGACCGCATACTCCATCTGTGCTCCAAAGTTTCCTCACAAAGACAGTTTAAAAGCCACAAAACCAAAATATTTTATAACCTGATTACTATGATGTCTATAAATTACCAGAATTCATTACTAAAAATATGTATGGTATATCATCATTTATGAGATTTTTTTAAAAAAGGAAGTAATTATCTTTTAAACCTTGTTTGAGTCCAGTTTTTCCTTCTTCCCCTTTTGTATCTCCCAGTACTAAGGTGGGGGGATAGATTAGATGATTTATGAAGGTCTTGTTTCAAGACAAAGATTAAATAATGAAACATAAGCAGCTGGTGTTGCCATAATGGACATTCCTTCCTCAAATAGGATAAAGGAATTGTGAGTTTGGGGAGAAAATAGAAGTCAAACTTCTGACGTGACTCAACCCATTGGCTGACATAGAGGAACATCAAGTCCCCCAAATTAAATGCAGACCCAATTAGAAATTTCACTGAAATTTCAAATTAAACCATTCTACTTCCAATAAATGACAGAATTACATGGCACCTTGGAAAAAACTGACAGGTAATTTGGGGAACTAAAGGTTCCTTGGACTCTGTAGTTAATGGAGAGTTTAGCACCAATTCCTATGTAATTTGCACTTCTGAGAAGCAGAATTATTATAAAGTCAGACATCTCTAGCACTTTCAACTCTTGGATCTGTTGGGCTCTAAGATGACCAGGAATGCAGAAGGACTGAGGTCAGAGGTTGCCATTTCAATATCTGAGGCTGCCTGTCTCCCCCAAACTGGCATTTGAACTGAAGAGTTGAAAATTGGAGGTGACATTCAGAAGTCTCTGAAAATTATAACCCTGACTTCCTCCTTGAAAAGCTTATCTGAATCCTAGCTTATCCTTTGATGAGGTTACTGAAAATGCTCTCTGCTCTGAGCTCTTGAAAGATAACAGTCAGCTCAAGTGAGGCCTGGCTGTGTCCCTTGGGGGAAAACAGTGGCAGACGTAACAAGCTGGGGACACTAATTAAAGGGCCTGGGCAACTTTCTTGGGATGAGGGAGTCTGCCCCTTAAACCTCTCTTCCCTCTGCTCCTCCAGGGAGTGATGTCCTAAGTAATGGAGGGGCCTTTAATAAATGTCCCCCACTTCTGCCTCAGGAAGTAAAATTTGTGCCTAGAGTGGGGTCACCAGGATGGTGTGGCCTCCCCTGCTTCTCAGCTGGCTGTTCCACTTGTCTTTTTGACCAACAGCAATGAGAAAATGAGGAGCTGTGGAACCAAAGAGGGATCTGCTCCCAGCATCAGACACATCTTAGCAGTCCCAATGCACTGTCAGTGCTGCAGTCAACATTCTCCCCTCTTTTGAGATGACACTAGCAGCATCCCCAACTCTAGCTCCCCATGCCAACCACTCCTTTTATACTAAATCTCACACTGCTTAGCTTCTCACGTGCTTGTTTTAGCCCCTGTCATTCTCTGCCTTACCTGGCAACATCAACATTTGTTTGCGGGCTTCAGAACTTGGCAGATACGTGTCAAGGTCCATGGATTCAGGTGTTCTGTCCTATCCTTCACTGATACTGAAGATCTTCCCAAGTTTTTGGCTGCATAAAGGTGTTCATTAAGTATTGTATTTATGAGGCAAGCGTTTAGCGAGAGTATGTGTAACATGTAAGTCAGAACCAGCTGGGCTACAGTCCTGGCTCCTCTGTCTCCTACTAGCTGTGTAACTCAGAACAGATGAATGTACCTTGGTAGACTCAGTTTCTTCGCCTGTTTTATATCATAGTTGTAAAGCTTAAAGAATGAAATGAATTTTTTTTGTTCTTGGTCAGAACTATGATTTTTGTAGATAAACACATGGGATTTGGGTGAGACATTTTAGACACCTCTCTGGGCCTGTTTTTTTTTTTTTTTTAAGAATAATACAATAATGTATGCTTTTTAAATTTATTCATTGTTTAATAAACATGCACAGAGTACCCACTGTGCATGGAGAATTGTGTTACCTATGACGAATAAAAGGATGAATCTAAGCCGTGGCTCTTGCCCTATAATTTTACATTTCAGTGAGAGCAATCAGGTTGGCAGAAAACTAACAGATTGAATCAATGCTTTTTATGTAAGAGAAGATTATTATGTATTGTTATATCCATTATTATTGTGTATCATAGTCTGGATGCATTACTTCTGCAAACATGCATCTATAGGATTCCAAATGTGTCAAGCAAATCACAAAAAATCTGCTTTTATTCCTTGTAATATGCAAATCCATTTGATTTATAGGTAACTTTTCAATATTAAAACAGTTGTTTTAGGAAGAGAATGGAAAAACCTTGGTGTTCCTCTATTCACTGAATAGGAAAAGGATGGCTTTAGGAGACCCATGACCAAGTGCACAGGCCAGTGGGCAGCTCAAGTGACACCCTCAGACCTAACATTGACCATTGGATGTCAAGGGGCATGCGTAGTAGCTGAACCCCTAGGTCTGTGGTCATGTAAGACTCAGGGCTCAGGATGGGGTGTTGGCAAGCAGGAAGGTCCTTCTGAAACAAAGGACCTTCTGAAACATCCCAGGGGTCCTTCTGAAACAAAGACCAAAGCTGCAGGTCCAGGGTGAGCAGTAAACAATCACGGACTTTGCAAACAGTGCGTTCTTTTCCAAACCAAAGAGTAATCTTCTTATGTGCACAGTGTGGAAAGGACAGTTGGTCCCAGGATGGTCTTTTCTGCCACAGTCACACACACAGATAATAGTTATTGTAGAACTACCATTCTCTGAAATAAATGGCAGATAAATACAAATCTCAGTAGCACACACATGGATCCATTGTCTCTATAAAGTCCTTGTGGAATATAAAACTTTAATAACCTAGGTCATTGGGATTGAAGAAATAATCTGTAAATAATGTTTTAAAACTGAATATATTTAAATTGGTGAGAGCTATGTTATTCACATTACATAAATTTTGATGTCTTTACATATAGAATCAATGTAATTCTCCCCTAAATGCCCAGAAAAGTATGTACAAATAATAGGTGTGAACAAGTTAATTTTACAAAATAATACCTAAATGTTATTAAAATAGCTAAATCGGTAGTGAAATATTTAATCATCTTATTCTGCTCAACATTCATTGATTGGACTGGCTATTTGTTCTTTCTTCATTAGAAGCTCAGCTCCACAACAGCAAATTTTTATCTATTTTGTCCAGGGATGTATGCTCAGTGCCTAGAAGAGTGTTTGGCATATAGTGAGCATCTAATACATATTTATTAAGTGAATGATTGAATGGGCAAATTTGTTGACTGAATTGATTTCAAATCACCGTTAACAAGTAAGGCAGCTTCTGTACTAGTTGAACTGAAAGGCCTATTAGCTATGCAAGGGAAGTTCATTCCTTTTATTCATTTATTCTCCATTTATTTAGTTATTTATTCATTCACTCAAAAAAAAAAAAAGCCCAGCTCCTTAGCATTGACTATGTGCAAGTTCCTGTGATGGGAGACACAAAGTTGCAGTGTGGGAGACACAAAGATGGGCGAGAAACATTTTTCTCCATTAGAAAAGTGATCAGTAGTGTGTTGAGGGGAAGGCATGACCAAATAAAACAATTGCATAAAGGCTGAATTAGAAAGAAAACATCTCAAGTCTCCTCATTTCTGAGGCTCCCTGATACCATGATTTCAAGACGGGCTTCAAATAGTTTCGATGTTACCAACTACCTATTGTTATTGAGACTTAAAAGTTAAGCAGTTTCAGTAGCCAGAACTTTATGTTAAGTGAATTGGTGTTTAGAAGCCATGTGGTCACATCCCCGTAGGTTGTGAGTAGCCCCACACAGCTGGATCAGATGCTGCACTACTGCATGCCTTTCAGAGGGATCTGATGGGCAGTCGAGGTCCAGGGTGGCCTTAGCCCCAGCTAATAATCTTCCCGTGGAGCACATCACCCTCTGTGGACCTGCCATCCACTGAATTGCTGTGGTTCCACTGCTGACCTACAGAAGAAGTGAGTTAAAAATACTTGCAGGGTTAAATAGACTTGAGGGGGATGGCACACAATTGAAAATTAGCTTCAGAAGGCGTAATTCTTTTTCTTATAAGGATGTTAGTTTCTTAAGTATTTTTCTCATACATCACCTCATTGGTCCTTTTTTCTGCCATTCATTTCGTTGAAGACTAGTGTCTGAGTGGGATGTCATTTGCTCAAGCCAACACTACTGACCAGTGGCAGAGCTAGAACATACTTCTCCCACGGTACCATGAAGCACCCTACACCGAATACTCTGATTCTGTGGGAGGATGGAGAATCCTTTCTTTGTTCAAAAGGTATCCTTTGCTTATAAGTGGAAGTGTTAAATAATGCCATCCCCTAAAGATGCTGCTGGAGGCCAGCACCAGACTGCATCTCTCCAGATCATTAGTGTGGCGGAGACCACTGGGCCCCGTAGCCCAGTTATCTGACAGCTGGAGAGGTACTCCATCCTTTATGCTTGTCAACTCCATGAATATATTAAGGTATCAAGAGAAGACTCCACCAGGAACACTTTGAGTTACAGCCAGTCAAGGCACAGATAAGCATAGACATTCTGCCTCAGCTTTCCAAAGTAGTAGCAAGTGTAGCCTTTATGCCCCAAGTCAGGCCAGGGGGAGCTCCTCTGGGGTCATCATGTCTGTTGACATTTTAAGCCACCACCAGAAAGAGTGATTTTAAAGGTCACTGAGGGGCATAGGTTTGCAGACTTTTGTAGCAGAATCCAAAATCCTGGATTCCAGCTTCCTACAATACTAATACAGTCTTAGGTAGAATACCAGAAAGTACTCACAGAATGATACACCACATCTATACCATAAGCTTTATAGAAGGACCAAATAAAATAGTATTTGTAAAAATGCATTGAAACCATGTATTTAAAATATGAGTACAGAAATAAATAAAATATGAGTATACACACAGGTACTTTCTCTGGAACAGAAGGGCATGGTGACTCAGCCTCAACCAATCCCCACTTCAGAGCCTAAGATTCATACCCTAGCCCCTTACAGAAGAGAGACAGTAGTTCATCTAATTACTGCTCAGAGCGTCAATTTTAGGCTCAACAACTCTGGCAAATTACAGAGAAAGTGGCTTCACATTAATTATTGTAATAATAACTCCCAACATATATTGAGAGCTTGCTCTGTGTCAAGTCTTCTCCTAAATTCCTTGCCTGTATGAACTTTATGTGTTAAACAAGGTACAATCAATCATTCAATAAATGTTTATTGAACATATATAATGCATGGAATTACAGGAACCAAATCACAGTGATGAAAGATACAGCTTCTCCCCCCTCCCCAAAATCTCATGGTTTTGTGGAAAGACAAATATAAAAATATAATAAAATGCATCAAAAGATATAATGGGAATATACATTTTAAAAGTTAGTGGGTAGAGGACCCAGGTTTTGCTGTGAAATATTAGGGAAAGTCAGAAGAGATAGCCCTGGAGAAGAGGACTGAAGGATGTTTTTGTGACAAAGGCTAGATCTGCCCATCTGTGCACCATAGTATAAAGAATACCCCTCAAATTTTCAGTGGGAGAATAAATGCTGCTCTGTATTATGTGGACTAAATTAACTGCTCCAGGGGCCAGCTAATGACACAAATACGATTGTGCGAAGCAAGATATTATAATGTATTTCATAAACTGCAGTAATGTTTTTTCAGCTCATGAAAAACAAGATAATGTCCATAAAAATAAGATATTATGGCAAAATCGGTATTAATTACTAGGAGCCATAGTGCACTGCCTGAGGCTGTAAAACTTTTAATATTCCAGAAGAAAGCAGTTCAAGCAACAGGCTAACCACGATCGCCTAATCACTTGGCAGCATCCCAGACTCTCTTGGTGAACAACAGAGCACAGGCAACACAATCAGTCCAAACAAACAGCCCCGTGAAGCGTGGCTAATTTGGCTGAGATGGTTGGGTGGGGTGAGCAGCGCTGAGCATGGAAAATGCCTTTCTTGCAATTTACCTTCCTACTGTTGATGAACGGGGCTCCACCGAAAGCCACTGGGTTTGCTCTTCAGGGCTTGTGAGATACAATGGACCGTTGATTCCTCCAAGTCTGACTTTTCCAGTGGCTGTTAGTGCCAGTGAACTACATGAGTCCTTGGTGGGGGTGGAAATGCCATCTCTTGCCCTGTTTTTTCTTTCTTTCCACCTATACACACACATACACACACATGCACTCATGCACACACATACACACACAGCGCCTACTTATACATGTGTGGATTCCCAATACACAAAGCTCCTACCTTATGCAAAGGTCAGAATCTATCTAACTGCTTCTGTTTCCACACTTTGAATGTGAGACCAATTTGGTGACAGCCTCTCATGTGCCATAAACGAAATAGAAACATATGCACATGCAGCAGTAAAACAGATCTGAAACGGCATCCCTGCTGCCTGTTGGGTGGCAGCTGAAATCAGACATCTTAATGTATGATATTATGGGAATTACTCACATTAAGATAAAATATCTAGACTTAAGTAACTGTCTTTTGCTCTGAATTAACTTGAAGATTGAACTCAGAAAACAAAGGCAAATGACTTGGGGCTAGGCAATTTATTTCACAGCCACTGTGCCCGCTGCTTCTCTGATGGTGACACCATGCAGGAATACCAATACTTATTTTCAGTTTTGCTAATTGAAGGCAGAGAACCAGGCTGTGCTCCAGCTTTTTGGACACCAAGAGAACCGAAGAAGCTGGCCTGTAACCAAGAGGTGTGCTTAGAAGCTCACTGCAATGCACTTCTAAAAGAAATAGAAACAGGATCTGCTTCATTCCTGAGTCTTAAGCCTAACGCAGGGACCCTGGTGTATTATGGGCTCTTTTATGAATATTCATTGAGTGAATGATGAGATGCGGCAAGTCCTTTCTCAACCACCAAGTATATTCTCCATCCCTTCTGCCTTCCTCTTCCTTTCCTTATTTGTTTCACATCAGTAAACCCTCTACTCCCCTCACCTGAAGGAAACCTATGTTGCAACACCACCTGTATCAGTCAGTGGCAGAAATGTTCCCTCTCCCGAAGGACTGTGGAAGATACTATTGAGTCAATTCTAGTCCTAGTTGCTAGAAGCCCGTTTTCTAGTTGTCTCTATCTTTGTTAGTAAGAGCAGCAAGTACAGTAGCCTCCAAGGATTTGATTGACAAGGGATTTCTCTTCCCAGGCTGACAATGTGATGTCATTCTCCTAGGCTTTGGAATGGACATGGGCATCACCGATAAAGCTGTGAGCATTTTGCTTTTATTGCATGTAGCCTGAGGCTCCTGATATTTCCATGGAAAAGCCAGGCCAGTGGTTCCTATTTCTCCTCAGTGTTTTTTCAGCCTCACCAACTCTATTCAATTTGCTCAGATAGGTCAGAAAAAAATTATCTTGGGTAGTGTATCTCAAAGTACTAAAACTGTAGCCTTTTCAGGTAGGCAAATAATTGAGATTTAAAGATGGAAGTTATTATTGGCCCGTGGACCCTTTTAACAGGTTCCCATTGGGTCTCCTGGGAGACTGGCACTTGTGAGATGTTAAAGATGGGCTGGATGCAGAATAAGAAAAAAAATGGTAACAAAAAATTCTCCTTTCTTGGGAGTTAGTGTGTGAGACATAGCAATACATATACATGATTCTGTGGAATAAGTTGCACATGAACAGAGTTGAAAGATCTAAGAGGGCAAGGAAAGAGGGAACTTGTAGAGGATAAGGTAATAATTTAAAGAGATGAGTGGTTCTTGAGGGTTGGGTTGGATCAGAGAGTCACTGGGTAAGGACTGTGGAACAAAAGGAGGAGATTTGCATGAGGATGTTTGAGATATTATGGTGTGGACAGAAGGAGAGAGTAATTGACCAAAATGTCAGAATACGAAGATAGCAACAGATACAAAAAGTTTATGTATAGAAGACCTTGTAGTCACTGGGGAGATGAGAGACACCGTAACATTGGGGTGTGGATAATTGCCTGCACTTACAAAAAAAAAAAATGGAGGGCCCCATAGGAAACTGGATCTGAATGTATCCACCACAAAAATAATTTCTTAAAAAACTAAAAATTTCAATGTGAAAGTCTAAATCATGAAGATTTGTAAAGATGATAAAGGAGGTTATCTCCGTGAAGGTTTCTTAGACAAAGCACCAAAACATTAATAATAAATTCAAAAACTGATAGCATTTAACTACATTAAAATTTAAAATGCATGTTAAGCAAAACAATAGCATACAGAAAGTGAAAAGACAAATCACAGATGGGAAGAAACATGTTTGCAACAAGCAGATGTAGTGAAGGATTAGTGTCCAAAATACAAAGAATTCAGAAAAATCATTAAGAGAAAAAGGAATGTCCAACAGTTGAGAGGGATGTGTATAAAAATACATTCTGTGGGCAAAGAAAATGAGGCTGGTAAACAGCTGAGACCTGGATGGAAACTGGGCAGGTTATGGGCTGAGTATATACAAGGGCCATGCTGTAGACCTGTAAGCAGGGGACTGCTCTCTAAAGAGGGAGGATGGCTTCAGAACTCAGTCATCTCCACCTTTTGCAAGTAAGTGCATAGTTCAGTTAGTTTGTCGCTAACAGGTCACTTGGGAAGATAATAGCATGAAACAAATAGCTCATAAATAATAGACACAATCATATGTCACTATGCCCCCACTCTAGAATCTACATTTTGAGCACCTTCTGTATTAGATCTGCAGCCCCTGAGCTTTGGGGAGGCCAGGTATCAAACCTGCAGTGGCAGGGGCCTGAATTGGGTTGGATTGGACAGTAACCTCTATCTGTCTCCTGTCTTGATCCCATGAGCCTTGCTTGATCCTGGCCTCAAGGGGTTCTCTGTAATTTTCCCATGGCAGCATAGTGGCTGACGGAGCTCTCTCCTTTGGCTACAGTATCCAACACCAGTAGACATAAACAGCTCCTTAAGAAAATTCTTCAAAGGCTCCATTGCCTTGAAATGCTGTGCACTATTTCTATGGACCCTTAAACAGAATAATTCATTAGCCAGCAAAGAACAATCAATATCACACTCTGACAATTTACACACTGACTCTGTTTACCCAGTGGACTCTCTCTGATAATATTATTTATGATCCTAAATAACTCTTTCAGCGTTCAATAGAGCTGGGGGTGCCTCTGGGACCAGGACACAATGAAATTATGAAGACATATGGTTTGCTCAGCCTTGGAAATGTTCACATGCATTTCACCAATGTTAGCTTCATAGTGGTACCTTCCCGGCTGAGTTCTACAGCCTTCCTGACAGAGACTCCAAGGTGCTTGGGGGAGACACCAAGGACATTTTACTATGGCAACATGAGTATTTCCGGGAGTTAAGAGCATACTGAACAGGTCATGGGTCCTAGAAGAGATTCCAATGTGGGGTTTTCTTGGACTTTGCCTATAGGAAGGTGTTGAACACATGCCTAGGAGATATTAGTAGGGCAGCTCTGTGTGTGTGTGTGTGTGTGTGTGTGTGTGTGTGTGTGTGTGTGTAGGATTGCACAGCAGGGGAAGGTTAGGTGAGACACAGAGGGTCCGTAGGAGAAAAGAGTATGGGTTCATGAGACTTTCAGATTATTGTTAAACTTCAAGACAAAAGGAGAGAGGGAAGGTAAGACTATTTACTTAAAAAATCTATCTATTAATTGTCTGACTTGTTCCAATGAACATGTATTATTTATGTAATTAAAATATAAAGGTGGCAAGTCTCTCTTCCTTTGCTCCATTCCTTTCTCACTTCTCTCTCCTCCCTCCACTTTCCACCCTCCTCTTTCTTTTCTTCTCCTCTCCCCAACCCTGTCTGTCTCTCCTTAGCATGCACACGGCTCAGTTTAGTCACATCCAGAGAGGCTTTGATAACACTTCATAACCAACCAGAGGAGGAGCAGCGTTTATGTGAAGTGTGTCTCAGTGCAGTCTGGGCCCATCTGCAAGGAGGGAATATGTAGGCAAAAGGCTTATGAGGGTAAAGAACAGCAGTACAACATACGGGGCACTGATATCCCAGTTGGATGTTGGTACACATGGTTCTTTTCTTGGGAGATCAGACTGGAAATGGAGAAGACAGAATTATAAGTTGGGGAAGGGCTTGGCCTTGGGTTTCCTATACCTTCTACACCGTGGTGTCCTGATGCCCACCTAGCAGTGAAGCCTCCGTGGCATAGTAGAAAAGCTCAGTTGCTGAGGGCCGTGACAGCTTTTCAAAGGCCCCTGAAACCTTGGGCATGAGCCCAAGGTTTGAAACCCACACTTTCCAAATTCTGTTCATAGCAATGCTGAGAGTTGTTATCCCCATTCCCACTGCTAGAGAAGGCAATAAAGAGATCCAACATGCATATCTATACCTTGTGCTGGGTGCTCTGGGCTCCCCATTCAGTGATCTATTTGCTGGTCTGGTAGCTGCTCTACTTAAGTAATAGCCAGAACTGGGTGGCTCTGTAAAGGTTTGAACCGAAGGGTATTTTGTGGCGAAGACATGGAAGCCCAGAAACACATTGCAAAGTCTGAGGGAGGTGTAGTATCACAGCGTCTGGTATCACAGTTCTCTGGTTCTATCGATGACCTGATCGTTTCTGCATGAGTCTTGTGGATGCTCTCATTTCGCTCCTCTTTCTGCTTCTGCCTCTGCCTCTCCCCTCCCTCATCTCCTTCCTTCCTATCTCCCCTCCCTTCCTTCCTTTTATCCTCAGATATTTACTCAGTACCTTTCAGGTCTCGAACACTCAAACAGCAGTTGTAAGAGCTAAATAGAGGGGGTGCGGGGACAACAGCCAGCCGTCAGCACGCCGCTCTGCTAAGTGGCTGTGGCCTGGCAAGCCGCGGCTGCCCCAGGGCGAGAACCATATCAGCGTTTCCTGAGATCCGCGACGTGCCATGTTGGACCTTGGGGCGCTGGGAAAACAGGCAGCCAGTTTACCCCTCTGGTGGGAGGCTGTGAGCCTACAGGGGCGCAGACTACGAATCAAATGTCCACCTACCCCCACACCCCGAAAGTGAGAGCTGGAGATCTGAGTATGCCTTGTGAGTTTGACTATATGCGATATAGCAAATAAGGGGGATTTTCTTCTGCTGTCTCTTTGAGGGCAAATATTCTTATCTCTGTTTTGCTCTGTTTTGATCAATGGTATTGCTCTATTCAATATTCTGTTCTTGTAATTTCGGTATTTCCTTCAATATTGCTCTGCCTGATTGAAGGAACAACCATTGTGAAGAAAACCAGATGTACTATTGTGCCTATTGCTGTTGTCCCGGTGGCCTGCTGTGAGGTTCTGTGCCAATTTCACTGCACTGCCTCAGCTGGCTATGTCCTGTCTTGTTCTGCTGTATTTTACTACCTTCAAAATAAACAAATAAAAAGAATAAATAAGAAAAAAATTTTAAAAGTAAATAACAACAACAAAACAGTTCAGCAAGGTACTGAGCAACCTGAAACATGATATAACTAAACAGATAATGGACTTAAAAAGCAAAAGGAGGAAAAACAGGTGCTCTAAAGGATATAACTGCATGTATATTTAATGGTGTACCAATGATAACTATGTTGCTAAGTTTTTGTTGGATCAGAGAACAGAGCTGTTTGCAGCCTCACTGTTTGAATGTCCACTTTGTGTATACTTTGATTTTGTAACTTGAACAACTATATCCAGGAAGACAATATGTAATGTATCAACTAGTGATTTCTTACTGTTCATTTTTTTTTGAAATTCTGTATTGTTTCCACCCTTTTTTTTTTCCTGTTTTGCTTTTCTTTTTCCCCTGTCTTTAAATAAAATTTTTAAAAAAGAGCTAAATGGAGAAGATGCCTTCCTACAGTAAGAAGCTCACGGTCCACTGACCAGACATAAGACACACTCACAAGTAACCCTTACTGTGAGACAGATGGAGAATAATCCACAGACTAGAACAGATATGGGGCTGTGGGGTTGGATGCTGCTTGTTGAGCCAGCTTGGTGTGTGAGATAAAATTCCAAAGCAACTTTCTTTGGTTTCCCAGAGTCTGCTTACATTCATTCAAGGAACAAAAGTTTTCCTCTCCTGGTTATATTCTTGGACAGATCCATGGTTTCTACAACTACTTTTTGGTAAGGTTCAATGATGCCTTCAATTTCATTGAGACTCAGTTTATACTTAGAATAGTTGTAGTCAGAGCATTCAGCTTCATACACCATTAGAGTAACAGTCCTCTCCCCAGGCAGGGCCTGGGCGGGGGATGAATGGTCAGTTTCCATTAACTGAGGTCCTGTTGTCTACATTTGGCCTACAGGCAGGACGTGTCTCAGTATCATCCCAGCCGTCGCGCTGGTGGGTCCATAAGCAGATGGAAGGAAACACACATTTCTGCTACAACAGCTTCTGAGGGAACGACTCACCCAGATGTCATCTACTGTGCTTTCTCCCTGCACTGGAGGGACAGGAAGCTATTCCTTCTGTCACTCAGATTTATCAGGCAGGACTCACGTGCCGTGAAGATTCCCCCATCCTACAGGAGCTGTAGACTCTTCTCTCTGAGGAGTCCTGTTGAAGACGGTTAGCAAGCTTAAGATGAGTGACAGTAACAGCCACCTCGCCCCCGTAGGGAGTTAACACTCACAGCTTAGGTCTCTCCTAAGAGATTCTCTGGTACAGTTTAGATTTAAAGTACTGCCCAACAGTCTCACGTGTTCAGAGCTGAGCCTTCAAATCACGAAGGCTCTAACTCCATCTATGGACTAATTCACTGATGAGCTCATAACTTGATGTCATTACTGAGACACAGTGGAAACTTAGGACGTGGAACCTAGTTGAAAGGAGTAGGTCATGGGGGTGTCATTTGGGGTCTACGTCTTGTCCTTGGAACCTGTCTATCTGGCTGTCTGTTCATTGCTCTCTGCTTCTTGTCTGCCACAAGGTGAGAAGTGCTGCTCTACCATGGCCTTCCACCATGGTATTTCTGTCTTGGAACCAGCCAACCATGGACCAAATTCTCTGAAATTGTGAATCAAAATCAATCTTTGTTTCCTTTAAGTTGTTTTTCTCAGGTATTTGGTCTCAGAGATGAAAAGCTGACTAACACATCCTCTTCGCAAATACCCACAGCACAATCTACAACATACTTTTTTTTTTTTGTACTCTTGAAGAAAGGGAGAATTTTTGAGTTGTGAAACCAGTTTCTGGATGTTTCCTTTGAAATTTGTATCCTGGCTTGGCTCCTTAACTGAGCGTCCAATATTCCTCTGTGTCAAGTACTGGGCCTGGGCTAGAGAAGGGCAAGATCAATTCTGCTGTGGGAGATTCGGGGTGCGGACATGGGAGCCTGCGGTGGCATTCCTGATGGAGTGAGAAGGAGGTATGTTAATACAACAGTGTCATAGTAATGCTGCGGACTGCCATGCAAAGTGCATGGATGTCAGGCTCCTGGCACACACTGATTGGGACCCCGTGGTGCTGTACTAAGACCATCAGTGACTTTCTTCTTTCCTTGGGCACCACGGTACTCTCCTATAGGCCTGGCAAAATGGAGCACAGGTGCTAGGAATATAATTTTCCCTGGGATAACTGTGGTAGAAATTTAAGAATATCTTGTTTTATAAATCTTGTTGGTATGGACCAAGAGCTTTGGCATTATTTTATTTGCTGTTAATTATTGAGACTTGTTAAAAAGTAAATGCCTGAGAAGCCTGGAGTTGAACAGTTTCATTCCTGAGGCTCAAGACAGGACACTTGTGCTCCTCTAGGGAAGACAGGGCAGTATGCAACCACTTAAGGAATCATCTATTCTGCCGAGACATGGAGAATGCCTGTGTCTGAGACCCATAGAAGTGAGAATCTGGGGAGGACCTCTATCTCTTTGAAAACGTCTTTAACTTGGACAGATTGGTCTTTCTTGGGACTTTAATCCACAAGGGCTAAATGCTTTGATTTTGAACTTTAGTCTCTTTGGGATTTTAATCTCTAAATTTTCCCTAGGAATTTGGTAATGGGAAGGGTTTATATCCAAATTGAAGGCATCTTATTTTGGCATTTATTATTGAAGACTCTCCATGCATTTTTTATTAGCCCTTTATGCATTTTATTATTGAAGTATCTTCATGCTGCTATTAAATCTCATTATAGAACCTCTGATGAGTTTATTGGGCCATGTGACTGGACATAAATTTGGATTAGAAATAGCAAAGGCTCTGAACTTTCAGCCTTGGGCATTGCAGAGCTTTGAAGCTTATTTCATTAATGTACTGTTCCAGCCCATTTCAGAGCTGTACGGGGCAAAATCCACCATGTCATCTAATGGTCCCTAGAAAAAGCAGGAAGGGGTAAGAGGTTAGTTCTGAAGCAGAGACTTCATGGCAGTGAGACAGCACTGTGCATGCTTGGCTCTTCTCTTGACTGGAGCAGTTGGTCATGCACCTGGTTGATAAAGGTCTAAATGTTAAACTTTAATTAGTTTAGAAACCTATGTATGTTTATCGCCTCCTTCTCCAGTGTCCCTAAGGAGGAGTTTCCTGTAATCTGTGTTCCTGGGGCCTCTCTGCTTTCTTCCTCCCTGAGTGAGGAATGCTTTATTATTTGCAGTTTATGTGAACCAGGTTCCTCCTCTTCCTTCTCTTGTGGGATATACTTGTCTTCAGAGAATACATATATGTGGGAGCTGCCTGAATGTAGTAGACTCTGCCCCCTCAGGGAACCCTAAACTTTTGGCGATTGAGTCAACTCACCAGTAGAGAAGCAAGTCATCTGGGTAGGAACATTATCAGTGATGCAGGGGCTACTTTTAATCTCTATCTTTCTGGCTCTTTGTCTATCACTGAAATCATGCTGGATTAGGGTGCGGAAGAAGCAGAGTTACATGTTCTCCCCCTTCAAATCTGAGAAGCCACCCTTTTGGACTAATAGTAAAGTGATTTCTCAACTACGAACTAATAGTTTTCTTTGGGAATGAATCAGGCCCTTTCAATTTTCCACTTTAGAAACATACTTCAGCAGGAGTCACTTTATTGCAAATAAATGGAGGAATTTCCCCTGGGGAGAAAGGCTTTTTACTTAGAAGAGGACGGAGAGGATGACCTAGGAGCATCCACTTCTGCCTTCTGTGAGGTCACCAGGAAGTGTCCTTGGTATTACTGCCCTTGCAGCCAAGAAGGCAGTGGTTAGTAATGTGGTAGTGAAGGAGCAGAGCTCCAAATGACGGAACTGACTTCTCTTGTACAAATATTTGAGGGGAGAGAGTCAGCAGGGAGAGAGGTGGCTGCATGTTTCTGACTTAAAGCAGAGGGAGGAGAGCCTGGGTGGGTTTCGCTGTGGGCTGACTTCCTCACGGAATCTCTGTTTAGGGCTTTGGACAGATGCCCCGCTATTGGGGTGGCTCCTCTACAGAGCAACCCTCTGAGATTTCTCTTCACCAAACTTCCTTCATAGTGCAGGATGCTTCCTCCTGTCCTCTGCTCTTCATCGCTCTCACCACCACCATCACTGCATCTCCATCCTCCAGGATTAGTGAACAATTCGAAACAGTAGGCTCTGGGCCACTCCCTTTCTACGGGTTGTCCTCTCCTCACAGCAATTCTGCGACATAGATACCTTTACCACCACCACCACCACCCATGTATTACGGGCAAACAGGCAGTAAGATGACTGAGCCAATATAGGCTGGGTACCCCTCGTTAGGAGTGTTTGGGACAAGAAGTGTTGCAAGACTTTGTACTTTTTGTTCAGATTTGAGAATATTTGCATATACATAATGATACATCTCAAGGATAGGACACAATTCTAAACACAAAATACCTGAAGATATGGTTGGGTGCTGACATTTTGATGGTGACCCATCACAATCACATGAGGTCAAGCGTGGAATTTTCCACTGGTGTTACGTTGGCACCCAAGAAGTTTCAAATTTTGGACTACTTTGGATTTTTGGATTAAGGATGCTTAACTTGGGGGCCAGGGATTTAGCTCAGTGGCTCAAGTGCTTGCCTGGCAAGCTTGAGTTGGTGAGTTTGATCCCCAGTACCCTCCCCCCGCAAAAAAGATGTTTAACTTGTAAATGGGGAAGGCAGAATTCCAACTCAGACGAGTGTGACCCCAGAATCACTAGCCAGTACAGATGTGCACCCAGTATCTATTTTGATATTTCCAGTGATGGGGTACTTATCAGCTGCTGAGCTCCTCAATTGACTGTTGGGGTAAGCGCAAGTTTCCCTTCATGGCCTGTAACTTTCTCCTGCAGCCATGCAGAATGCATCTTGTAGTACAGTCATGGCATGTTTGACTCAGGCAGGAGCCAGAGTCATACTTTGCTACTGAGCAGGGACACCAGAGTGTGGCCATGTAAGGGGTTGACTTTGGAGTTAGTGTTTTGCTAAATACACTGAGACTTGAAATGGGTGTGCTGAGAACTGCTCAGCATTGCCCTTCTGAAGGTGGACACAGGTAGAGCTGGGCAGCCTGGCACCACGCCCCTTCTCTGTCAGTGTGCCACGTGGGGCCTCTGAGTTACGTGTTGGAGCTTTACTTCCTGCCCGTGAGGTCTCACCGCTCAGTGCTGTTTGCAGTGTTTTCCATCTACCTCTGCAAACCTGCCCGGCGTTCTGGCTGGCTGAGGCCGCTCACATCCTGAATGCCTGTGTTTACCCACCTCTGAGCTGAACAAATTTACAAAGTAAACATTTTGGGACATCTCAGAGATTAAAAAAAAAATCTCAACACAAAACTAACACAACTGCCTGTCCTCTTCCATCCCCTTGTTTCTAACTAATAAATCAGAGAGTGGAATTAACTGAGATTCAAGCCCTTGTACTGGATCAATTCTGAGATGCCATCTCCACCCAGGTCCCATCTTGTCTTCCCTCCACCTTGCACTCTTTTGAAAAGTAAAGGTAAACAACATGGGCTGTTGGGTCAACTCGACCTGCTTTGAATGTCAACTCCATTTCTCGCTAGCTGTGTAGCTATGCAATAGTGAAGTAGTTACTTCACTGAGTTTTAATTTTCTTGTAGGAAAGTAGTACTCATTTGGTACTGTTGGGGTGAGGTTTCCAAAGATGAGTGATTTTTCATCATCTTCATCTGGACTTTGGAGTAATGGGTCAGAAGCAGGACAGGCCAGCTGGGCCCCAAACTGAGATTCTCACCTCCCTTGTCCAAGTTCCTGACCTTCCTGTGTTTTTGTGCTTCCCCGTCTTCTGTCCGAACCTGAGATAATTTTACTGCCTCTTGATGCTGAGATGGAAAGAAGATAGGGAAATTGTCAAAAGCTGGTGGAAGAAAGGTGAAGATCCACATCTGAGTCCCCATGGCTGTGCCCCCTCCTGATTACCTGAGCCCTGGAGGTCCTTCAGGAGTGGGGCATCCCACACCCTGCTCAGGAGCTAGTGGTGGCTCCTAAACAAAGCCCTCACTTCGTGTCACTGTGCTGCTCTTGCCTTGGTGCCAGCAGATTCCAGGTCTCATCTGTCTGCTTCTCACTCTCTCCTGGGACCACCTCCTCTGGGATGCTTAGTGCCCTCAATCTGTCATCACCTTCTCGTCTTGGACAACCCCCTCTTCTACCTTCCCTACCCCAACCCAGCCACCAGCTGAACCCCACCTCCTCCCCAAAAGCATCCTCTGTTTTCCACGTAGCATGGCTCTCCCTGCTCCCCCTTCCTTCTTCTCTGCCTTTCTCTCTCTTCATTCCCAGGACACAGCCCAGGCCTCCACCACAACCTAGAACTGTCTTGCAATTATCTGTTTATGTGGAAGTCTCTCCTGCCAGATTTAGGGTAGGGACTATGGTTATTCTTTGCCATGTCCCCAGTGCCCAGTACAAGTGCCAAACAAATAATAGACAGTTAATAAACTCTTGTTGTGAATGACATGCAGCACTGCCCATGCCCCAGCTCTTGGCTCATAACAAGCTCCTGTGCGGTTTCTCCTCACCCTGTTCTCGCCTCTCCCTTTCTCCCCTCCCTTACCCAATCACTGTCCCTGTTGTCCCCTAATTACATATTTCTCACTAGTACAAAGCTGCAGATACCTGGCCAAGTGAACACACCGCCTATTAATGACCAAGAGTTGCCACCATTTCCTTATGCAAGCACTATTTGGGGGCTACCATTCATCTCCCCCTCTTCTCCTGTCTCCAACTCCAGGGTGGGTTGAGAGGGGGACAAAGCCAGCTTCTCTAATTTGGTGGAGTCCAGCACAGAACCAAGCAGCTCACATTCTTCCTCCTGGTCTTCCTACCTCTGCAGGCAGCTCTGGGCAAACAAGTCAGTCTTCATTAAGACAAGGCACACCTGTTACCTGCGTGAACTCTGCCCTTCTCCCTGGTGACAATTAACTGGGCTCTGGCTGGTGGAGAGGCGTTCGCTTTCCCTGCTCTTTCTGCAAGACTTCTTGGTGTACAGGCTATCAGAACCTCCTGCCCAAGGGTCCTGCTGTCCGTTATTATATCACTGGCCCTGCCATGCTGCCTTTAAAGCATCCCTTGGAGAGGAATTTTAATGTTGCACTGAAGACGGCAGCAGAAATAGGAGGGGATGAATGAGCCAAGGACTTGGGTTTCTGGGCAGCAGAAAGAGCCTGTGCCATATTGTTTTAAACTTCAAAGAGACAGTTTGCAGGAATGCTGCACTTACTTATTCTATCTTTCCAGCAAAGGTGAGGATGGAGTGGGATGCTGTTCTTGGAGGGCCAGTCCAGCATGGCTAGGATGTGGCTGCCTGCATAGGGGGGCCAGCGTGGGGCAAGGAGAGACAGGACAGTGATACTTTGAGGAGAGCAAAGGAGAAAATGTGCTTTGTGAGGTCACTCTGTGCACTCTCCTCCCTCCCGGCCTCTGGTTCACAAGGTCCTTCCCTCTCTCTCAATTAGGGCTGAAGAATGCAGTGCTTTGTGCAAGCCTTCAAACTGGCCCTAAACACCTTCAAAATTAGGTAATATTTTTGTTGTAGGTTTTCCCAAGCCATTGTAGACTAGTGACTCTGCTCAGGGCCTCCGCTTTCATCCCAACATGGAACAGGAATAGCTGGAGGTGTGAAAAGGAGAGCTTACCTGTGGAGGGAGTGCCCGTCTTTATTTTAGCACTTACTAGGTGCCAGGCACTATGCTTTATCATTTATACTCGCAGCTTTTTCATGGTGCTTTAGGGTATTGAACCCAGGTCCTTACACTCAACTACATTCTCAGTCCCCTCCCTTTTAAATTTTGAGACAAAGACTAAATTGTCCAAGCTGGGATTGAACTTGTGATCCTCCTGTCTCAGCCTCTCAGAGTGCCGGAGTCATAGGGATGGGCTATTGCACCCAGCTTTCCCCAGTTTTATTCAATCCTTTTGGTGACCCAAGAAGTAGCTATGATTTTCTTACTCTTCGGAGGTATAACCAATCTGGGAGATACCAAGGAGTTTCCTGTGTGTGATTGAGCCAGGTCTTCCCATGGGGTCCTGTGATTCGCGGCCTACATTCTTTCTTGGGCCCCTGTGTCAGGTACAGCCCCTCCCTGAGACCTCACCTCTGACCCCTCCCCCCAGCTCAGTGTCCAAGCTCCCCCCAGCTCAGTGTCCAAGCTCCCCCCAGCTCAGTGTCCAAGCTCCCCCCAGCTCAGTGTCCAAGCTCCCCTGTGTTTCCTGTGTTCCCTGGAGGTGATACCCCAGAAATTGCCCAGGTGGAAGACCTTCTACTTATCTCATCTTCCTTTGCAGCCAGATGTGCCTGCAAGGAAAACAAGGGCACGATTGATTCCTCTCTCTGGTCTGGCCCTGCCTCGCCTCCATGCTAGTGACTCCGGACGAGTACTAGGGCACTAGCACCTCTCCCAGGATGTCAGTCAACCTGCACTGACTAGGTTTAGAGATTACCTCTAGATACTCTATCTGCAAGAATAGAGGTGCCTGGTGCTTCTTCAGAGCAGACAAAATGTACCCACTTCCCACGACCCCAGGGTGGGCCTGTTCCTGGCCCAGAAAGCCCGCTCTGGCTAAGCAGCTCCTCCCTCAGCTCCAGTTATCCCTGCTTGAGATGCTTGGTTTTAATCAGATCTTGTCAGGAGTCCTTCTCTGACTGCCACCAGGGGCTCTGCAGCCCTGTCCCTTTGCATGCACAACTCACACCTGACACCTTCAAGGACTTGGTTCTGTATCCATCGCTGTAGGCCCAGCTTCTGACTGATGGCTGCCCTCAGTGTTGACTTCTGTTTGCTAATCCCTCCTTCTCGGGTTGTCCTCTCTGCTCCCACCCTGTGGGATGATGTTAGCTACCCCAAACCCCTTTGGAGCCAGGCGGTGGAGGTTGGAGACCCAGGCAGCACAGTCTGTTCTACCAGAATACTGTGAAATGCTAACTGTCTTCTCACAGTTCTGGATGTCGGAAGTCCAAGATCAAGGTGAGGTGCCATAGACCCACAGCGCCTGCCTCCTGTGTTTATCAGTGTGTGTCCTCTCACCCTGTCTCCACACAGTGGAAAGAGCATTCTCCTCAGTCCCTTTTACAAGGACACTAATCTCTGTTGTGAAGTGCTGTGTTGCTTACATTGTTTTGTTCTGATCTGCTTAGATCTGTCCTCTTTTGTTTTATTCTCTTTAAAATAAAAAACAAAAATAAAAAAAAAAAACAAGGACGCTAATCTCATTAACTCAGGCTTCATCTTCGTAACCTAATCATCTCCTGAAGGTCCCATTTGTTAACATCATCCCTTTGGAAATTAGACTTCAATACGCGAATTGGGGTAACTTAAACACTTAAAACAAGTTCATGACACTATTTATGTGACAAATGTAATTTCTTTTTTAAAAATCTGTCATTTTCTATGAATGTATTTTATGAAAACATAATATGAACTCATTATAGAAAATATGAAAAATTTAAATGTGAAAAAATAACATAAAAATCAAATACATTCTAATATACACAAATAAGTAGTGTTTAGTTTTGGTTCTCTGTGTGTATGTATAAATGGCCACAGTCATATAGCTAAATACAAAGAAACTCTTCATATATATATGGTCAAAAACTATAGTATATGTTTAAATTTTAAAAATGTATTATACTAAAAATATAGTACAGTACAGTACTATAGCTTTTTATGTTCTGTTATACATGACAATACTGATGTAAGAGTCAGGCAAATAAACGCAAAGTCATCAAAGTTAGAAAAAAAAAGATGTATCAGCATTAATCTCTCTCAAAATACTCTCCCTTACCTCTAATGTACTTATCCCATTTTTCTTGCTGCTTTCTGGAGCAGTTGTGGAAGTGCTCTTTCCTGAGTTTCTTTATGAGCGAATGCTGCTGAGTGCCAGCCTGTGGCTTAAAAGACATCACGGTGTGTCCTTATCCGCATTATTCACCACATCTGACACCGTGCAACTTCGGCTTCTGCCTCAGAGTCAAAATGGTCATGAAAAATAAGTGTTTTGAAACATGATGTGCAGGACATTGAGGCAGCCATGACACCACATCTGAAGACAATCCTGAGAAAGACTTCCCGAGCTGCTTCAGAAAGTGGAAAGAAAGATAGGGAAAGTATATTTGAAGCAAGAGAAGTATTTTGAAGTGGTTTCATGACAAGGCATCTTTTACTGTAATAAACTTTTAAATTTAAGCATTCATCATATCTTTTAAAAACATTAGAATAAAATACACGAAACAAAATTTACCATTAAACTACTTGTAAATACATAGCACAGTAGTATTTTTTTCACATTCTTCCTTTTATTTTATTATTTTATTGGTGCATGTTTGTAGTGCATAATTATTACAGACTTTGTACGCAGGACATATGTGTACATAACATATTTAAATTATTTTTGATTCCCTTCTCTCTTCTCCCCTCAATCTCTTGGTCCCCTTCTTTTTTGCAAAAGATTTATCTCCCTATGTCTTATTATCTTCTACTTGCTCTTTATTTGTATATTGGATATCTGCTATAAGAGAAATCATGTGTGTCTGATTTATTTCATTTAACATGATGATCTCAA
This sequence comes from Hydrochoerus hydrochaeris, assembly GCA_004027455.1. Classification (NCBI taxonomy): domain Eukaryota; kingdom Metazoa; phylum Chordata; class Mammalia; order Rodentia; family Hydrochaeridae; genus Hydrochoerus; species Hydrochoerus hydrochaeris. The sequence continues at coordinate 162,797 of PVLA01003294.1, read as the reverse complement.
AGTTCATCCATTTTCCTATAAATGACTCAAGTTTATCCTTCTCAATGGCAGCATAGTACTATATTGCACTTAAACGTCACATGTTTTTTATCTATCTGTCTGCTGACATATAGTAGCTTCCAAGATTTAGCTATTATGAGTTGTAAACATGAATATGCGTGTCTCACATAGTATGACATATTTAACCCCTTTAGAACAATACCTAGAAGGGGAATAGCTTGAAATGGAAATCTTAGTTTTAGTTTTGTGAGTGATCTCCATACTGATTTCCATAATAGTTGTACTAGTTTATATTCCCAACAACAGTGTAGAAGGGTTTCTTTTTCTCAGTAATCTTGTCAATCATTTGTTATTACTTTATTTCTTAGTCATTCGTTCTGGAGTAAAATGGAATCTCAGTGTCGTTATTTGCATTTCTCTAGTGACCAGTAATGTTGAACACTTTTTTAAAATATATTTATTAACCATTTGTTTTTCTTCTGAGAATATCTGTTCATTTCAGTTTTTTGAGTGGGTATTTTATTTGGGAATGTCTAACTTTTTTGAGTTCTTTGAATACCTCAATAGTGTTAAGTTTATTTGCATTATTGCAAAAAAAAAAAAAAAAGTTGTCCAGAACTTTGTCATCTTGTAGAAATGAAACTACTCTAGGTTCCTGACATAAGAAGTATCACACAATACTAGTACTTTTGTGACTGGTTTATTTCTGTTAGCACATTACCTATCAGTGTTGTAACACGTGTTCAAATCTCCTTCCCTTGTATGTCTAAATCATATTCCATGGTAAGTAGTTGAGCAGGGGCTTTAAAGCTTTCTGAACCTCTGCTTTTCCACCCATAAAATAATAGAAGTGCTAGCAGTTGCATCACAGGGATATTGCTAGAGTTAAACTGGTTAATACATGTGCCTTAGAAGGATATTTCTTGGTATGTTGTAAATATTCCAAAATTGTTAGCCATCATCAGTATTATTAATCTTATTCCATCTTTCCCAAATGCCAGAGCATTCTGGAATTAGTGAAAAGAGTGACTATTTAGTGAGCGCTTTCTGTGTTTTAAGCACATGCCAGATAATTTATATGTACTTATTTAATCCTGAAAAAAATGGTGTAAAGAGGTATTGTTACCTCCATGTCAGTTGACTTCAGGAGTTGACGGAGCTCAGAGAACTTACAGAACTAAGGAAGTGGTGAGTTTGGGTTCACAGCCAGGGTCCTCTGATCCCAAACCCACATTCAGTCCCTGTGCCACCCGCAAGGGGGTGGCTGGGTACGGCTGCATGCGCATGTGGATGGCCCAGCTTTGTTATCATGGATCAGGCAGAACCTGTCCACACCTCCTGCGGCACCAAGGTCCAGCAGCAAGTAGGCCAGAGGAGGTTCTTTTTTAGCTCCCCTCTTGCTCCTTTGCTTGAACTCCAAAGTAGCCTTGGGAGGCAATGGCTCTGATGCTCTAAGGGGGAGCTCTTACAGTGAGAGCTCAGTAACTGGTACAGGCTGGCTGGGAGAGAACTTAGGATCAAGCTGACCCCTCCTGTCACACACTATAAAGTTCAGAGAACAAAGTGGTTCCTCACACAGGCCTGCTCAACATAGGTTAGTCGGCTTTCAGAAAGAAGAGCCAGAGAAAGCCTGTCACTAGGAAGGTTTAACCAGAACAGTGTAACCACTTCCCAGAATCTTATGGAGAAGTCCACGTGCGGTCCATCAAAGCCTGTTGTTCTGAGATTAGAAGACTTTCTATGAGTTAAGCACATGGAGAGGTAGTTTAGAGACATAAAGCTAACATCTGGAGACTTCCAGGAAGCCATGATGTGTTTGTGATCAAATGACACATCATTTATATTCACTTCCCAGCATTACTGGGGAAACTCCAAAGGAAATAGCCCCATTATTTTCCTGGAGGTTGTCACTGTTCCCCTACCCTTTTTGGTCTTTTTCATGCGTCCATTTCACTGGACTACAACCCTGAACAGTAAGAAACAGAAGTTAAGAGCCTGCCCATGTGTGCAGGGCAAATATATGTTAACAAGTGTGTGTGTGTGTGTGTGTGTGTGTGTGTGTGTGTGTGTGCATGTAAATGGCTATGAGTATTTGTTTCTGGCTCAGAATGTGCTGCTTAAAGTTCGGTCCTGGTTGCTTCAACTGTCACTTCAAGCTCCTTGTCCTGAATGTCTTGGCCACCTGGGAGCTGGTCCTGTCCTAACTTTGGACAAAATCCAGTTTCTAGACTCTTGGAAATCTGAGGAGAGTTCTTTTGGCTTAGGAAGTGAAGAGTGAGCAAAGTACTGGTGAGCCAAGACTGCTCTTTGAGGCCATCAGTCACTTCCCAGCACAACTGGTTAGCTTCTGAAAAGGCTGCCTACCCCCTTGGGCCCTCTTCTCTCAAGGCACTGTAGAAATGACACCAATAATATCTACAACAATAATAGAACCAATTCTGAGAGAACACAGTAGGAACAACTAGATAGTAAGTATGGACAGCATTTTGTGGACTACACATGCCCTTCATGAGACAGTTTCGTTAGTGCTAAAGTTACCAGGGATTTGGAGAGCATTGTGGTATGGGTTCAGGAAGACCAAAGTCTGTGCTACCTTTAGTTGCTACGTGTCTTCATAAAGTTTACTCTCTCTGTCCAGCATATCCCCAAATATCCAAATGAGAAAAGCTCAGGGGATTGCTGTGGGAAGTTAGCAGAGTATCTTGGTGGTTGGTAAATGTTTCTCAAAGGGGTAGGACTTTGTAGTGAATCCCGCAGTTGTCTGGTTTCAATTTCCTAAGAAGTAGCGGTGGGCTGGTGCTTGCCTTATCTAGGTTACAAATTCAAACCGTTACCATGAGCATTCAGGTTCCCAAAGAGAGATACTGCAGCTCAGAGCAAATGTGCCTCTGTGGTTCTGGGCAGCGGCAGCTCCTCCACCCACTCCCATCTCTACACTCCAACCCCTGTGGCTAAGCATGAGCTCTTACCTGCAAGAGGAAACAGATTCTTACTTAGAAGTAAATTTCCCTCTTTCTGCAGGTGGATAGATCCCTGGAAGCCCATGCCACACCCACTGTCCACCCTCTGAAGAAAGCAGCCTCAGGATGGGGATCTGGGGTCAGCCATCTCGTCCATGCTGCTTTCCTTTAAATGGCTCTGCTCAGTGCTTTCTGATGTTTTCAGTTTGCCTTCTCAGGACTTGGGATTGGAAAGCAGCTCAGATGTTTGTTCATGTGCCAAACCCCAGAGACTCTCTGTCCACTTCCTTTCTTTCCTCCTTTGCCCCACCCTTGGAGAGAGTGGAGCTGCCTGCTCATGGGCACAGGGGAAGCGCTTCCATGGCCTTCTGAAGAGGCAGCAGCCGAGGATGGAAAGGAAGAGAAGCTGAGAAAGTAGAGAAAGAAAATGGGAGAAAAAGGCGGGAGATTAGGTGGGATCCAGAGGAGGTGTGGAAGTCCCACACAGGTAGCTGCATGGGGCTGGAGCTGGTCTGAAAGGCTGAGTATTCCAGGAGCCCGAAGAAGACAGGTGTTTGCTAGCAAAGCCCTGGGGACTCTGGGCAACACTCTCAGAGAGTAGTCCCTAGGGGTGATAGGTGCTTACTGATGCACCTCTGCATGAGGAGGACTCTCTCTCTCTCTCTCTCTCTCTCTCTCTCTCTCTCTCTCTCTGTCTCTCTCTCTCTCTCTCTGTGATTACATTTTATTAGTTTATGAACTGCATGCGTTCACATCTGTGTGTTCCCAAATGTGTGAGTATACAAGCCTGCCAAACAGGCAGATGGGACTCCGAAACCATGACCAGCTAGCAATCCAAACCACGTCAGTGAAATGACAGTCTTCTCTGTGGGTAGGAACTGCAACTGCCCGTTCTCCAGTTTAAGCAGACTTTACATGCAGCAGTAGTTCAAGGCCACCACCTCCTTTTCTGCAGGGCTGAATTCCTGACTGACCTGAGCCAGGACCTGGTGGCTACCAGGGACTCTCATCCTCAGGCTATCACGTGATCCTCACAAAAAGACCTATCCAGTGTACAGAGCAGTTCCCTTCACAGACAGAAACCAAGGTTCAAGAATTTACTCATTTTTCACAGCATTTTGAGTTGTGACTCTTATCCCCATTTAACAGATGAGGAAAAGTGACTCAGAATATTAGATAATCTATCTTAATACTTACACAGAATGCATGTGAGATTTGAGCCTGGCAGCAACATTGTGTTTAACCACTGAATACGGGCACTTGTTTGAGGGGCTACATGACCACTTGCATCTAAGAAGCAGGGTAACAATGCATGAATATCCAAGCCTATCTGAAAACTCTCTGGTTCTCCTCCCTTAGAAGGCAAGACTTAGGCCTCTCCCTACTGAAAGCCCTAGATAGACTTGGTGACAGTCTTCACAAGGAAGAGTTGAGTACCGTGGTATGTGATCTCTGAGGCTGGTTAGCAAAGGCCACCAACTTCTGCCAGTCTCTCCGGGACACTCCAGGATCCCGCAAAACCTGGCTACTTAATGGCGCCACATGGAGAGGCCATGGAGAGGGACTGAGATGCCCAAAAGCTCTGATTGGCTGTGTCCTCCACATGGACCCCAGTACCACTTTCACTGATATGCATCTCTGCATGAGAACAGCCTTACTGAGCCCAGGCAACCCCCGGATCCATCAGCAGATGAAATGATGGTTATTTTCATAAGCTACTATTTCAGGTGGTTTGTGATGCAGTAGTAGGTGATCACAGTCTTCACTCTGCAATAGATGTGAGGAATACTTGAAAGTGTGCATGTCAAGACCCTATCGGGAAAGCCACCTCCTGTCCACCTCTATCTGCACTCTCTGGGTGCCCTTATGAAGACCTTCAGACTTACCTCAAAGCAGAAGCTACTTAGGCACGAGTTGAACCACCACCTCAATAAAACCATGGACACTTGCAACAGGGCCTCTGTTTTCTCAGGATAACTCACGATTTTCATGTCCCTTTTGGAAAACAAAAAAAGCGGTGTCTGATGCTAGAGAATGTATAGTGGACATGTTCTGTTGCTAGGTCCTCCACTGGGCTCACACTACGGCAAGTTTTCTTTAGCCTGTAAATGTTGCAGGTGTAAAACGCTATAACTGTAGTTCATTGTTCTGTTTATGTTGTGAATTTTATCGTGGAGGCAGAGACTAATGCATGCTAGAGGGTAATGAGGGAGTCACAGACCTCTCCGAGGGACAAGAAGGAGGAAATAAAAATGAAAGAAGAAAAAAGAATGAAAAGAGGAAGAGGTGGAGGAAGAATGAAAAGAAAACCAACCAAGGGAAAGGAAAAGAAAGGAAAGGAAAGGAAAGGAAAGGAAAGGAAAGGAAAGGAAAGGAAAGGAAAGGAAAGGAAAGGAAAGGAAAGGAAAGGAAACAGCGAGAAGGCGAATGAAAATGAAACACAGAAAAGCAGAGGGCGGGGCTTAAGAGGAAAGACAAGTGCAGCACAAAGAAAGAACACAGGCTTCTGAAGATCCCCGCGGCTTCTGCTGCATGATGGAGCTGGGCAGGCTGGGGGCTCCAGGCCACAGATCTGTCTACCTCTCTTGGTGCCAACCCTGGCCTTGCACACACAGCTCTTGCCTGCAGCTCAACACCCTGAGCTCCTTAAATAGCTTTGATTCGCACGGAGTGGTGGATAAACATTTGTTTCACAGCTCACAAAGCAGAGCTGCTGGCTACCGGCGGGTTTGATGTAATGAGTTCCATTCTGGACCCGGAGGAGCATTTAGAATGGGCTCTTCTTTGCCCAGGCTGCCAGTCAAGCTGGTACCAGGGGGAAAAAACACACACATACAACGCTAATCTCTTCCTCACCATTCCTGTCCAGATCTGGACTCCCCAGAATGCAAGCTACTCCATTCTCCTGGGACAGGACTGGGCAACTGAGTGCCCCAGGAATCTAGTATGTGGGTGCCAAAAAGAATGACCAGGCCACCTCCTGTCTCCGCATCCTTGAGAAATTACTTGGCCTCACCACAAGCAGCCCGGAACACAATCCCTCCTTAGGAGCTGAAATTACAGGCATCTCCTCCTCTGCCTGCCTCCCCTCCCCCGCTCAGCCTCTGCAGCCCTAAAGCTTGAATCTTAGGAAAGAGGGTAGTAGTGAGACAGCTCCTGGGTTGGCAGCCACGCTCTCTGACAACCACTACCATCCAGACTGAGCTCAGAAGCTTTCTGCCCACCTCTGTGATCAGAGAGCTATGGAATCCACTGGGCCGGAGCTGCTGTGTCCTTCAATTTGACCCAAGTTTCCATCACAGCTGAGGAGATAAAGACGGACAAAGTGGGAGTGGATTTCCCTCTTTATTCTGTCCTTCTTTCCAAATTCCCCACTTTAGGACCATATGCCATGCTGCTGGAAGGAGCTGAAGACCAGTTGATATGATGAATAAACGGTAATTACATCACTGGCCTTTCAGCCCTTCCTCTGTGGATATTAATAGCCATTAATGCCCTGCTGTTCTATACTGCGCCAGAGCCTGCCAGATATCCAGGGCAGGTCGCTGCCCCAGCCCCTTCACTCAGCTCCCCCCACTCTATGGGCACTACTTCATTTGCTTTAAAATTTCAGGAAGGAAATGAACTAGCAAAAATAATGGGTGAAAAATTAGAAGGGAAGAACACAAACCCAAAGGGGAAGTGATTTAGTTTTTCAGCCAAATCGGTTGTTGAATTGGCTTCTTGGACTGTTATGATTGGATCTCCTAGTGGTCATCTGGTCTCTAGGCAGGAGTCATCAAGAAGATTATATCATTTTCCTTAAAGTTACTGGAGCTGAAAGAAATTGGCATACAATTCAGAAGCAGACCTGAAATTCCCCACCAAAGCAAGTTAAAAGACAAGCACAGGACTAAGGCTTAAACAGAAGAGGTTTAGAATAAACATGGGCATCCTTGAAGCTACCCTCCTTCTAGGAGAATCGGCCTGATGTGCTGGAAGATCATGGTCCTTGGAATCATAAGGAGCCTGGAATTAGGTAGCTGGACTCCTTACATGCTAACTCTATGCCGTAGACTGTGGGACATAAGGAGAAGAGTATAGTCCTTGGGTGAGAAAGCTCAACTTTATAACTGTGTGATCTGGGGCAAGTAATATACCTTCTCTGAACCTCAGTTCCTTCATGAGAAATAAATGTTCCTAGAACATGATATTGTATAATAAATAATAAATGCTAGCCATAACCCAGTAATGTGTAGAACCTGCTTGTACTAGTTCATGAGAGCTATTGGTGTACCCCTCTTCCAAAATTTGTGTTCAAGAGCATTATATGGTACTTTGAAGTTGGTCATGGTAGGAGTATTTACACCAGAGAAATTGGCAGTGCTACACGAGATCGTGTCAAGAGAGACAACTGATCGATCTATACTAGGGTGCCATTGTTCCTAACCATTTCAGCTGTGTTCAATGGAGAGTTTTGTAGCAGGTCCTCAGGCTTCCAAAAGCTACCAGCCAGCCCTTTGGATGATATATTTGCTTCCCATCCGCCACAACAAACTGCTCACTTCTAACAGGGATTGTCAAAATCTCCTTGAGGCCCTATCTGAAAGCTGCAGTTCCTTGATCTATTCAGCACCAAGAGGCAATTGTGGAGGAAGTTGATTGTAGTCCAAATCCAGGTATCAATTCAAAATGTTTTTGCCTCAGACAACCACGTACGATCAATCAGTAATGTAATCCTTTGCTAGTAGAACATGAAAACAAAGCCCCACCTTGCCTCTTAAATACAGCACCATTAGTCTTAGGATAAACTATAAATTGATGCATAGAGCAAACAGCCAGAGCTGCATCACAGGAATGGGAGCAGATGAAATAGCTGTACTTTATGGTGAATGACAAATCATTGCTTGTTCCATTTCCTATCAAGTGGAACACCATCAATCACCTGGTGGACTTCTCGGGTTCCAAGACAGATAGGACACCACATGCAGAGCCGTGGCTAACACTGCTGGTCTGGGCAGAGCTGTGTTTTTGCTTTTGCTAGAAATGAAACCAATTCACGCTCCGTATGGTCCTGTCCTTTATTCCAGTCTAGAAGGGTGAGAAATGTAACAAACCCCATAAGTCATAATGTCCTTAAAGATGAGAACTTCATCTTTTTGGTGTTATATGCAGTCCTGTCTGACGGTAAGGAAAGAGCTAAGCTTCCAGCCTGGAGAGAAAGGAAAGGGGACAGATCACTGTTTGATTTCAGGAAGTCACTAAGTCATCTATACTCCTACAAAGTGATTCTCAACCCCTGGGTCTGACAAGGAATGTGTAATCCCCAAACTTTAGATCTGTTTAAGTTATTTTATTATTATTAGGACAAAATACCCAGAATCCCCCAATTTTAAAAAAGAGTGATTTATTTTGTCTCACAGATTTTAGAGGATTTATTCCATGATTGGTTCGCTCCAGTACAGAAATGGCATGGCTGCGGGGTATAGCAGGGAAAACTGCTCATATCATGGTGGCCAGGAAGACGAGAATAAAGGGAGGAGCTGCAGAGGAGCTACATCCTTCCAGGTCACATCCCTAGTGACTCAGTTCCTGACTAATCCCCACCTCCTAAGAGCACATTCAGTTTTATATTCATCCGTGGATCAATCCACTGGTGGAATATAGTGCCCTCATGGTTCAATCGCCTTCTAAATGTCCCATCTCTGAACACATGAGCCTTTTGGGGGACAGTATAGATCTGAGCCATAGCAGGATCACTCCTTTATATTAAAGTATTATGTCCGAAGGGCTTACACTGCTGTGTGCATACTGTTCCATCGGAGTGCACAACAGTGCTCAGTGTCTTTCTGTAATATGGATAAGTGAAAGGATGGATGTATATGGCACAGTGGTAGGTTTGGATGGGAGCAGAAAAACAGAGAAAGAGTGAGTGGTTTCGCTGTGCTGTGAACACCATGGCAGGGGATACTGATTTCAGGGATTGGAAAGCCAAAATGAAGGAGGATGATTTCGGAGAGAAAGTAGAAGTCCCATGGATAACTTCCATCTTCTCTCCAGTTTTTCCCAGGGCCAGTCCTGGACCTAGTTTTTTTTTAAGCAAAGTATGCTGAAAGCAATAAAAATCAAAGCCTGTCTCTGTCCTAATGGGAACACGAGGCAAAGAGGAAAAGTTAGGTGGTTGTGATTTGCTGCAGCTCATGAATAATCCCTCTGGCCCTATTTCTGGCCTTCTGCCATTCATGGAGTCAGGGAACTGAGGAGCAATGGAATCTTTCTGACTGCTGATTTAATTAAGTGTGGCTAGTCTGTGACAGAGGCTGACTTGGAACAGAGCCAAAGTAACAGGTGAATTGGTCGTGTCATTGATGAGTGAGTCCAGCCTTGTGTTTGACCGAATCAACCAATCTTGCGGGGTATCTGGAGACTTATGGATAGCAACTGATCTTACTTTGGTACCAGAAGACATTGATAACTTGGTTAAAACCCATCAACATAGTGAGGAATAGGCCAGTTATTTCACTCAATCTGACAGTCCAGGATAGCTACAATTTTAGTGACACTGAGTATTTGACATAATGTGCCCAAAACAATAATTGACTGATTTTTCCCCCTGGGTTGTTGGGAACATTGTGCTGACACAGCTTAGGAGTGGCTTGGAAGCAGTTGATGTGTTTTCTTTCTGTTTCTCACCTTTGCCATCTGTAACTAGGAAAGGGAATCTTCTTCCTGCCAGTTTGCCCCAGCTGAAGTCTACACAACCTTTATCCAGGCATCAGGAACAGCTGTCTCAGGCAGATGGAGGTTGACTGCAGGTGTGCATTCAGTGGCAAGGTCAGGTGAGATAATGAGCAATAAGGAACTCCTTTTCAAGGAGGAGGGGGCCTGTTGGGGAGGGGAGTGGTTTAACACATGCCAGGCCTTACTCAGTTTCGAATGCTTGCCCTTCCGTGAAACTTGTTTCTCAGGGTGGGATCAGATTTACCTTTCCTTCTCTTCCTGTTTGCCTGCCTTCTATTCTCCCTTCATTGACTGGGCTTGATGCCATGGAAGAGACAGAGATGAGGTAAGCTATAAGCCCTACCCTCAAGGATCTGGTTATGTTTTGTTTGGAAAGAAGGCAAGTTTGAAAATAACCATAATGAAAAAAAAATACGGGCAGGAAAGAAGATATGCTCTAGAAGAGATTAAATGATTTTATTTTGGCTTCACATAGGAGATAAGTAGTAAACACAGGTGGACTCAGAAGACCAGGTAAGATTAGGATGACTGCAAGCATGAGGCAATGGTGGCATCTGGCCACCTGTATAATTGTATAAGCAGGAGAAAAAGAGAGAAATAAGACATAAATGTACAAAATAGGCCAGAGTGGTTGAAGTAGCCAAACATCTTTCTGGAGAGAAAATAAAGGTGGAAGGGTGTGTTAGTTAATCTTGATGGCTAGTTTGACTGGATTAAGAGATTCCTAGAAACCTGACTGGACTGTCAGGGTGCTGACCTTACAATAGGGATCTAGGTGGAAGAAGCAGGGCATGGAGTCATGGTCTGGTGACTGTACTTGTTCCCTGGGACCTTTCCCTCTGGCTCTTTCCTACCAGCTCTGCTTCTTGGCATCCATGAATTGGGAAGATTTTCTCCATCATGCTCCATGATGTCTCTGCCTTAAACCAGTCAATCAGGGACTAAACCTCTAAAACTTGTGAGCCATAATGAACTTCCCCTCCCCACCTTAAATTGTTGAGTTTTGTTGCAGAAACAGGAACACTGATCTGTAATAAGAGTAAACAAGAAGGAACCCGCTCGCCTCCCTGGTAAGCAGCCATGGCTTGAGTAAGCGTCGGGCAACCCAGGGAGAGAACCAGCCAGACAGCATCTCCCAAGATCCACTCCATGTTGGAACTTAGGGCGCTGGGCAACAAAGCAACCCGCTTGCTTTCCTGGTAGGCAGCAGTGAGCCTACCGGCACACGGGCTGAAAATCAAACATCCCTCCCCCACTCCCATTAGCAAATGGGAGCCAGAGGTCTGAGCATCTCTTAGGGGAATGGCAGTATGCAATATAGCAAATGTGGGGGATTTCCTTCTACCATCTCTTTGAAGGCAAATATTGTTATCACTGTTTTGCTTTGTTCTGATTAATTGTATTGCTCTATTCAATAGTCTGTTTTGATAGGTTTTATGATGTTCTATATTGGTTTGATTTTGCTAAACCTGATTGAAAGGACAACTATTGTGAAGATGACAAGATATACTATGGTACCTAATACTGTCATCCCAGTAACCTACTGTTAAACTCTGTACCAATTTCACTGCATTGTCTTGATTGGCTTTATTCTGTCTTTTTCTGTTGTATTTTACTACCTTCAAAAAAAAGGGGGGTAAATGGGTAATAAGATTAACATGTTTGTCTCAAACAAAAAGGACCAGAGTAACAAGGATATTAGATGCCTGGCTAAGGTTGTTGGATATATTTGGAAGTCATTGAAAGCTTCTTAGTAGACGAGTGATATTACAATTAATCTTTTGGAAGAATTATCTGGCATCAGAATGTAAGGTAGTATGAATGAGGGAAGGATATAGAGTAGAGATAAAAATAATAGGATATGAGATCGTCTCAGAGATGGCAATCAAGAGCTTGTACTGATGTAGCCATGGGAGACAGCAATGAGGGGTGATGTTAAAAGCAAGTTATCCCTGGTTGGGACACATAGGACATGATAATTGTAAACTGCAGTTTTGTGCTTTCTTACTTGGTAGGGCTCACTCGGAGAGGACACTGATGGCTTCAGTCCCCCTTTGGTCTGCCCCCAGTTGAAGGTCTAGAGTAGTGGAAAGTTACATGAGTGCTCAAATAGAAACATTTGATCTGATTCTTCTCTCCAGGGATTCCTGTCCTTTCTACACTGTGCCCCAGAACCTTCTCTAAAACCCAGGCGATCACTTAGCCTGCCCCAAAGAGTGGGCGGAATATATGAGAGAGAATATCCTCAGGAAATTCCTCACTAATGAGAGATGGGATCAGTGCTGCACCTCCAGTCCTTCAATTTGGAAGAATCTAGAAACTTCTTGAAGATCCCAGTGGGAAGGAAGCATCACTGCCCAGAGCACTGGTCCTGATGGTGTTTCTCACATCAGTATTTCTCATTCCTATCTCACTCCTCCTGATCCCTCACACATGTCCCCTGGGGTCACTTCTCACAAAAACTACCAGTACCCCCATTCATTCCTTCTCCCAAACCTTTGCCTTGGGGAGAAACTGAGATGGACATATAGATTGAACTCTTCCCTAGGCAAATATAAATATGAGCTCAGAACTATAGAGAGAGAGGGTGGGTTTGAGACACAGGTTTAAGAAGCATTTGCATGGAGAGAAAGTGAACAAAAAGGACCAGAAAGAGGATATGCAGGAAAGAGAGAGAAGGGAGGAAAACCAGACCTTGGGGAATTCTCCATCTGGTAGTTCATAGGAAAACAAGCTTACACTCAGAGACAGGGAATTGGCAGAGCACAGAGGGGTGATGAGGTTCATGTTATGGGCACACAAGTGTGGCTGTCAGAGGCCAAAGCTGCAGAATTCCAGTGAGGATGTGGTGTTTTGGAAGTCCTTGAAGACCTTGAGAAGGTAGTTTTAGCTGGGACAGTGAAAGCCAGGGCTAAGGAGACGAGGAAGCAGAGGCCTAGAGCAATGGTGATGAACCTACACCACACACGATACAGCGGGCTCTTTGTATCTCTGCAAGATTCACCATCACTGACCTAGAGCACAGATCGGCTATTGCTGAATTTGGCACTTGTAGTGCCAGACACTTTTTATAATGTACCAACACTGACCAACTAACTAAGAATCTCTAGGAAGGGGGACCTCTCCCTTAGTGTGAGGGGGAAGGGAGGAAAATGATAGTCTGATAGCTCTGGGCATCAAGATAAGTAGAGGAGTGTGAGAGAAGAGAGGAGGAAGAGATACAGTCCGGGCAGAGTCAAATCTGTGGAAAAGTCACATATTAAAGATGTAGCACAGAGCACCGTCATAGAGAGGGACGTTCAGTAGCAGAGGAGGGTTGGAGAACACGAGTGGGGCAGGAGAGTTTAATTAAGAGGGTTCCTTCTTCCCCACCCAACAGGAACAGGTGACTTTGCACCCGAGCACTGGGCATAAACAGGAGGGCAAGGGATGGTTTCTGCTCTTGAGATAAGACGGGGTGAGAAACAACCATTAGAAACCTGTTAAGTTCTGCAGTAGTGATAGTTACAACAGAAAAGACAAAAATCTTCCTGACTTGAGTAGCACCTGTACCCACCTACCCTTCCCTGCGCTCGGGGGAGCAGTTACACCAACCTGAAGAAATTATTGTGCTGAAGTGCTCAACTCAGTGGTGAACACATGTAGGACTTCCAGAAATTTAGTTTCCTTTATGGCACAGGAGTGCAAAATGCAATGACATCACGGAAGGAGGAATGTCTTACCCTTCCAAGAAGACTAAGCAAAAAGCTTTCCAGCAAAGCTATTATTCAAATTTAGAGCTGCAAGAGAGAAAAAAGGTATATGAAGATGCTGGAAGAGTAGGAGTCAAGGTAGCACAGTTAATAAAAATAACTTAGATGGTTCTGATCTTCCAAGAAACGGAAAGCAAGCTTGTCTTTTGAGGGTAAATGCTATGGGTTGAATTGAGTCACCCCCTCCAAGAAATCTCACATGAAGTCCTAACCACAAGAACTTCAGAATGGGACTGTATTTTGTAATTAGAGCTTTTGGAGAGTAAATTAAGTAAAGTGAAGTCAGGTGGGTGGACTCTAATCCCATGGGTTTCGTTCTAAGAGGCGATTCAGACATAGACACGCAAAGGAAAAGAGTGTCACCTACAAACTGAGGACAGCGGCCTCAGAAGAAAACTCTGTCAGTGTGTGGTCTTGAACTTCAAGCTTCTAGAACTGTGAGGAAGCAAGTTTGTGTTAAGCCCTTCCCACCAGGCTATGGTCTGAGAGAGTGAGAAAAAGGTAATGCTTTTGGAAAATCCATGACAGAGCCATCAATTAAAGCTAAATAGCTAGGTTCCTAGGAAGAAAATATTCCAGCCAACTAAAGGTAAGTAAGTCCATGATTGTTTGTTTGTCTGGTAAATAAGATGGCAGTGTGACCCTGAGCTGTATTCAGGTTCTGGTACCAAGGGACTCTTGGGTCAAGAGAATGGGGGCTTCCAGAGTGACTCAAAGTGCTGAGTGACTGACCAAGCACACAAGCTGGGAGAGACAGACAAGGCCAGAGAGGATTGATCTTAAAGGAGCTATGGAATAGAAGGTCAGGAAGCAGAGGGAAGGAAAAGACAGAAATTTTGTTCACAGAAGGACAGTGGGCATGGAAGTCTGCTCATGGATTTAAAATAGTGGACAGAATTACGGGTACTATGGGAGGACTGAGGAAAACCACACGGTGCCTGAGTTTACGGTGGGACAGATAAAAAGGGTCTCTCGTTTCTAGGGGTCTGCGCTTCAAACCGTGGACTCTTGAAGAGTTCAGAGTCCTGGCTTACATGGCCTGTCACGCAGGACACATTTCCTCTTTAAGGACAGACAGTGGAAGCTTTGGGTTCTTACAGTCTCAGCTGAAGTTATATGGTCTAGTAGTACAAGAATCTGTATCTCTAACTTCTACTTGGCACCTTCTACAACACTGATCACATAGCACAGAGTGGCAAGGGCACAGTGACCTTTCACAGAGGGACACATTTAAGAGTCACTTTCTTAACCTCCCTCCAAAATGAAACTTATGGATTAGCAGAACCCAGTAATCAAGCGACAGTGAGTGGAGAGGAAACACACCAGGGTTGCTTCCTAGACTCTCATGTTCTTCAGCCCTGGGAACAACTAGTCATGGAGCCATCAACAGATGCTTGGAGAAGAACAGAAGGAAACGGGAATGAAATATCCCAGAATGTCGTTAGCCCTGCCTGTTTCTGTCAGTTCTCTGCTCTAGGTGATTTTCCAAACCATTCTGAAAGAATAGCCATAGATTCCCATTATTCTGACCACAGCTAAACATGCCCTGCTGCTAGCAGAGAACCTGGCCCCAAGTAGGCACTCATTAAATATTTATTGCGCACAGAACACTCCACCAGTCTTCTGGACTTCTTTGAATTCCAACACTAATGTGCTCCTTCCTAGGAGTTCTCCATGGTTTCCCTACTGCCTGGCAGCATTTTTGCACTTAGGTGCTGAAACATACTAGTTTGTCTTCTCTGTTATGAGGTGCTTGGCAAGGAATTTGTTACCAATAAAGAAGTATCCCAGCTGGGCCAGTTTTATTTGAAAAACAGAGAACATTTCAAAAGCTGCTGGTTATGTCTCTCTTTCTTGCTTTACACTGCAGTTTCATAGTAGGAGAGAAAAGGGTAGAGTCACAGCTGGGCTACAGGGCCTGGCGCATAACCTCTGGTCACAGAAGGGTGTGTTTGAATACCGAAGTTTTGTTCAGTGTTCCTGACTAGGAGAAGAAACTTCTATGAGGTTCTCTGTTAGAACATTTGTTCCTCCATGTGGAAAGGACGGCCAGATCTTTAGATTTCACCTTGCTAGGCTAAACATTAGCAGATCTGCCTGGTGATTGGACACTCAGCACTCTCCTGAAGAGCATTTTAATTGGATGAGTGGGCCTCGGAGAACCTGCCCCCCATTAGTACGAGATGATTCCTGAATGTTGACTGAAACATGGCGAACACAGCCATGTCTTTGTCAACATGGTCCTGGGGCCTCTGATCCATGTCTTTCTCCATAGCCTTGGCTGTTTCAAAGAGATCATTAACAAGGTGGAATTGGGTGCCCCCAGGGTCACTATACAATATACATTGTTGCTGTCTTTTAATGGACTTACCAGAGACATTGGTGTTTCTTAAGCAGCCGCGTTGGCAGCTGCTAACGCATGGCAGAGCCACGCTGTCTGCAACAATAACCAGCCTGCTAGTCCTGCCAAAACGGATCTGAACTTGGGAAGATGGATCGGGCTTGGAGGAGGAGGCACAGAGAGGGATACTAAGGGAGGGGACATGGGCAGAGAGGCAAGGCAGCCCTTGGAGGTCTTCGTTATTGATTTAGCGTGAGGACTGAAAGTGGCAGGCAGGCAGGTGGCAGGGGCCGGTGGGCAGGGAAGACAGGTGTAGGCAGTGATTAGCTGGGGTGTTGCAGATGTGGCTGAGGAGTCAGCTGGTGGTGATTAGCATGGGCGCTTCTGAGTCCAGATGTGAGGGGCCAGTGGTCCCCTCCTCGGCTTCCAGCACTTCATGCTCCTCCTACTCTCCCGAGCGCTGCGCTCGGTGGTGACATCTCCAGCTCGCCATCTCCCTCCCTTCCCCTCTAGGTGGAGCCTGGACTTGCACATTGCCCTCCCCTGGTTTCCCATCTCTCAGGCACTTTTCAAGATGATCACACAGACACAACAGGCTCAGACCCCAGGTGACGGAACATGTGTGAATCCACAAGTGTCACCACGCTAACTGCGTGAGCACACGTCAGGTCTACCCTAGTAGACCTGCCTGGACCACTTGCCCGGACCACTTTTCGTAAACTGCCTATCAGTTTTAGAAATATTTTAAACAGCATATACACAGTATTCAACAAGAAATATTAATTATTCACTGCTCTGATTCTTCCCTGCAGCCCTTCTAGTCACTATTGCTTACCTTTCTCTCCAAAAATGACCTCTTGACTTTATTTACTTCAACTGCTCCACACTCCTTTTGACTAGTATTTGGGAACCATATGTAAGTGGATCATATAAAATGCATTATGTTGTGCCCAGCTGTTTTTGATCAATAATGTATTCATAAACAGCAGTTTCTTTTTCCTCATTGTATATTATTCCACCTACAAGTAAACCACGATTATCTGTTCCATAAATGTTTGGATTGTTTCCAGATCTGGGTCATTATGATTAATGCAGCTTTAATTACTCTAATAGGACTTCTGGTATATATACACATCCATTTCTATGTTTTAAAAAGTGAAACTGCTAGAATCTTAGGGCCTGAGTATATTCAAGATTAGTAGAAACAATTCAGTAGAAACAATTTTATAATAGGACTGTGCCAGGCCCAGCTCTGCTCTCTTGGGACTGGCTTTCCACACCACAAAGGCTCAGGAACTCGCAAAAAACCGGTAACCACCAGGCCACCTACCTCTGAATTTTGTAGGACCAGATTGGTCCTACAAATGTCAATTCATGATTCTCTATCCTCATCTTCTTTCATGTCTTCGTGCACACAAACTCTGCCTAGCTGGGACCATTTTAGATTCTCCATGCAGCAGTGACCCCATCAGACAGGATTCTGTGACTCACTGACCTACCCACATTCCACAGAGTTGGAATGTGGCAGTTATTCTGGTTTGGTTTCCACAGAACTCATTCAAACCAGATTCTGGCTTCCCTGCTGGAGAGAGTGAGACAATCAGAAATAGAGCCCAGCGTCTCAAGAAGAGAAGCAAGTGAACTGTAAGACAGGCAAATCAATGAAATTGGCATTTTCTTTATTAATGGAAGCAATTTGTCTTGGGTTAATGGCTATTTACACAATTTCAAGATGCCTTGCTCTTTGAGTTTCCCTGGGTCCTGATATAACTGTGTGTGTGCGTGTGTGTGTGTGTGTGTGTGTGTGTGTTGCTGTCTCACAATGTCTGTTTATTTCCATGCCCACACCAAAGTGCACTGCAGGCAGAAGAGGTTGTGAAACAGCACTGTCAGGCTGGTGGCCGGAGATGAGTCACCCAGTGTCTCCACTCCCCCCTCACTTGAATAGAGCACAGGGTAACCACAACACCCAGCAACTCAGGCGGTGTCTGGGTGATTGGAAACAATTTGCGAATTGAGTCACACCAGTTGAAAAAAACAAGTCAGTGGGAAGAGAAAATCAGTGAAACTGGTTATTTGGCATGAGGCAAAGTAAGCTGCCCGTTGTTTGGTTACAGTTTTCACTTTCCAGCTGGTCACCGTGAGTGACACCGAGGCTGGGCTTGCCTACACAAACGCTTATAACAGTTTCGACCCAGACTATGTCTACCAGCTCCAAAACCATCTGGTGAGTCACTCAGCAGAGTCCAACACCCAGTCAACCTTCTGCCTCATAGTAATTTTGTCCTTATGACATTTTATGGGGAACCTGTAGAAAACTACAATACGAGTTTTCAAGAGGCATGAGACTGAAGGAGCTGTCACACGCCTACTGTCTTCTATATCTGGGACCTCAATGGCTTTGGGTACTTCTGTTTCTACATGGTATCTGCTATCGGAAGTGGGAAGCAGAGACAGGGAAAGCCAAACTGTCAAATCCAGACATAATCTCCACAAATCGTACTGACTAAATGTTTGCTTTCATCCAAGATTAGTGAGTGAATAACCTGAAAGAATCAAACATCAGATTCTGACTTTCATTAATCCAAATCCTAGATTTTAGACATTTTAAAAAACAGAGAAGAGGGAGATGTACACAGGTCACAAAGGTAAGAAGAGAGTGTTTCTTTGGGTACGATTGACTGTCCCTTCCCATCTCCGGTGTTGTGCTCATGGATAGCAGATCCAGCTGCAGGTTAGGAGCTTGTGATGGAGATTCCCAGAGGAGTGCGACATACAGCAGAATTCTCTTCTGAAAACTGGAGTTTTTTTTCCAATCCTTGTTAGAACACCTTCCCTGTATCTCATCTTCTCTTTACCTGCCAGATCCACCATCAACTTCCAAAGAGTAGTTGTTTCCAAAATTAAGGCACCACTATGCTGTGAAGCTGGCTGGGGTGCATTTATGACCTGGAGTGCGCTCTAATTGTGCGCACACCCCCCAAAATGGTATTTTTTTTAATTGAGCTACAGTAAATCTGTCATCTCCACAAATAACACCACAGTGAGTCTGTAGGTAAGTTCAGCACACTGCTGTGAGCCCTATCAGGATATTAGCTTCAATCCACACTGCTGTCTGTGTAATGACAGCATTTTAGGGGCACAGTTTAGGTGCTGGGTTTACAAGATGTGATTCCTCATTGTTTAACTCTCATAAGACCTAGTAATTATTCTTAAAGATAGGAGAAAGAAGACCAGAGAAACCTAAAGGTTTACTCTCTGGAGAGTGTTTGGAGACATTTGGGGTCAGTGTAGCAAGTTGGAGCAGACAAATAAGTATATTGAATTCTATTTCTACCCTAAGTGCTTAACTTATAGAAAGGGCTCATATCTGCCATCTTTAAAATGGTGCCATGTACATGAGCTACTGCATGTTAAATGCAAAAATCTTGTGAGCCAAGGCAGTTCTTAGAACACAAGGGGTAATGTTCTACCACATTGGCTGATTTCCTCTAGCCATTCTACTGGGGGGCGGGCAAATGGCCTGCAGGGGGTCCATAATCCTCAACATTCTTGAAAGGAAAGAAGAAGGTAGCTTGATGTATGTTTCCACTCAAAAAGAAATTTAAAATAAGTTGATACCCAAACCCATGGTTGATGAACCAGAACGATCCATTCTTTACTTGTGATGTACAAGCCCGGCTATTGTAAACATTTAGCGCTCTTTAGGATGTTAGGAATTGTCCAGACTGAACTGGTAGTATTTAAGATCAATCAGGTTCAGTGCTAGTCATTACATTGCAAAGCTGATCGTGGGCGACCATTTCTGGAACAAAGCTGAAAGCATTCAGAGGACGCTGTCTTTGAAGGGTAAAATTGGGAGGCATTTGCTTTTAGCTCACAGAATTGAATTAGTTGTTATTCATTACAAGAAGTCACATTTCATAGCTTCTAAGAAATAAGGCAAACTTGTTCATAATTCCATGTCCGATGGAATTTCTTTCCACAGCCTTTTCAGAACATCACTGTAAAAGTTTTCCACCATTTTTTAAAGTATTAATTTAAGAAGAAAATGAACTAAGTCTAGAAAAAGATGTTGAAGGGACATGCAGGTTTACAGACCCAGAGAAAATGTGCTTGAAGAAAAATGTCACAAACTGAGGTCAGCAGACGTTAAATTACAGACATGTCCATGGTCTGTCCAGATCAGTTAGAGCATGTTTCATTGTAGCAATAAAAAAAGAGAGACATTAACAAGCAGTGATGCTAGATGGAATTAAGTAGTGTTCAAATGATGAAAGGGAAAATTAAGGAGTTAACCTTCCACTGCCCAGACAGTTTACCCGGTCAGTAAAAATATAACATGGTCTTTCTCACTACCCTCCCTGCCAGTGGGAGAGAGTAACTCCAGTGGGCCCAAAGCCAACTGACTGTCATATGCCCCTGGCCAACTATCCTTCCTGGACCCTCCTGATGGCTTTGGGTGACTAAGTGGCCAGCTAAGTGCAGTGCATTTTCACTGTGAATCTTGTCTCTTTTTTCGGTCCCCTGGTACTTCCCAGATGCCGGAGACGCCATACATCACTGCCTCTCTGCAGACACACCACCCAGATAGCATCCGAGCGATTGCAAACAGGATGATTCACAAACTAGTGGCAGCAGCTAAAAGCAGTGCAGTTCGTGACCCTAAGCACAACGCCAAGATTGTAAATGGGATCTTGCAACAACGAAGCTGCCTGAAGATTCTAAAACACAATGGTGTCACCAAGACATTCATAGGGTGCCGTAACCTGTAACTGACAAGCATATCTGTTGTCATTTATCCCCAGGTGCAGTAGTCTTGAGCGCCACTGGGCTTCTTGTTGCATTGCTGTGTTTATTTGCATCCACAAGCAGGGGAGCAGGTACTCTGCAGAAATAACCCCTGAGAGATATCTGATTCCCAGAAGCCTTTGCAGGCAGCTAGAGTGGAATGATTTCCAATATTTAGTTATTGAGAATTCTGACCATGATATGCAGACCATGGAAGATCTTAATGACAATAATACCATCTCACATTTTGATGGTGTTTAACAGTTTACAAAGTGCTTTCACATACATTATCACATTTAATCCCAGTGAGGTTGATAGTTTCTTCTCCATTTTATTGGCAGCTTAGTGAAGTAGAAAAAGCCTGGGAGTCAGACTGACTTAAGTTCAAATCGCAGCCCTGACCCTCACAGACTATCCAATCATGGAGAATTTGCTTCATTTTTCTGGGTCTTCTTCTACCTATAAGTTGAGGAATCATTTCTCTTGCTGAGGTTTATGGCAAAAAATGAATAGTATATGTAAAGACCCACAGCGTAGGATCCAATGCTTAAGAACACTCAATAACTCAATAATGAGTGCTCATTTCTACCTACTTATAAAGGATGAAAATGTAGCTTAAGAAGTGAAGGAAGGTGCTGAAAGGCACAGCTAGTAAAGGACAGAGCTGAGACTTCATTTCTTAACAACCATTATGGAACATTTACTGTGGGCCACTGCCTGGGGCATAGGCAAGTGGGTGGGACAGGATTCTAGTTCTTGAGATGTTCATTGTGGGGTGCAGAATCCGAAAAGTTAATACTCAGTTGTGGTCTAGTATGGTCTGGAGGCACAGAGTATTCAAGGAACGCTAAAGCTATGGGTGCACCCAGGGTGCAAGAGTTGAGTCCAAAAGGGAGCAACCTCCAGGGGAGCCACAGTAGAGTTCTACTTGAAACTGAGTTTGGACAGTTGGGCAAGGGTTTCAGAGCGGAAGGGCAATCTAAAGAATCATGTGTGTTCCTCAACAGAGCCAAAGGGACTGTCATGGGTGCCACAGCAGTGAGGGGACCTGAGGGGACAGGTAGAAGGGCAGAGGCAGGAATGAGAAGGATGGAGAGGCCTGTGCCTTGTGCTGAGAAGCATGCATCTCAGTTTAGTCCACAGCAGAGTGAATCCTGTGATGATTCACACAGAGGACCAACCTCATAGGCATTTCTGGAATTATGACAGGAAGGTTAGAACATTGGCTACAGGAAGGAGATAATAAAGCCAGGAGTTTACTGAGAGATAACAAAGCTATGAATAAAGAAAATAGCATAGCAGGTGATTTCAAGAGGTGTGGTGAAGGCAGAATTGACAGGAAGTGGTAATTGATTGGCTACAGAGGTACGAGAGGCAGGCATCTACCAATACGCCCAGGTTATACTTTGGATGGCTGGGTGAAGGTGGGTTCCCCTCACTGGTACAAGAAGGGGGCAAGCTTTGAAGGGCTGATAATGAATTCATTTGGACTTGCTCACTCTGAGACCTGTGGACATCAAGGAGGAGATATTCAGTAAATAAGCACAGCACATACCTCAAATTAGGGAGAGAACTGATGTGAGAGACATAGATCCATGGACCACTGGCTGGCACATATTGTTGAAGCTGGTTTCAAGCCAACGAAAAAGCAGGAAGAAAAGAGGTTCACGAAGTATACCAGGGAATACTGATGTTCAGGTGCCAGAGTGAGGAGTGTCAGAGAAATAAGGGAGCCAGAGAAAGGGGATCTTTGGGAGTCAGGGGAGACAAATGCTTTGTGGTTGCAGAAGAAGAAAGGATCAGATTTCACCAAGAGGTTAAAAGAGATGGAACTAAAATGTGTCTACAGATTTGGCAGTGAAAATGTTACTTTGGCAATTCCAGTTTTAGACAAATGATTGAAAGAAAAACATTTCATTATTATAATTTTTTACTGTGACTTACAGTAAAAAAATATTTTATATTGTGACCTGGGACGAAAGTTCCATGAAATAATACTCATTCTCTGATATTTCACGCTCCTTCTATTTTATTCTGTTCTATTCATAGTACTGTGGGACACTCACTACATTTGCTTTATGGCCAACTAGTGAAATTCAACTTGCAGTTTGAAAAAGCAGAGGCTTAGGGAAAACTATGTGGAGTAGAGTGTGGGAGAGAATAGAGAACACAGGATTCTGAGTGAAGACCCCTGATTTACGGCATGACTCAGCTACTTACTGACTGTGTGACCTGAGATGTGCCCATTAACCTCGCTGCATCTCCTTCATTATCTGTAAAATTCAGATAATATATCAGCTGCAAAGGAATCTTCTGGGGATCAAATGAGATAAAATGCGTGAATGCAAAGAACATATGTCCAGAATTGTCCTGGTCAAACTAAAATTATCCTATAAAAAAAAAAAAAGAAGAAGAAAAGAAAAAAAAAATGGTACAGAGTGAATCCGGGATGGTCTGATTCTCCAATCTGAATCCTGGATTCATGTCTCTCAAGAACATACTGAGAACTGTAAATAGGACCAAAAATAATCAGCTAAGGTGGGGATTGCTGCCACATTTATAAAAATTATAGCGTTTATTGGCACAGAAACCTTTGTGAAATCAATTCAGAATCACAGCACTGTTGCTTTAATACTATTGTAGATGTCTTGGTTTTCTAAATAACCAGACACTTCCCTTAGAAGCACATTCAATATAGTCCTACTGTGAAAGGGGTTGATTTAGGCCATTTGAAATGACAATAGACAAACTGCAGGGGAAAATGGCAAGGTCATTTAATCTAGGCAATAATCCCCATAACTTCCATAGACCCTGGTGGTATTATTTGCATTAAATTGATTGTGCTACTCTGATTTTTATGATTAATTGATTTTGATGATTCACTCAACAAACTGTTACACTTGATTAGCCATTGTAGGTACTGACCTAGATGCAAGCAAGATGAAGATGGCTAAGGCTTGGTTCTAGGCCCACAAAAGGTACATGCAGTTGGATAAAATAGGAACATGAATAGATAACATCTTTTAATTTGAGAGAGATATGCATCTTAGCGTGAGAAGATATGAAAACATCATGACAGAAAAGAAGAACAAATTGCCCAAGGTGGAGTTTAGGGAATACTTTTTGAAGGCCTTCCCCAAGTTGAGTCTTGATACAAAGATCAAGAAAGATAGAGAGAAAGTTTCAGAATACTAGAATAGCCTGGAAAGGGCGTAGGAGTAGTGTATATAGCATTTCTAGAATATAAGAGCAGGTCCAGCCCCTGTCACTGAGCTTTCCGTATCAGGGTGAGGTGCTTGGAGCACATGTCATTGTCCACTTTAAGGCCTGACGCAGACAGAAGAGGAAGTTGAAAGGTGCTCAGGGACACAAGTTAGGGGACCACTGTAGAGGTCCAGGAAGAGATGTGTTGAGGGCCTGAATCAGTGATGCTGTAATAGACATGGAACAAGGAGTTCATTTTGAAAAAAAAAATATTTTTATACTGCATTTAGATGTAGAGGCTGAGACAAGGTAATAAATGCTCTGTTTCAGGGACCAAAAGATAATAATATCATTGGGCTTCCCTATGGTGCCCAATACTATTGGTTCCCTTGAGGATCCAGTCTAGAGAAATTAAGAAATGTCTACAGGACACTATTGTATGAGACGGGAGATTCTAGGTGAAGGGGGAGAGATGCAGACAGGTAGCTGTGGGAGTCAGAGGAAAGGCCTGAGTTCCACTCAGGTGTTTCTATGATGTGTTCATGGAAGAAGTGACGCTGAAAGATGGCTAACAGTTTGCCATAATAGTAAGAAAAAGGAACTTTTGGTAGCATCTTGACCAAAGCCATGGAGTCTAGGCCTAAAAACAGAGGCCTCTGGATTTACTAAAGTCTGGGATAAACCTTGGCTCTGCCTCACTATGATCACTGAATCAAGGGCAATTTACTTCTCAGAGTTGCTTCTCATTTGTATTATGTTTATAATTATCGTCTCTCTTTTTTTTTGCTATTAAAACTTATTGATTGCAATGAAATTGAGTTTTACCAGTGAGTTTAATATTTTCATGTGTTTTTAAGTTACTAATTAGGATCCTTTTATTTCTACTTAAAGTATCCATTTTAGCATTTCTTGTTAGGCAAATCGAGTGGTAGTGAACCTCCATGTGTTTTTGTTTATTTTGGAAAGTGCTTGTCTCTCTTTAATTTCCGAATGAGAGCTACATATTTCTTGATAGGTATTTTTTCTCCTTCTAGTACATGACATATATCCCACTCTCTCTCCATTTGTCAGTTTTCTGCTGAGAAATCTGCTGATAATTGTGGAAGATTCTCCTCTGTGTGATGAGTTGCTTTTTTCTTGTGGCTTCCTAAATGTCTCTCCCTCCTTCTCTGTCTCTCAATCTCTGTCTCTGTCTCTCCATCTCTGTCTGTCTGTCTGTGTGTGTCTCTTTCTGGTGTATTCTGGTATAATAGGCATGTGCCATCATATTCAACTTGTCTTTGGACTTTGAGAGTTTGATTATCATGGCTCAGTGAAAACCTCTTTATATTACTCTACTTGAGGTTCTTTAGGCTTCGTAGATCTGCATGTCCATTTTTCTCTGCTGATTGTTCGTCATCTTTGAGGACATGCATTGACACTGATACATTTGATGAATTAAGCACTTACTCTAGTCTTTGCAGACTGGCTTCAGCAGGGAAATCTTTTCATCATTAGCCCATTCAGAGATTCTGAGAAGGCTGTCTGATACGACTTTTAGGTGAGCTGGCTGCAGGAGTTCTCAGGCAGGGTAGTCTACGCCTGAGTAAGTAGAGGGCAGGCCTGATATTTGGTTGATACTGGAGCCTGGACTCACTAGGCAGCCACAGAATGTGGGTCACCTGGAAGGCCTGGAACTTTTAGGAGCCTGGTTCCTGCCTTAGAGAATGACCTAGAACCTAAATCCCTGTCACTGGGGTGAGCTTTGATATTGAGTCTTCTGTGACCTGTTAGGTGCTGGCAAGGTCTAGAGCTGGGATCATGTAAAAAAAGTCTTAACCTAAGTCTGTGTGTGCCTGCCTGGCAATGGAGCAGCCTGGAGCCTGTTTCTATGGGGACAGGGATGGGCTCTGGTGTGGTAGGGGCAAGCCTGGAACCTGGGTCTACATAGCTGGCTCTGGAGCCTATGGTAGTGAGATTGACCCAGTTTTAAGATCTACCGAGACAACACTGAACTCCGGTACTGCTGGAACAGGCCTGAACAATGGGTCTGCTAGATCATGGGGCCACAGGGGCTGGCCTGGAGGTTGGTGCTAGCCTGGTGCGTGCAATATCAGGGGGCCAGGACAGAGGTGGGGTTTAGAGATACCAGCTTGGTCGTGAGATAGGGCAGGAGGCTAGATCTCTGGGTGGTGACCTGAAGTCTAGGCCTTTGAGAGCCAGTTTGGTGCCTAGGGCCACAGAGGAGGCTTGGCACTAGGTGGGCCAGGAACCTGTATCCACAGGGGCCAGCGTCCATCTAGGGAGGCCTTGGACACTTTGTGGATGCTGAGTTGGAGTTTGGGACTGCAAAGGCTGGTCTGGCTCTACAGGCCAATGAATTTTGAGTTAGCAAGTGCTGACCTAGAGCTGGATCTCTGAGCATGGACTTGGTCCTCAGGTGAACCTGACACCTGAGTCCACAGGTCTTGGACTGGAATCTCAGGCAACAGAGGCTGGCTCAGCGCTGGGGGTGGTCAGGACCTGGGATTGCCAAGGCTTGCAGAATGATGACACAGGCTTGAGTCTGAATCTGCTGCAGTGGCACTAAGGTAGACTGAATGCTTGGTTTGTAGGTCCCCAACTGGAGTCTAGACCTTTCTTGTCTCATACTTGGTTGTCCTGGGATAGGCCCAGTGTTAGGGTCTGAGGCAAAACCCAGTCCTTGCTTCCATCTCTTTCCTTCAAGCAGAGGGCATCTCTCTGTGCTGTCTGCTATTTTGGCGAATGATGCAGACAGTGTGAAACTATCTTCCCTTCTCTCTTCAGTGTGTTTCTCTTATTTCTGTACTATACCCAGGAGCTATAGTATTTTAGGTTTCCTGAGCTCTTGTGAAAGTATTTTCAGGCATATAACATTCTTCAAATTTATGTTTTTGTGAGGGGAAAAACCTGAAAAGTCTTATCCTGATATCTTGCTGATGTCATTTCCCTTATGAGGATTTAATGAAGTAATAATACACATAAGTGTGCTTGGCTCAAAGCAGGCAATCAATACATGTTATTGTTACTGTGATAAAGTAACAGGGAGCATGAGCTGGGGCAAAATTCGTCTTGAAAGGAAGAACGAATACGGTACAAGAAGAAAAGGCGAGAATGAGGGGGGTCAGAGACTCAAACAGCCTGTGCTAGGCCTTAGCTCTCAATCAAAGAATGTGAATTTATGAGATGGCAATGGTGAGCCACTGAGGATTTATGAATAGGGCTAGGAAGGGGAGCTATGCTCACCAGGATTAATCAGCAGCCACCCTAAACACGGTTTGGGGAAAGGAGGGAGTGAAAACATGAAGAGCATTTATGAAATTATGATAAGACTTTGGCTTAGTGGTAGTAAAGATTTGAACTTACATAGTGTTAGTAAGAGTGGAGAAGAAATCTTAAACATGAGGAAAGTGTTTAGGGTGAAATAAAGGGGAAAATTTAAAGATATTCAAGTTTCTGATTGTGGTTACTATTATGAAGTTTTTATATTAACAATATAACAATAACAAATATTAACAATATAGTAACATGAGGAAGGAAAGACGAGTTCCAGAGCAGGGCAGGAATTGCAAGGGTCAGACAATAGTGCAAAATGGTAATTTCGGTTTTTGAGGTTACCAGCCATCCCAATATTCTCTTCTCTGTTGTACTAACAGCCACCCAGCTATCATTTCCCAGGCTCCTTTGCAACTGAATGTGGCCAAGTGATTTATTTCTGACCAGTAGTATGAGAGTAATGTGTAACTCTTCCAGCTTATTCCCATAATAAAAGCTACTTGTTTTCTATTCTTCCTAGTTTTTTAAGGTCTGTAGGAATGTAGTTCAGAGGTATCAATTTCCACCATGTGGGCAGTCTGAATGCTACAAAACTCTAACAGAACTGCCCTGTCCTTCCAACCCCAAGTTCAAGTACTAGCATAAGAGGGAAGCAAAAATCGTATAAATTCAAACACTGCATTTTTGTTTCTGTTAAATCCGCAGAAACAATATCTTAACTAACAGAGAGATGATGAGCTCAAGGTATTGCAGAAGATGGAGGTGGCCAAAAGAGCTGAGAAGGAGACACTGTAGCCACAGAGATGAGCCAGGAAAGAAAACATGGATCTGAGAGTCTCCTGAAGGCTAGTGATTGAGTCATCCAGTAAGTTAGGTCACTAGGGGAGATGCTGCTGAGAAAACTGGACGAGGGTCACAGACAGCCCTGACAATGCATAGGGGAGCGTGGAAGGAGGACAGGAACAGAAGCTGAAGCTGTCGACAGACACGGAATGGTGATGAATGAAGGGAAGGGGAGAGAAGCAAACGAGAGCAGTTTCAGGGCAGTGGGAAGGGGCCAGAAGTCCATAAGAAATAGTGGCCAATAATGTCAACTTCTTTCAAGGTATCAAGAAGGTAAAAACCGAGAAAAGATGACAACATTTGAGGTACTGGAGTTTACCTATGACAGGAAGTGATCAAGAGAAACCCTCTTGATTTGATATGCTCGGTCTTCTGTTTCAAGAGGTAGAGGATTTTATAATAAAACAGTCTTCTGTTTCAGAAGATAGAGGATTTTATAATAAAATTTAGAGAATTCCATCTCAAATGGTATGTTAAAAATTATACACGGGAATACTTTTCTTTCCTGGATATGGAACTTTCTTCTCCTACCCCTATACTCTGCATGGGCTGGATTCAGCTTCCAAACATAGAATATATAACAGGAAAAATAAATGGTGACTTCCGGAGGAGAAACTTGACAAGCCACTGATCTTCACCAAGTGCTGAAGGTCAGCACCACCAGGGATAAGTCACATGGATATAATGCACCTCCTGATAGGATGCAGCGAGAGAGCAATTCAGCTCTGTGGTAGTCTTTCCCAAACCCACAACCCAGGATAAATGCGAGAAAAACATCAGAAAATCTCAAACTGAGGGACATTCTGCAAAATATCTGAGCAGTACCCTTTAAAACTGTCAAGGTCATAAAAAAATGAGGAAAGACTGAGAAACTGTCTCAGACCTATGACTTAGAAGACTTGAGGACTAACTTCCGCGACCATTGTAGATGGAAACAAACGCAAATGGAAAAACTAGCAAAATCCAAACAAAGTCTGGGGTTTAGTTAACAGTACTGCACCATGTTAATTTCTTAGTTTTAACAAATATACCACAGATTTATAAAATACCAAAATATGGCAATCTGGGTGAAGGATATACTCTCTGCGCTTCTTTGTAACTTTTCTGTAAATCTAAAATCATCCCAACATAAAATGCTTATTTAGAAAAACTATACAGCGGAGCATACTATGAATAAGCATGTTTGAAATATGAAGTATCTGGCCCCTTACTTCTCCTCCATTCCCTTCCTCCCTTTCCAAAAGAAAAATTTTTCCATTAGTCCATTATTACAGTACAATGGAATGTTCAATTTCACACTGTGTGTGACATTCCATGCCAACTAGAATAGTTAATGCAACTTTACATTTACGACTCTGCTTGCGTGTGAATTATTGTGTTTATGAAAATCTCCATATTAATGTCTGATTGTAAATCATTCTGCCGGCTCCCTTTATTAATAGCTCAATTCCCACTACTCACTGCCGCAAGCCATTCAAATTACTGCGACTGTACTGGAGAGGGGCCGCTTTTCATTTGTTTTTCATTGAGGTCTAACCATCCTGGGCTTTTCTCTTAAGCCTCCATCCTCTGAACTGCTCAAACCAGTTACTTCTGACAGTGATTCTCCTTTGGTGAGTTTGGGCAGCTTCCCCGAGAAGCTTCCTGTCTTACTCTCCGTTTCTACATTTCTTAATCTTTAGAAACACCCAGTGGAAAGTGATTGGGCATGGGTTCTGGAGTCAGAATGATTTGGATTCAAATCCACATATAGTAAGTTCCTGCATCTGTTGAGTTTCGGTTGCCATAGGTGGTAACCTATGCACATTGTAGAGTGATTAGATATAGCCAGGTGTCGTATACACCCATAATCCCAGTACTTTTAGACGCTGGTTGGAGTGTAGTTTGGGGACTTTAGTGACTTACTGGGATACTATGTCAAAATAAAGAATAAAAATAAGAGAGGCTGGGGATGTAGCTCAGTGTGAAGGCTATGAGTTCAATACTCAGTGCTACAGAGGGAGGGAAAGAGAGAGGGAGGGAAAGAGAGGGGGAGGGAGGGAGGGACCAGGGAGGCAGGGGAATGTGATGTGATGGTACCTGTAACATTGTAGGACAGTTCTTGCCATACAGATAGCCCTAGGTGGTCTTTGTGCTATGGTAATTATACTAAAAATAACAGTAACAGTAACTAGGCTGGATAGAGTGGGAGGACTTTGGGCTGGCATCCGGAAAGTCCTGGACCCTTGCTCCCATACGCTGCACAGATGGGAAAGTCACTTCACATCTCTGACCTCTCACTCTTCCCTCTTGTACAGTGAGGGAGGAGCCTCTCAACAGGTTCTTGACCAGGGCAAACATCGATGTTCCAAGCATAGAACAGGCAGCCCTTCCTGGAAGTGGCCCCTCCATCCCTTTTTCCTGTTTCTCCTCTTCCTCCCAGCCCTTTCTCCTGGTAAGACACTGCCCAGCCAGGAGTGCAGCTCACAGAACCCTCAGGAAGGGGCCAGCCTTGGCTTTTCCCGGCCTCCTCACCCTGCAGCTATTGGGCCCCCTGCCCCAGCCCCCTATCTGGCAGGAGGAGAAATATGAAATCCCAGCAGGCGGGAGGTTTTTATGCTTCTGTAAATCATTAAAGTGGCCAATATTTTCCTTTGCTGCACTTCTCTCACCTCACAATATTTTTTTCCCCTGCAGTGAAATCCATACCCCCAGCCTAGAAACGTGGGCACTTTATAGAAAATCTTTAGCTTGTACCAGCACAAATGGATGGGTCTTATTTCCTGTCTGCAGTTCATGGCGTTGCAAAGGCATTGCCAAAAACTATCAACTGAGACATAAAAGCAAAAAACGGATGGGGATGAATGTGGGCATGTTCACATATACATTTACAAATGCAATCCAGTCTGAAGAGAAAGTTCACGCAGTGGCCTCCTAGCTCTCAGCCCATGCCAGCAACCCTGTGCATGGAGGTGGGAGCAGGGAGGAGGCCGGGCTACGGGATTTGAGGGACCAGGGAAGGCTCAAGATCCCTGGAATGCTTCCCTTACCATTGTACCCTAAGGCTGGAAAAAGCACAACTAAAGGACTAGTTTTTGTGTGATTCTAAAAGGAAAAACACATTCCACCCTTCGGAATTCTTTTAGCAATATGACATTTCCTAATAACATTTGGGCTCTATGGCTTCAAGGGGACAACTTTTTGCTATATATATATATATACTGTCATGTGGAATCTTATGAAAGAACCAGTTATTATCTCCACTTTGTGGATGGTGTGACAGAGCGCTGCAGGGATGAGGGGACGCATTGGGAAGGATCACACAGCAGGAACGGGGGACTCAAGCATGCTCTCGTGAGCCCCGTTTCAACCTTCATTCTGCTCTATCACATCCCCTTCTAGAGAAGCGGCCTCCTTGAGCTGGACTTTCTCCCGATCACAGGGCTCCCAGTCAGTGAGAGCAGCAGGGAGAGGAGGCCCCGGGGGAGAAGCCGCGGAGAGCGGAGCCACCATCACTCTTCTGGGTGCCCCTCGCCCTGTCTCGCGCTCGGACAATGCTGGGCTCCCTGCACCATTTATTTGTTTTGTATGTGGCCTTATCTGCACCCCATTTCCTTGTATTTAGAAAGGGGTGATAATGTTGGCCTCACCAAGGACTGCTAGGTGGGGAGGCATGTGGTGGGGAAAAGGCCCTTCGTCCTCTCCTCCTCTCCCCTCTTTCCATCCCCTCTCCTCTCCTCTCTTCTCTCTTTTCCCTCCTTCCTTCCTTCTTCACTCCTGCCTCTGCTCATTCCTCCTTCCTGTTTTTCTTTTCTCCTTTCCTCCCTTCTATCACCCCTCCCTTCTGTTCTTTTTCATTACTTGCCGCTTTGAACCCTGAATCGCTCGCTGGAGGAAGCTGAACTGTCCAAAGATCCTTCCTCCTGCTTCTCTCCTTCCTCACAGAACACACGACCCTTACATTCCGGGCCAGTCGGTCCCCACGGGTCACTCTCTCTCCGTGACCAGACCCCGATACCCTCATTTGGCCACACCCTCCCCACTGAGCATGCGCTCCCCTCCTCGGACAGGCCTGCTCTCAGAGCAAGCGCTCCCCCGGGCCTGCCTAGCCTCTGTCATCTCAGGCCTCCTCCCCAGTGCCAGGCCTCAGGCGCTAATCAGAGCTGCCCTCTGCCTCCTCCGCCATGGTTAGGAATTTCCCAGAGCAGGAATCCTAGTTACAAATGACTTCCCCAATGGGCAAGCCCAGAGCCAGTGCTCCAGGCCCAGTGAGGTTCGGTCTGTGGAAAGAAGGTACAGCCCCGCCAAGGGCATGATGACACCTCCTCCTCACTGCCACATGTGCCTCACTGCTAACCTCACTCATCTCCCAGGGAGTCTCCGCCTTGGACGGGCCCTGTCACCTCTTCCAGTCTCCATCCCAACTCTGGTCTCGGTGTCACTCCTGTCCCATCACATCCCCCTTCCCTGGACAGTGTGGATTCTCTGGCGGCAAGGGGACAGTGGCTGTTTGTTTTTTGTGTCTCCTTAGATGTTCTGTTTGTCCACCGAATTGTTTGCTTCCTGGCTCGGAGCTGGTAGCTGACACGGCTCACCCGTGCTAATTAGCTAAGCCAGCTGGTGCATTGGTGAGGTTTTTCTCTGCTCCTTAGTGTGTGTTTCTTTTGTAAACATGATCAATACCGGCTCTGGCTGGGCCCTCTCACACACTCCCTATTGTTCTCCTGTTTGCATTGTGCCTGAGTCCTAGTCAAGGACTCCGGGAGCCTCGGAAGACACAGTTTTCCAGAGGCTGGCGCTGCGCCTGGAGCAGGGGAGATGGCACAACAGATGCAACACGACCTTTCTGCCCCAAGCAATTTTCAGTAGCTGTGGACAGTGCCACAGAAGCCTCCTTGGGCATCAGACAGTTGAGTAAAGATAAGAAATTGCTGTGTGACTCCTGGGCAAATTGCTTTCCCTCTCTGGGCTTCTGCTTCCTTGTTTGCAAAAGGATGTGTTAATTACCAGTTTTGCAGAGGGTGCCCTGGGCCCTGATTCTAAAAGTTCTCAAAGCAGCTCCTGAAATTGGGACCCTCCTGGTGGGAGGGTCATGAGGAAAATACGCTTACAAACAGGATCTCAGTTGCTCCTGCCACAGTGCTGAAGAGGGACCACACACACCTTTAGCAGGTGGGCTCAGAAGAGGCCACGACCAGGCAGTGACAGGCTGAAGACTCCAGGCCCCACCTCCTGGTCATCTTGGCCCCCTCAAGTCCACTGTGATTCTTTCTCCTGTCATCCAGCTGTAGTGATTAGGTACTCACTGTGCAGACTGCAAAGAAAATGACTCAGCTAGTTCAAATACGGTTTTATTGACAACTCCTTCCAGGGGTTAGATTTTTCCTGCTGCTTACTTTGGATTAACAGTCTCTTCTGAAAATTTTGAATGGACCGTGTATGTGCTAGGGAGATTTTCTTATTCTTCTCCAAGCTAATACATTTTTTTTTCTGCTCTCAAAAAGTGGTAATAAAAATATCCCACTTTTATTGAAAACAGTATGTGCCAGATACTATAACCAGGCATGTGACCAAGGTATTTTATAATTCCTTGCAAAGTACATCTGCTATCCCCATCTGACAGAGGCCTGGAGAGGTTAAAGGCCTTGCCCAAGGTCACACAGGCAGAAAACAGGGAAATCTAGGAGCAAGCCCTACACTTTCTGCCCTCACACCTCCTCTTCTGGACCCCCTCTTGATTCTCCTGTTTCAATGTTCAGCACCCCAAGTGGTGACATTTCACCACTTCTGATGACAACATGAAAGAAAAGAGAAGACTCCAGATTCAGGGCCAAGTCCAAGTTTCCAGCCCTGATCCCAAAGGGCTCCTCGCAAATAAATAAATAAACTCTGCAAGTTTCTTATACCCAACTTCACAAAATTACCATGGAGAGTAAGTAAGATAGTGTTCATGAAAATGCTTTGAAAACCATAAAGCACCTTAGGAACATTTACTATCGTGCTTTGTTCTGACACTGGCCAAGAAAGAGAACCAAGTTTCCTCTGTGCAAAGGAAATGTACCCTCCTCCCATGCAATGCCAGCCTCACCCCAGTCAGCCCTGCTGCCGCCCCTGTGGACATGGGTGGACAGCCCAGCCTCCCCCAGCACAGGCTTCTGCAGCAATCTCTATCTCCTTGACTCTGGAGCCTCGCTCTGGACACAGAGGAGCTGGAATGGCTGAGTCAGCTGCATTTTCTCCTGTCTCAGGGCTCCTTTAAACCTGTTACTGAAATTGGCTCCATGGTACTGCAGGTCTGCTTGCCATCTAGCAAGTCTCCTGGGGTGTCCCCATTAATCACATTCGCTCCTGCTCCCCGCTCTGGCCAGCTCTGAGGTAGTGCATGGAGCCTCTGTGTGTGTAGGTGTGTGAGAGACTGTCCCCTGGGAGTAGTCAGGGACTAAGTTCCCTCACAATAAAGAGAGTTGCTTCTTTCCTGGTAACCGTAATCCATCCCCCTTCTTCCAAGAAAATAATGGCCTCCCCCGCCCTCATGATGCATCTCTATGACTGGGAGAATCAGCTCTTTTAGTTCTTCACACCATGGAACAGGCCTTAGAGCTGCGATGCATCAGCCTGCCAGGCTACTCTGCTATTTAGAACTTCCTCTTCTAGTTTATTCATAGGCTCCTGGACTCCCCAACACAATTTAGGTGGACTTCAGAGCCCCGGAAGCATCTTGTGGTGCTCTGCAAGGCAGCTGACCCTCTCACTTTGGGCTGGGACCCACCAGGGCCTTGCCAGTGTCTCCACCCCACAAAGTTCCCTCTGCCTGAGGGGCTTGAGAATGTCCCCTCCAGGAGGCCCAGAAGTGGCTCTGTCACGGCACATTTCTTTGAAGTCTTACAGGAAATCATGTGAATTTTATGTTCCTTTTCATTTCCAGAATACATGTGCGTTTGTTTTCATATAAGCATGTTTTAACCCCAAATCTTCAAGTAAAATTGGTGCCCCAGGAAGATAGACATGTTCATTCAGTGCCTTTATACCACCTACATTGCCATGATTTTCCCCCGGGGTACAAGTGTTCTAGTTAGAGAAGCATATGCAATAAGAACAACAAAGAACACCCCAGTGCTCCCACCTTTTTCTCCTCACTGGCTTCTGCAAGAGAGAGCCTGTCTGTCTGCTTCCTGCGCACACAGGTCTTATGTACTTGATACTAGGAAAACGGGGAGGAACAAAGAGCCGGGAAAGCTAGAAAAGCTACATGGATCCATACAATCTCTGGAGGCCCCAAAATGTTTGTGGAGTAAATTCTTTTCCCTTCCTGCACATAGTTCAGCATTATTAGTAGTCATATCCTAACCAGAGAGAGAGAGAGAGACCTTTCCTCAGTCCCTAAACTTTTCTAAAGGGCTATTAAGATAATAGCCTCATTGTCATTAATAACTGCCTGAATATTGCTTTTTACCAGCCTGGAGTAGAAGGAAGCTGCTTTATACGGTAAGAAGTTCCTGGCAGTTATGACCCAGAGAAATTTGAGAGAGACTAACAATAGTGCTTTCTCCAATTCTCCTGGTCTCAAGGGGAAGGTCAGTTCAGGAGAAAACTGACATTGCTATTGAGTAGAGCAAAGAAAAGAGTAGGGATATCAGGAAATAAAAGTGGGGAGAATTGATCTAGCTGAGAGGAAGACCTTTGGATGATCAAGGGGGATTCAATCTGGGCTGGGCTGGTAGGAGAAGTCCCCAGAGGCCAGGCAACGCTACTTAGAACAGTTTAGGGATGACCCCTTGCCCAGAGGCAAGGGAACCAGGCGAGGCAAGGTAGTGTTTTGTAGCTACCTTCTTCATTCCCACCCTGGCTGTAAGCTCCTATAGGTGAGATAAATGATGGGACACAAAGGCACAACCTGATATAATATTCGCAGTATTTCTTAGACAGACAAGGGAAACATTCAGCTCTGTGATTTCAGCTGATACAACAAAGCCAAACCTTTATCACACAAGCATAGGAGGAAGAGAGCTGTAAACATCTCCGAGAGCTCTGCAGACAGCCCCGTTCGGAGACACATTTCAGTGGGGTGGCAGGGGTGGGGAGGGAAGATGAAGCTTGCCAAGTCACAGTGCTCTGATTTGCAGGGAGTGTAGCATGGATATTTCATATCACTTCCTTTTCGTTAGTACCTCATCTTCCAGCTGTTCTCCAAGCTTTGGTTCAAATACTGGGAAACAGTGGGCCTCAAATGTAAAAGACACAGGGCTCCTTTAAATTATGTTGTCTTGTTACATTGGAGTGTCATGTCAGCCCAAGCTCCTGTACAGTTGCTGGGAGAAGGAAATTTTGTCTGATGAATTTAAAGGAAAATGAATCATTTTTTTTAATCAAGGCCACTTAAAATTAAACATAGCTTGGAGTCTGGTCTTATTTGAAAATGCAGAAGTATTTAAGGCAGGTTGTCACAGTTACTGTCCCTGCTCCCTCCTACATCTCTCCAGGCTGCAGGGTCTGAAGTGACTAAGGGTCATTGGGTATCAGGGAAGTGGAACCAACATCTAGCACCAGGGTCTCAATGGAACTTTGTTCTGTTCGCATTAACTGAAGGCAGCGCTTTGAGCTGTCACACATGCCTGTTCCCATAAATTAACTCATTTAGCCCTAAGGAGCATATGGGATTAGCCCCATTGTTCCCACTGTAGAAACTGATGTTTCTATAGAAAGAGGTGAAAAAACTTGCTCAATCCCAAATTAAAACGCTATGTAGCCAGCATTTATGTGAATGAAGGTTTTCATGTCAAAACTTGGACTCTTTCTGTTCCAACAGACAGTCTCATTCCACATTCATGTATTCATTCATTCCTTTATTTATATACTCGACAAACATGCATTGGGTATCTACTGTGTGCCAGGCACTGGGGACACAGAGATGACTTAGACATGGTCCCTGCATTCAAAGATTGCAGAATCTAGTGGAACTCATAGTCTAGTCTTGAAATATTTATTCACCAAATATTTAACATTTAGTAGAACAAACAGCTGGCCCAGTGGAGCTCAGATCTTAAGCAGTTGTTTTCCTGGCCCGTGGTTTGTGATTGCTATTGTTTTATGAGTAAGCAGCATGCCCATTACCCATGCTCAACAGGCAGGGAAAACCAAGCTCAGATTCATTAAGTTCAAACACCATTCCTTTTGGAAACTCTACAGGTGAATCATGATCGGCAGCTGAAACCCAGAGCCCGGAGACACATTCCTTGAGGGCGAAAGAATAATTTGGCTTTTCTGGTTTTTATTTTTTATTTGGGGCTTGGGAAATTAATAAAGAGGGTTTACTCCCAAGATTTAGGATTTCTTGGATTACCATATTAAAAGCATCCTCAGACTAGACATCAGCTGGCAAATGTCACATATTTGCCAGTGGTTGAGAATTGCTTGTTTAAATTTATTGATTTGGCTGGGTTTTCATCTCAGTTCCTGCCCTGTCCCATGATCCTCTGTAAAACACCTTCTAAAAGGCTTCATTCATCCCGTGCCTCCCATTGCTTTTGAAAATCTTATAAACCTTTCCTGCCCGCATTTTCCTCTTGTCTCTCTTGTCTACCCCGTGGTGCCTGATCTTGGCCTCGAAGCTGACATCTGCTCCACATCCACTGGCCTTCTTGTTTTTCATCCTCTTGGGCCACGGCTGCATGGTGAGCATATTCCAGGAGTAACCCGACTCTATTCAGCCCTGACTCTGCGAACTGCTGGGCTCAGCTTAGCTTGGCAACAGGGGAGGCCAAAGCACTATGATGATAAAGATGAAAGAAAAAGAAATAAATAGAAAAGAAATGAGGAGAGTGGCAAAAAAATATTGTCCTCCCCCCCATACATCCATTTTCAATTCTAATGATCACTCAGCACAAAAGAGAGAATTACCTGAAAAAATTAGAGTTCAGGGAATACAAGTCCTCTTACTTTGTCCAGCTATTTTGCAGACAATAACAGCAAAGCTCCCAAAGGGTACGTACCTCTCCCCAAAACACCCAGATCCACCGAGCCATCATTAGGAAACAACCCCAAAGCAAACATGAGAAGCCCTTGTAGCTGTGTCCGGCCCCTTCCTGAACACGTACCTCCAGATGGCCGGGGATGCCAGCTCCCTTTTCACACCACTCAGCTGAATACCAAGACATGTGTTGTGGTAGAACCAAGCTGCACACAATTTCCATGGTGGGTCAGGCCTGCAGTGCAGCCAGGCGGCCGACAGAATGTCAGCCAGCCAACCAGGGGGTCATTAGCATTCAGGAAATATGACAAGCCTCAGCTCCCTGTCCGCTGCCATGCACCATGCATCACAGTACATGACAGGAGTGGCCCTGGCTGGAGAAGGGAAGCAAAGCAGGCCATCCCTGCAGCTGCAGGTTAATAGTGGACGAATTACACACTTGGAAAACAGTTTTCCCCCTCGATGTATTATCTGGACCATTTCAAAGCCCTTTGTCTGGGCTAAGCTGGCTGTGGGTGATGTTTGCAGGCTGGGGACTTGCAGAAAAGATGTATTTTCTGACAGAGAGAAGGTCACCCGGGTAGAGGCCATTACAACGTGTTGCGGTCGAGCCGGAATTTCCCGGATTCCGACTGATGTGGTCTCAGGGCATTACTCAAGCATTGGGATTAGAACGCTGGCCAAGAAAATGCTCTTCAAATTGGTGGACAAGTCACGCACCATGGAAAAGTCATTCTCTCATTTACCACCACCCCCACCCCATCCCACCGCTGCCTCAAGTTGGCCCCCAGAGGTTACATGAAGCCTGAAAAGGGAACTCAACAGGTTGAGAGGTGGAGGGGAGGAATGGGCTGGGTGGAGAGCGGAACCTGGTGAGCCTGAAGGACTGAGTTCTAGCTCCAGTTCTGCTCGAGGCTCACTGAATGACCTGGAGGTCACTTAGTGCTCTGCATCTCAGCTTATCCATCTATAAAGTGGGTGGAAGGGTGCCCACTGATATATATCTGTGGCCATTAGACACAACAGATTCAAGGCCTCTTTGAAAACTTAGAAGTGGTATTATTTTCAGAAAACAATATCCCTTCTTCATCAGATGTGTGTAGGTAGATTTGTTCAGTCCTCCCAGCCAGCTCACCAATCATGTGAGTAAAAAGAATGCACTCCAAGCTCAGAACTATGAGTGTTGCTTCCTGGTGGTCATTCCTAGGCTCTAGACCAGTCTTGATACATGGTCCTCCTTGCCAACCCCATTTGCTCTAAAATATGTGTTGCAAATGCAAACTAACCCTAAAATCTAGCCCTGATGCTGGTGGTAGTATAGTCCGGCTAACTGAACCATGAGTTCTTGGTTCCAAAATGATTCAACCTGTGCTTTTAATCACATGGATACAATGAAATGCACCTACCTGTCCTGAGAGATTTGAAGTCACATGGCTCATCAGACAGATGCCCAGGAGACAAACTGGGGAACAGTAAGTGCTCAACTCTGTCTAAAGTTTCTGCCCATAGGGCACAGGAGAGCAGGCTCCCCGTGCTGCCATTTAACAAGCCTGCTCTCTACCTGAGTCTCTTCCTCTTTTTTGGAAGTGAAAGGAGGACCACCCACTGGACACTGATCCCAAGAATCCAGAAAGGTGGCATCCACCAACAGCACCTGGGCTATGGTCAGCACATAGTGGGCGCTCCCTGGAAAATGGGTTCCAGTGGTAGGGGAGGCCCCAAGGGAGCCAGGCTGAGAAGCCTCTGCTTTGCCAGAGTAAAACCAGCATTTACATCAAAATACACTCTGTTTCTTTTGTCTGCATTAGTGTTGCCTTCCTTGGTGGCTTCTGTGCCCCTAGCTGGAAAATAAATAAATAAACACCAGATGAGGTGAGAGGTTGGAGAAGGGATGTGGCAAAAGACAAAGAAAGAAAGATGGGGAGATTGATTTCTGGGTAGAATTTATATCTTTTTGGTTTTTTCAAAGGTAAATGAATAGATTGTTGTTGTTTTTCAGCCTGCCGCTGAGCGTGTGCAAGCGCCTCTGTTAGGTATAGACCCTTTTAAAGGCTTCTGGAAGCAATCCCCAACATTTTCTATAGGTGCAGACAGATAATTGAATGCTTTCAAAGACCACTGTGAGGCAGGGAAAGTTCAATTTTGCCGTGTGCTGGTGCCGGCATGGACTGCGTGCACTGTGTGTTTTTTCCCGAGGAAGTGGAATTTCTTTTTTGCTTTTCTTTCCACTCCTGCCCCTTTACCCCTGTCCCCCCTGCCCATCTCTGTGAAGCACTTAGACAGAGGACAAGAAACAATATATAATCGCCCCAAAGTCACACCAAATAAACACAGCCAAAGCTCCCAGCCACTTCTCTGGCTGAGAATGAAAAGCACTGCCTCTTTGCTCAGGGGCTAACAAACAGGGGGGCCTTTCTGCTCAGCTATTATTAGAGCTGATGTGGCAGAAGCCCAGGCAGCTCTGGGCGATGGGGGTTCTTGTTTTAATTTGTTGCCTGCACAGGCAGAACAAGTGACATGGGGAGAGAGGACGGGGGATTTCCTCCTGCTGCTATTTCTCTACAGGACACCTCTCTCTCATATTCTCTCCCATATTCCCATCCTCTCTCTCTCTCTCTCTCTCTCTCTCTCTCTCTCTCTCTCTCGTTAGCATGGAAAAGGGATGTTTGTGCATGCACACATTTGTGTGTTTCTATGTGTTCATGGAATCATGTGGGGGCCAAGGCCTGGGTGTGCCCCCTGGGTCAGACAAGAAAATGCTGCATCCAGCCAGTAAGGGATTCCTTTTAGGGTGTCAAGGAGAGATGCACAGAGGTTTGAGATAAGGAGAAAAGGAAAATGCACACCTCTAGAGTCATGGAAAATTCAACTATCACTGACCATTAATCTGTACAAATGATACTTAGTTTAGGTCTCACAACTACCCCTTCAAATATTGCCTTTCTTGTTCCATAGGAAAAGAAACTGAGGCTCAAAGATACGGTGTGAATTACCTAAAGTCTAGTTCAACTGGCTGTAATTCCAGTGCAGTTTCTGCTGTATTTGGCTTGTCCGGCTGGGGCGTGGGTTAGAGTAGAGAGAGGGTCTCTTAAGGTTTCAGATCTAAGCAGTGGGGGAGATTCAGCAGGGTTCTTTCACATGGAGGGCAGAGGCAGGGCAGCAGGTACAGAGTCCATCCTGCAGGCTTGGGAGAGGGAGGTCCCCATCATTCCTATGCACCATGATTTGCCTCCAATATACTGACACCAAACACCACCTAGAGTAGGGCAGAATGTTTGCTGAGCATCAACTGGGGACTAAGAGCTCTAGCAATGTGTTCTGCTGTCCTCATGCTGTAAGTCAGAGGATGTGGCACATCTGCGCAAGTCACCAGCTAGCAAGAGTCCAGGCTAGGGTTCTAACCCAGCTCCCTTCTGCAAACTAAGTTTGATTTCTCCAGGGCTGTGCACAGTGCAACTGACTCTCTGCCTGCCTTTAAAGCTCACCACGTGGTGCCACAGGCCACGCTCCTCGCATTGCTGTTCTTCTTAATCAGACAGAGAAGGCACCTCCCAAGCTGCGTGTCTGGCTTCTGAACATGTCACAACCCCCAACAGAGGCTTTTTTTTGTTTTTCTTTTTCTACTGGTTTTGCTGTAGTCTGTCTTGTTTCCTCTCTTAGAATTTAAACTCCCCCAAAAGAGGTTTTAGTTGCTTTTGACCCTTTACCTTACCCAAGGGTTCTGGTCACCAGTTATTGATATCCTACTATGATATATATATATATATATATATATATATATATATATATATATACATGACTTTGAATTATGCCAAAACATAGCAAACACTGAATAAATATGAACTAGCATGACTTTTAATATTGTTATCTTTTTTCAAAGAATCCTAGATTTTAGAATGAAAAGAACCTTCCAAGTCACTTTGTTGGTCTAACATCCTATCTTGAGATAATAGAAGATCTATAATCAGAAGATCTGAATGTGAACCTTGGATTCACTATTTACTATTGGTATCAATTACTTTTAAAGATTTGTTTGACCTAAGTCTCATTTTCTTCAAATGTTAAAAAAAAAGGTGGTGAAAATAACGAATAGCTCCCTGTCTCATGAACCGTTATAGGGATCAGATGAAAGGAGGCAATGCAGGGGGAAGATGGAATTTTATATTAATGATATTTAGTCAGTACTTGAAGACAAACAAGACTCGGGCTGGTTAAGTCATTACTGGAGAGCACGCGCCTCGCCCTGCAAGACAGTATCATCTGTCAGCCTGCAGTTAAGTTTCCACCATGGAGCTACTGGGGTCATACTGGAAGAACTGGGAGCTGTTTTTAAGCAAATGAAGACTTAGATCCAAGCAAAAAAAAAAAAAGGGAAAAAAAAACCAGAGTGAAGAATCATGGTACAATATAGCAAATAAAAGAAGTAGGAAATTCAACAAACTATGAACAAACTCCCACCGTAAGAGGAAGAAGACGGGGTTATTGTGCTTAGCCAAGAACAGGCACAATAAATTCACAGGATTAGTAGAAAACCCTGTTTATGAAATTCTGACCCCACTTATAGACTGGGAGAAGAACCACTCAGTTTCCAAGGTTCCTCATGGCAGGTACTTGTGGCGCCGTCTCTACCCATCCCTCCTCAAAGGGCACTGCCCATTTGCCAGCACAGCCATTTAATACGCAGGCTGCCTCCCTAGCCTCTGCTGGTAGATCTAAGGATAGACAACTGGCTCAGTCTGGGCCAGACAGATTTCTTTCCTCAGAGTTCAAATTTTACAGTCAAGACATTTTAGATGAAGGAGCTGCTGGTGATTCTCTTGCACTCTGTTACCACATGGAGGGTCCCCACCTGCAGCGGGAATGAAGAGTAGAATGTCTCAGAGCGGCACAAATGTGTTGAAGAATCAGCCTGGAGGCCTTCAAGATCCTGCTACTTGTTGTCCCTGAGACTTAACCGTGGTCCTGACTTTGCATTCCTTTTCTTATTATTAATTACCATCTGCTTAAGCTACTTCCAGCTATGCTCTATCATTTTC
The DNA here is from genome assembly GCA_004027455.1 of Hydrochoerus hydrochaeris. Lineage (NCBI taxonomy): Eukaryota > Metazoa > Chordata > Mammalia > Rodentia > Hydrochaeridae > Hydrochoerus > Hydrochoerus hydrochaeris. Next base: position 119,928 of record PVLA01003294.1, on the reverse strand, counting down.
AATCAAGGCTGACCTTAACTTCTGTAAACTAGCTCAAGATATCCCCGCGGCCCTCTTCATGGGGTTGTAATATAAGATCTTGGAAGCTGGGAGTGAACCGCTGGACAATTTATGATTTATCCTATCGGTCACTTCCCATTGCTGGCCAGCCCTCGTCTCTGGACCCAGGTGTGGCACTTGACATCCTGTGTCCCTACATAGCTTTTCCCCTTCACCCGACTTGATTCTAGTGGTTCCAGTTGTCAATTCCCGTGTAAATCCAGGCACATGGGAACTCACAAAGCACACCTGGCTTTGTTTTCAGGGAAATGAGCTGAAATAAAGTTAAGAGGTGGTGTATGCCAGTGATGGCAAACCTACAGCACATGTGCTGTAGCGGGCTGTTTGTTATCACTGAGATCTCTAAACGGTTAACCACCTCTGGTGGCTGCCATCTGCTTTTCCTTGGGAAAGTCCTTGAATTCAGAACTCTCAGTGGCAGTGAGGCTCTTAGATATGGGCCCCTGCGCTTCTGCTCTGTGACAGCCCCTGACACGTCTTCAGAAGCCTCTGATTCTCCCTACCACACTCTAGTGACACTTGGTCGTGGCAAGCAATGAATCTCTTTCTCGCTAGGAGGTAAATATACTTTTGTGCTATGATTTTTCCCTCATGGTATTGAGTAAGGGGGAGTACTAAGTTTAAAATTACAGGAGGGCAAGTCCTCACATAATTAGAAAATATATGTGCCTTATATAAATTATTTTTACAGTGTAAAACAGAGTCAATCCCAAATGTAGTAATTTTGCCTGGTTTGCCATACATAGAACATACAGTGAGAATACACTGAGGCATAGACTCCAAAAGTTTAGAGCCACTCACATCCTCTTTAGCATTATAAATGAAGTCTAACTTATATATAGTAAAATACATAAATAGTAAATGTATAGCCCAGCAAATTTTCTTGTGTGTGTGTGTGTATATACCTGCATAACCACCTTCTAGCTCAGAGTTTACAGCATTTCTTACACCCAGAAGGTTTCTTTGTGTCTCCTCCCAGCCAACAGCCACCATCACCATCATCCTTCAAAGATAACCATTTTTTGGACTTTTAATTACCACCAATAATTTGGAACTTACATCTTGGAACTTTACATAAATGTAATCTTACAATAATCTTTTTGTGTTTGACTTCGTATGGTATTATTTCTGTGCAATGCATCCATTTGTGCGAACAGTACTTTGCTCTGTCTCATTACTACATGGCAACAGAATATATATATATGATATGGTTTATTTGGGCATTTTGCTGTTGATGGACATCTGAGTTACTTTTAATTAGAGCCTATTAAAAATAAAGTTGCCATGAACATCCTTATATAGATCTTCGATACACATAAGCACTGGTTTTTGTTGCTATATACCATATGTGTTGTACAGCATGTGCATGGCAGGCTTTACTGCACATGCCCAGATAGCTCTCAAGGAGGCTGTATTCACCCCACAATGTGAAACGTTTAGCTCATCAATCACTAAGTACCTGCTATGCGCCAGGTGCTCCACAGTGCTGGAAATGCTGTGTTGTAGGAGAACAATTATATACAGGACACAGAATTGATGGTATTATTTTATGATGGTCAACCAGAGTTAAATATAAGAAAGTGCAGGAAATCTGTCCACAACACTAAAGACCTAGAAAATCTAGTCAAGGGTCTGGATCCCACAGCAACATCCTCAAATTAAGAATCAGGGCTGCCTTGAAAAGTACCACAGCCATCCTCAGTGACAATGAGTCCAGCTGAAAACCTAGAACCCATGGCAATGCCTCCCACAAGTCCAACTGAAGGCCTAGAGTCCATGACAATGACACATGCAAGTCTGTTTACAGATATGCGCTGGGAAGGCCCAAAGGTCAGCAGTGGAAGCTAGAGAAAGTCTATGCCAGCAGGGTGAAGGGTCTGTGCCAGCAGGTTGAGGGATCTACACTGGAGCCAAGAAGTGATACTCAAATTAGAAGCTGGGCTGCCCTTAAAAGTACCACAGCCATCCTCAGTGACAATGGGGTTCCAAGCTCCTCCAACAATGGGAACAGTTGAGTATATACAGGAAGCCAGCGTGACAAGCTTCTCCTGGAGATTAAAAAGTACACATCTTCCCCTCCAAAGCCAGGAAGCGATGCTCGATGTAAGGACCAGAGCTCCCCCAAAGGGAACCACAGACAACCTCAGTGACAAGGTCCCAAGCTCTTTCGATGATAATGGCCGAGTTCATATGGGAAAAGCCAGCAGGATAAGCTCCTGCAGGAGAATCAATAGCTCCAAACAATGACACTTAGGAGAACCTACAATGCCGCAGTACTCTCTTCCACATCTCTATTTATGCTGGCAACTCTCCTCAGGTGGGCCATCTACACTCAGCACCATACTGATTTAATTCAGCCGGTGTTAAGTTGACCCCCAGTTTTCCATCCGTAACACACTGGTAAGACTTACTAGTGTGCTTTCCTGATTAAGCGATATGGTAAGTGCTAGGTCAGAGACATGTCTGACCCAGGAGCCTTCAGGGTTTGGGGCTGGTTTTCCAACTTCAGATGCCCTGCAAAGGCTTTTCTGGATGAGGAAGGGATGGTACCTGAGAGAGAAGGCCCAGGCTCCTCTGGTCTCTGACAGGATGGACCCCACAGGCCCTTCCCCAGTCAGGAGCCCTCCTAATGCCACAGCCAGGCCCAGGCCAGGCTGTCAGGAGGGAACAAACAGCTGCCAGCATGAGCAATGATTTAAAGGACAAGGTTGAGACACTGGTGAGATGAATACCACTGACTCCGATGCCATCCTGGAAACAATTCATCAGGGTGGCTTGGGAAAGAGGAGCATTAATCTCCAGCCAGGGAGGCCATGCAAGGCCCCGAGAAGAGGAACAGGGCATAATGGCAGTTTCCAGGGACGCCTCTGACTGGGCCCACGCCAGCACTGTGAGAAGTGTCAGCCTGAGGAATCCCCAGAGGTCAGTTCCATAATGAGGTGTGTCCTGTTTGATCCCCACTCTGCACCCCTAAACACTCTTCTCAAAAGGGCTTCTGCTTTACCTTCTCTCCAGCCTGAAACTTGTCATACCTGGACTTAGGTTCCGGTGATTTATGTTTTTTTTAATGACAGGGGAAGATTTAAGACTGGGTTTGGAAGCCATGGACTCCTCCCTTTTGGAGCATCTCATGTGCTACCCTTCTCCAGCAACCGGAGGCTCAGAGGGGCGGGAAACTGGGACATCAAGGGGAACAGATCACAGAGCGGGGACCACAGAGTGCATGAGTGAATGAGGGATTTTTATGAGTGAAATCTGCTCACAAGCTCCTTTAATAATGTTATTCATCTTTCTGTCAAAGTCGTCACATTAATGTAGCAGGGAGAGATTTAGAGGAGATGAATTAAGACTTAAATACACAAAATGACTTGGGGAATATTTAAGTACAATACATTTTATTTTGGTGCGGCATCCTTTGTCACTGGTGTTGCTCCTGACTCTTGCCAAGCAGCCCAGGAATCAACAAATCCCTCCCTCTTCTTCCTAAGTCTTCATGTATCCCTAGCTCTGCACACCTAGTATGTGTGAATTCATAGTCTCTGCAAAGAGCTCAGCAATAGCCTGAGGGTCAGAAGACCTAGGTGTCTGTTCTGTCATAAACAGGCCAGTTTTTCTTTAGGGATCTCAGTTTATTCACTGGAAAAAATAGGTGAATTTCTCTCTGAATATTAAAGGCTGAAGAGACTCCTTCCTCAGGGACAATTACAGAGGTAAAGGGAATCCTAGCATGCCGAGTTCTAACTGCCTCCCATTTCTCTGTAACAGTTCAGGCTATCGACTCTTACATATTGGTAGTTGTGTACTGTTTCATTTTAAATGAAATCATTTTGGCTTAAAGAAAACAACAGTAAATGTTCTTTCCTTGCCTTCCTGCCTTCCCTCCCTCTTTTCCCTCCCTCTCCCTCTCCCTTCTTTCTCTCCTTCCTTCACTATTGACTGACCCCCTTCTCTGGGCCATGCATTGCATTACACATTCAGAATTGGTGAATGAGCAAACCTGGCATGGTCCCTCTCCTCCTGGTGGCACAATGCCCACCTTCCCTGGTGACATGACTTCAAAAAACCTGGGGTGGCTTCAAATAAAGCTTCCTGAGAGATTTGGGCTTCCAAGGCCACCTGCCTCTCCCTTTGCTGTGCACACAGGGCTGCTGAATACACACAGCTGATTTTCTCCATGGCAGTAGGGGGACTCAGCTTTGGCTGCAGAGAGGATAAAGTGAGGACATCAGACTAGCAGCCCTGAACTGTGTCATACAGGCAGAACAGAAAATAGATCAGCAGAGGTCCAAGAAGATCGAGGCAGTTGCTTTGCTCTGCCTTTTGCATCCAGGGCTCTCAATTATGCTCTCTGGGTGGGTTTTAAGTTCAAGAAAAAATAAATATACTTGGATTACTGAGATGGCTTAAGACCACAGGCATGCTGCCTTATAAAACCCTAATGTTTGTGACAGGGTCACTAGATCATGCCCCAGGGACGGTGCACTGCCACTGACTAGGGCCCAATACTACAGAGAACAAGTAATTCTTGACACTGGACTTTTTAGCTAACATCCAAGCAAGAATCTGACCCACTTGGATAGATACAATCCAGCTAGGCTGCCACTCTATGGAAAGGCTGAATAGCCGGACCCCCATCCGGGCCATTAGTAAGACACTGACAGTCCTGGATCTGGGACCCACCTAGTACACTAACTTTAGTGAGACAATGGGTTGGGTACCCCGAGGTACAGAGAAGTATGCATAAGAAAGCATCAGAAGCAGGCTGTATGGGACGGTAGGCATGGCAGAGCCGAGGACCCCAGAGTGGGACAGTGAAACAGGCAGCCACCTATTTTCTTTCCATAGACACTGGAGGAACAGCAAGGCCAGTGGGAGAAAGAAACAGGATCCAGGGATTGAAGCTTTTGGAATTGGAGCAACTCAGAAAGCAAGTCTATAAATGGTTCTCTGCTTGACCTGATAGCAGCTTACACAGGCGAAGAGTCAGAGTTCCTCGAAACGAGTTCCTGTTTCCTGTTGACCGTGTGCGTCTGAAGTGGCGGGCCAAAGGCACGTGTCAGCAAGGCGTTTAGAGGCGAGTGTGCTCCGTATCTCATCCTAGGAGGCCGGTGAGTTTACAATCGCACCCTATGGCTCCTAGTCCGGAAAATAAAGGCCAGGGGACTGGTACCCAGACAGCAGACCCATCCATTTCTTTAGCTCTTCAGTGTCACTCTAGAAGAACATTTCCGGTTACACACTTCAATTTGGATAGCTTTCTGAAAGAGCAAGGCAGCTCACTCTGTCTCCCTCCTTTGCCTTAAGTGGGAAGATCTGACTATTACCCAGCCCATTCTCCAATATTTCCCTCCAGAGACCTGAGGTCAGGCTCCAGGGGACATGCTGACCTCTGACAGGCAGCCCTTGCTTTCACTCCTGGCTGTGAGTTGAAGTCACTGTCTTTAGTGATGGACGAGAGTATGTGCTGGGCCATCTTATTGTCTTGTTGGGACTCCTTTGATCGTGAGGTTATTGATTTGTCTGGCTGGGAAGAGGAGAATGGGTCCTACAAGAACTGCTACCTGAGAGCTGAAATTTGAAATCCAATGACATGCAAATATAGGGAAAGTGGGAACTGTCCCTTGTCTTGTCTCCATAGGAGAAGTGAAGGCACATCTGTAGTCCAGAAGGAAGAGGGACAGGTCTCCTCAGCTGCGGCCAGGCTTGCAGGCTACTGAAGGGTATCTCGGTTTTTGGATACAAGAGAGGTATGAGATAATTCCATGAACCCCTGCCAGGACTGGCCCCATTGACTTCTAGCTGAGAGGGGATGGAGAGGTCCTAGGACCAGGATGTCTTTGATTTTAAGCACAGAAGGAACACACCTCATGTCACCAGTATGTGGAAGGCCTCTGATGCCCAACAGGTCATCCTGATATTCACGTGGATAGCTTCTTCTACCTATGCTTCCTCTTTCAGGCTCATGAGAAGACTCATTCAACCTTTTAAAACAAGAATAGGAATGGAAGGATGGGCACATCTGCCCTCTTTACCACCTGCCTCCGCCATTCTGTACCCCCAAATTATGGGCGAGCCCAACATCATCGCTCCTCAAATAATTAAGTCTTGGCAGCAGAAAACAGCCTCGTAACAGGGTAAATTCAAGTGGCTCTTAGGGGTCTTCTCAAGAAGCAGACAGTTTGTATGAGAGCATTTTACAAAATATTTGTTGACACTGAAGCTATTATTTTATTATTATTACTGTTGTTGGAAATAATATGTCAACCTTGCTACCCCTAAGAGAACTGACAGTAGGAGCATTTGGCAAGGATTTCAGCCCCCTTGGAGACCTGCCTTATTACAAAAGTGTCTATTTTTTTTTGTTACAATAGCACTTTTCTTTATAGATGTCCCAAAAAGGTTGATTCCTTCCCTGGAGTTCAGAAACTCAAAGAATGTTGGACAGTTTTAGGAATATAATGTAGATGAAGTTATGTCTGGGAATAAAATTTAAATTATAATATAAAGGTATACAGTATAAGAGGGCTTAGCTTCTGGTTCACCTTCCTGCCATTAGCTTAAGAACTCATGCCCCTGGTCCTCTGGCAAATTGGGTCCTAGATGCTAACGGGGCACTGAGCACATTCCCTCCATGTGGCTTGGTGGAGTGATGAAAGCCTCAAGCCAAGAATGATGCAAAAGCTGGCTCTGCCTTTCACCAGCTTTTGTTCTTGGAAAACCCATAGGACTCTTGATCACTTAAAAAAAATACATACCAAACGCTATGGTCTGAATGCTTGTGTTCCTTCCAAAGTTCAGATGTTGAAATTATAACACCAAGGTGATGGTTCTACAAGGTGCAGTATTTAGGGAGGGGGTTAAATCATGAGGCAGAGCCTTGCGTATTGGGATTTGTGTCCCTGTAAATGAGAACCCAGAAATTTTAATAACTTCTTTTGCCATGTGAGAAGGTACCATCTACCAACCAGGAAGCAGGTCCTCACTGAGACAGTGAGTGTACTGATGTCTCAATACTTTCGTCTCCAGAACCATGAGAAATAAATTCCTCTGGCTTATAAGTGATGTAGCTCATAATGTTTTTATAGTATCACAAGCCGACAAAGACACACAACCCAAAGAAGTAATGCGTGTATATGCCATGGCCCAGGTCATGGTGAGGGCTTAGTCCATGTCCTTTGAACAGGAGTTAAATCAGAGCAGGATGACAGGAGGGCTAATGGGAATGCATTGTCAGTTGACTGAGAACAGAGGATGGACAACTCTATACTGTTTCAACCCAGTCAACCACCAATGAGAGGAAAACCACCTAGAAGCCCAATCATAGCACTTGTCAAATCCTAACATGTGGATTCTGTAAAAATCAACAACATTCTTCCATGGATTCATTAAAGCAAACAGCCCCTCTTATTTATCAATGCTATTCACCCCAAGTGAAGATGACAAGAATCAATTAAATAAACAAATCAAGTTTAAAAAAGCTTAACTCAAGGCAGACATGATTAATTTCCTCATCATTGATAGACATTAACTGTATTAGCCAGCTTTGCTATGGCAACAAACAACCCCTGGAATTTTACTGGCTTATAACTGCAAGCATTTATTTCTTGTTCACAGAGCATGTTGGCAGCTGTGGACATGCTCCATGAGTCTCCTCATTTGGAACTTAGGACGAAAGGGCAGCCCCTAATTTAGGACCTGCTATTCTACCCATAGAATGGACCAAATAAGAGAACTGGCCGAACGTGCCATATTTCTTGTGGCTTCTGAACTGACTCATAGTCCATTGGCCAAAGAAGGTCACATGGTCCAGCTGACAAAGGAGGTATGTGAGATGGGAGTATAGCACATACCCTATTTTCTAAAGAGCACTGAAAATCACAGGGAAACAGAAAAGGTGCAAAATGCTCTGTGGGAAGGGAGGGAGTACGTGGAACAACAATCCAACCTACCACACTGGCTGTCCCTTTCTCATCCTGCACACACGCATGTGGACTTGCAGAGCATGCTCATTGAAAAGACACTATGCTCTATGATTTTCACCTATCTGGTGCATTCAGTGCAGGACCATCTGCATTTTGGGTCTTACCTTTGGTGTTTCCTATGCAGGACAGTCTGCCTTCTTCCTCCGTGTTTCCTGCTGGATCCTTTGAATCTATCTTACTCCTCAGGACTCCCCTCCTTCTTACATTAGGCTCACTGAGGTGACCTTCCCCAAGAGTGGGCCACAGACACAGTGACTTTGATGACCTCACCATAGCCAGGGCTAAACTGGATTTCCCGTCTGTCTTCAGGATTATAGGCTCCAGGGCAGGGTTGTTGGTGCCATACCAGCTGTCTGTCCTGCCAGGTTGGTACCTGAAAAACAGCATTTCTGATTCATATATTTCAGCTGCTCCTCCTTGAATAATGTATGCCATGCATACACTGGACCAAGGACAAGCGACTAAGAAATTGGGGAGCTTTCATCGGATTTCATTATTTTGCTTTTAGACCCAAGCATTTGCTGTTGTCAGGCATTTCAAAGAGGACAAGACAACAAGGTGTCCTGAGACAAGCAGGGAAGGTCAGATATGCTTGGGGAATAAAGAGAATGAAGTGAGAAAGGCAGGGCAAGGACAGCCTTACCCACAGGCACAAAGGCCTGAGGGGCACCTGGCCACACGTGCTCCATAAGGGTCAGGGTAAACCAGAAGTCCTGAGTAAACCGATCCTCAGTGAATGTTTATGGGGAAGCTGGAGGCTTAATCTATCACTTAGATACAGAGAAGAGCTGGCCTTGTGGAGAGCCATGAAATGATAGCTAGAAACTGCAATCAGAGTCAAAAGCACAGGATGATCATCAGTAGAGCAGAAGGCTATTGATGAGGGAACTCTGATTTCAATCAAGCTAGTGAATTAGCCCAACTCGAGTTGGACATCCCTGCCTGGTGTCCTGACTTGGGCTTCCCGCAGGACCCGCCTTTGAGATCCCACTGTAGCACGGTTGACCTTCTTGCAAAGATGACAAACTTAGGGCTGGGAATTTAGCTCAGCAGCATAAACGCCTGCCTGGCAAGCGTGAGGTCATGAGGTGGTGAGTTCAATCCCCAGTACCAAAAAACAAAACCAAACAAAACAATGACAAACTTAAACGTCGCAGCGCCCCACCCCCACCTCCCCATAAGCACGCTCTGCTCTCACCCCAGTGGTTCTTCCCTTGCTCCCTGCAGGGCGTGAGCCATTTGCCTTCTCCATGCCTTTGCTTTTATCCTCGCACCATCTGGAATCTTCTCCAGCCCCTCTTTCTGCCTAACCCGCCACTGGCCATCCTCAAAAGACCAGCATGTGTCCCATCGCTTCTTGAACACTTAGGCCCACACTAATCAATGCCTCCTCTCAATGCCTACTATTACCTTCATTGATAGCCAGTTGCATTACTGTTAATAAAAAGAATAATATGAGATTTCAAAGCTTTTTCTCTCTGGTCTTCACAGCACACTGCTCCGTGGAATGGCACTCACAGGCACCTCAGAGGCCACTCTGGGGACACGAAAAGGCCAAGGAGGTGGATCTACTTTATGCTCTCACTACAGTAGCCCTACCCTGATCTGTGTGGTATTTTAGACTTTCATACATGATCTTTCTGTTTAAAAAGGATTGCACTATTGATTTGGAAACCACTGTAGTTTAAAATTTCATACTCATGAGAAGCTTGTGGACATGTAGGATTAGCTATCGCCACCTGGTTTTTGAAGCTAAGGGACCCGAGGCTCAGAGAGACTGTTTCACCAAGTTAGGGGAGGAGGGAGAATCCCATCTTCTGTCTCCCAGAATGCTTTACATTTATAACCCACACTTGGCAGTGGTATATTTCTGACTTAATTGCTAACACCTCTCCCGCAGCCGCAGAAACTGCTTTTATAACATTTACTCTGTTTCCTGTTCAAAGCACATGTGTGGGCACACAGTAGGGAGTTACCTGCTACCTCCCTTGGTTTTGTTGGAGATGTGAGGCCTGCTGTCACCTCTACCTTTCTCGGCAGCACTTGCCCATGAGCTGAGTGACTTACAAGTCACTGGGCTAGGTATCTGGCCATTTTATGCAATCAAAGGTATACTTTCTCACTCTTGCTGTTGACATGGTTATGAAATCTTATTATTAGCCCAGCAGATGAGGTAATAGGACACGACATTCACATTGCGTGACATTCACATTTAAAGTGCTGTGGTTACCTCCTGAGTTATGTGTATTTTAGTGATAATGCCGCTGCTGCATCTGATGTAGCCTTTGTTCTCTGCCTCCACAGCACCCTTCATCAGCCGCGGGCATGAGATGTTTCCACCAGAAGGAAAGATCGGAGCTCCTGACATGCTGGCCGTGTGGTCTGGGCACCACACCACCCACACCCTTGTACCCTAGGAGGAAGAAAGCCAGGACCAACTTCAGGTAAGGGAAAGGAGCAGAAGCTGAGGGCTGACTCCCAAAGAAGAAAAAAAGAAAAAGAGAAAAGAAAAAAGAAAAATCAAGGTAAAAGAGTTTCTAAATTGAATGTTTTTCACTATTTTCAGTGTGGTGTCTGCAATGCTCCAAGATGATTTCCTCTCGGGGGTTTCAGAAAAGCTGTAAATAGAATGAATTGCGTTTAGGAACCTACTCTGGTAGTTGGCTTCTCAAGAAAATATATGCTAATGCATGTAGACTATCATTATTGGGGAGACCTATGTACCGACTCTTTTATGTCTATGAAGAGCGGCTTTCTGATTGCTAGCACTTTGCCAAAGTCTCTGTCATGCGTGGGCTGAATATCTAGCAGAAAGAGGCGGATTCAGTAGAGGCTACATGCTGAGTCTCTCCCGGGCCGGGTTGGAGGGAGGTCTTGGTTTGCCCAATGTTTCTTATTAAATGACAAACAGGGAAAGAACGTCTTTGCCTAAGAACCTAAAGAAAAGCCAAACCAACCCAAACTCACTTGCAATTCTGGAGGCCTAGAGTGGTGCAGAGGCAGGGGGGACCCCTCCAGGGGCATCTACACGCTCCAGCGGAGTGTGGCGCCACACCCGACCAGCAGGTGGCAGCACCTCCCACCTGCCCCTAAGGCTTCTAAACTGACCATTCCAGGCCCTGTCTATGGGATCACCGTCTCCTTGCCCAGCCAGCCTCTTCTGCGTTTTTTTCTGTGACGGCAAAGTGGGTTAAACAGCGCTCGGCTTGGCAAGGAACACAGCCAACAAATGAGATATCAAACGCAGCTTCCCGTGTAAGAGATCAGACTCCGGCAGGCGCACACGCCGGCGCTCTGCTGGAGCCCCTTGGCTGTGCAGCCAGCTTCATTTAGGATTCATAAATACTTCTGCGCACCCCGCACACACAGCCGCTGAAGGAATTTCATTCTGTGTCATCTGCATTCAAAAGCAACAAAGAGAAAAAAAATGTGGACATTAAAAGGAAAAGAGATGGGAAGTGGCTCTGAAGAAAATCTGTGGCTCCAAGTGGTGGGTGTTTGCTAGAGGATGACTTGGTGAAGGGTTCTCCGTCTTTGTAGTCTCTGTCTGGTGGGTGAATGCAGCCCATGACGCTGGTGGGGTGCCCTGGCCGATGACACTTTCAAGATGCTGCACTGGGTCGGCATCAACCTTACCAGTGTTGGTCCTAAAGTCCACTTGATGAGTTCTGGGAGCTGGGAGCTCGAATTCCGGGAGCAGGATCAAATGCCTTTGGAATTAAGGCCTGAGAACCCTTGCAGAAAGCTGGCCAGGTATAAGGCAAGTCTGCCTGCTCAGCCCAAGGCAAACAGCATTTCCTGAGCTCCTGCTGGTTGTTACCAGGAGGAAATTGTCAGATCTCTTAATATATCAAAAGAAACCAGAAATCTATGTTTGTTTGTTTGTTTTTGCACTGTGCAACCTCCTAATTTTCAAATGATGAGAGCTAATTAAAAAATTTAATACTGTTCAGGTCAAATAAAAGAATTCCAACAGGTTACATCTTGTGTCGTTTCTACATTAAACACCCTCATCTATCAAATACCTACCTTCTCTGGCTATATGAAACTCATGATCTGGTCCACATGACACGCCACGTTTTGTTTTTCTCTCTTTTGCCTTCATTTCTAGCTTTGCCCTTTTGGGTCAGCAGGACTATGCATTCCCAGGACAGGACGTGTCTCTTTCTCCTATAGTTCCCAGATGTCAGTAGAGTCTCAGCAATTTCTTGTGGATTATAACCTAACCCATCCCGTTCCACAAAGGATTGGAGGAATCCCACATAAATACATGCTATAGAAAAGTAAAATAGAGTTGAGCCCATCAGGGTAAATACGTGCACTTGACCTTTTAATGGGCAGCCTCTAAGGCACAGTGCTTGTGTGAGTTTCTTCAGGATCACATCTAAACATCTTCCTTAGATTATGTGCAGAGCCCTGAGGCTTGCAAAGGTGCCTGGCTCATGGGAAAGGCTCACAAATTGATTGTGGAGTGAGGGAAGAGCAAGGCACCTGAAATGGCCCTGGAGGAGGAGCCCTGTGAACCACAAGGCACACAGATCAGAATATGAAATCCAAGCTCAACCTAGAGCTGGAAACCAGAATAATGAATGGCAACTTTTCTGTGGAGCCTTCTTTGGTTATAGATGACAGAAATAGAACTAAAACTGGCTTAGGCAAACAGAGAAATGTCCTGGAAGAATATTGAAATAATATCTTTCCAAGCCATAGAAAAAGAAAGGATTCGTTTAGACCCACAAGAGAATCTGAAACAGATATATTGTCATAACTCCCTCTCTGTATTTCAAATCTGCCTCCTCTTTGAATGTGCTTTTATTCTGTTTCCCAGCAGACAGGCTTCCTCCACGCATTAGGAAACGGCTACCAACAGCCTCTGTGCCTCACATCTAACAGAATCCTCTCCCAGAGAGGATTGCTTCACACTCTTTCCCATCACAAGATTAAAACCCTTGGGGGAGGGCTCTGAATGCCTCACTGCAGTGTAGACGCCACCCCAGAGCCTTTTCAATCAAGTCTGAGAGCCATGAGAGGGGTTGCCATGACAGAATTCGCTTTGGAAAGATACACACACATGGGTAACAACATGGCAGCCTCTGTTCAAGCTACATGGCTTGTTTGGGGAAGAAACATTTCCCGAAATAGGAACACTTCCCAGAAAAAGGGCAGGGTACTGGCAGATCAAACATCACCTGGAGTCCACAGAGCGCTTGGCGACAAAAGACATCTGTATGTATCATCTCACTTTGTTTGTTCTTCACACTGCTCCAGGAAGAGTGCAGAGTGTTTATAACTGTTCCCATTTCACTATTAGAGAAAATGAGCCTCAGAAGAATTAAGCAACTGAATCAAGGTCACCTAGATTTTCCAGCTTTTAAAAATGGTCAGCCCAGGACCCAATCTAATTTTTCCCCTTCAGCTTCAATACCAGTGTTCATTTTCTTATATAGGAGGCAAGAGGTAAAGTTATGACACTCCAGAAACAGAATCTTTTACTATATGATCATGCTTTCCTGAATGATTTAAAGTGCTGAGTAGTAGATTCTTCACTTGGTCACTGCTTTCAAGCTGAGCTTCTCTCAATTTACAGGGATTTCCTGAAATATACACCCCTGCACCCTGCAGCCTTCTCTGTTTGGTTTAGGGGTTTTGGCTACCTGAGATCCATATTCAAAGACTGCAGAGTCACCCTCACCTCATTTCTGATAGCCTAGTTCTGTACATATAGAGACAGAGCTTCCTTGTGAAATAGCTGGAGTCCTCTGGTCCCAAAGCACTGCTACCTATGAAAAAAGAGACCAACCAGAACAAAGGAGAAACTCCTGGTGACGGTTCTAGGCTAAACTGGCTGGATATGGCCATTCTCATTCTACAGTTGAGAGAGTTCCCCTTGCCTTTGGTGGAGGGCACAACCTTAGATCGAGTACTAAGGCCATGGTAGCAGGCTGTGTGGCATTTTTTGCCCAAAGATGATAAGAACGAGGTCTCCCCATTTGTATCAGCAAAAGACTCCTATAGACTCATCAAGCCTTATGACCTTTCCTGCTTGCTTTCTTCCTGTATGTCAATGCTCAGCGACACAGAATCCCGTTGATTTTGAGCTGCATGAACCAGGACCTGTGTCCAAGCTTCCTTGCCTGAATGTAGTAAATGCAACATACTAAAAAGAAAGAATTACTTCTGACTCCAGAGTGACATCACTGCCAATGGCATCGAAATCTGTTAGAGATATAGAACAATGTGATACTAGTTATCAACAGAGGGACCCATGACAAAGCGAAGCAAGTTAGGTTTGTATTTCCCTTTCTGAATGAATCCTCCCTCTCCATCCTGCAGTGATTTGCTCTTTCCTAGGTTTGGCCTCATTCATAATTCAGTGATCCGCATGGCAGGAAAACATTTAGAAAACTTCTTTTGCCTTCTTCGGAAGTCTGGGACAAAGGTGGCTCACAGCTATTCATCCATGCAAGGAAAGCTATCTCAACTGCAGCCTGGTGAAAGAGACTGAGGCCTCTCTTGTTCTCTTTTGGGGACTTGCCTAAGGGTGACATAATGACTTGCTTTTACCTAGGTAGAGGAGAAAAATACAGATTGGATGAGATAAATTGATGTCACCTGAGTCTTTCCAGCCATGCTAGTGGTGACACATTTCTGACTTAGAGGTCTTGTTTTCTCAGAAGGAAGTGATGGTACTTTTGTGTGGCTTGTGAAGGTAAAAGAATGAAGTTCTGTAATTGTTATAGGGAAATTTAAATGAATTGAGTTGTCACCCATTTATTCATCTTAAAAATTTAATAAGCATCTATTATTATGTTATGTTCTAGAGTTGGCAATGAAATGAAAAGTACTCTGAGTCTACTAGAAGACACAAGCAAACATATACACCATTATAGTTTGTATTTCTGATGTCTGAACTGTTGGAATCATATTTTTATTCTTTCCTCTGACACATGGTTATGAAGCACTATGTGCTTGGAACTCTAGTAGTTGTGAAATATGTAGCAATGAATGAGACAAGACACTGTTTCTAGGAAGGACAATGGACAATAAACTAGTGCACAAAATACATGCCATAGTATTATTACAGGAGTTCCAAATGGAACCATGGGTGATACAGAAAGTGGCAAGAGTTGGGGGTAACTTCAGAGAAAAATGTCTTTCAGAAGAAATTATGTCAGAGCTAAACTTTAAGAATTAGAAGAAGCTAATCACACACACAAAAAAAAGCATAAAAAGGAAGGTGATTAAGAACAGTGGTGTGCTGGTAAGTGTCCTACAACTGTCTCTTAAGGAAAAAACACTGGTTTGTAGTGTTTCCAGTCTCCATGGTGTAAATACCCCCACGCTGTCAATTTAAAGCCAGCAAATGAACCACACAAAACGTATGGGAAGAGAGGCGTGTAATAGATTCTTACTGTGTGTAATAGATTCTTCCTACGTTATGCAAGTGGCCTCCAGCACATGGCTGGTGGCAGTTACCTACCAAGGGCCAAGTCAAGAATGAGTCCTGATCAAAGCTGAGGGGTCAGACAACCAGACTGATGGGACCAGAAAGATTCTCTGGCACTGTGTGGTGGGGGTAAAGGGTTGCTACTTTCAGACACAACCTCCACATTTTGTATGGATAGCACACTCACCATTCAATGCAGAAAGCATTATTGCTGTTGCTTCTTGATCTCATTTTAAATAGGCTATTCCCATACCACCCACATAGATATTTTCTGCTTAATGTAGTAAGTACAATTTAATAAATGTGTGTATGTGCACAGGTGGGTGAACGGTTAAGGCACGGTGTTAGGGACATGAGAAATACAAAGTTCTTGTCCTCGTGCCACTGAAAGTCTGTTAGAGAAAGGAAGGCAAGAGAAGAAAACTCACATTTATTGAATATCTACCACTAATATAAATTAGAAAGTCCAGAATGGGAAACACAGGAAGATCATATGTATTTGCTATGACGAAAAGAATGAATTTTTAATGCTTGATGTAATTTAGAATTTTCAAAAAGGCATCAGATAAGACTTTCTCCCATTACTTTTTTGATGATCACATTGTTTAGCTTTAGGAAACATCCAGTAGATCAGTTTATAAAGTTGGAACATTGTCAATCTCAACAACCAAGAATCTAGAACCCAGTAAGACAACCTAAGGAGTTATCAGGCAGTTGTCAATCCATAAAAGGCCTTAACAATACTGAGACTAACAGGAGTGAATATTACCACCTCCTACTTGGTGTATGGATGCTATGATTTATAACATGAAGTTTACATAAAAGGAATTGTTCTTTCTGATTGGCATTTGGGAGATGTCCCTGATGATAAGTGCACTGCTTTAAAGGGGAGCCAATAATCTTTCAGTGTCTGGCCTTTACAAACCACTTTGTCAGAGGCTCTGAAACGATATATTGATTTGCCTTTGACAACAATAAAGAGTTTGAGTTCCTGGCAGGAAAATCAGAGGAGAAATCCAGCAGCATTGTAAAGCTGGGATCTAAGCTTGGGAGAGAAACTGGGGCTGGTTGTGCACCCAGAAGACAGAAATGGATCCTTAGGAGAGAATTTCCTCTTTCACTTCTAAGTGAAAAACACTACAGTAACAGGAGAAAAGGGAAGAGAAGTTTGGGGTATAAAGAATTTTAGAGAATGGAAAAGAGACATTAATTTTCTAGAAATAAGTGAATAGAAAATCATGGAAATAGCCTTACAAAGGAGGGCATGGTCAAAAGGTTCAGATATTATCAAGTAGTTATGAGACTGACAACTGAGGTGACCAAAGTTGTTACTTATTATTTTAGAGAGTGGTTTCAGTAACACTAATGTTGGTACAGTGCTCTACAGTGTAGGGGGAGAAAACACCTTTCTTACCAATTTGCTCATCTCTTGCTCATAACATATGTAATGAAGAAAGTAAGGCTTGGACAGTAAGTGGATGATCCAGAAACCGGGCCCAGATCTTCTGAACCCACATCTCATTTTCTTCATGTTGTATTCTATGACATCTCTCAAAAGAGCAGCTTGGAGCTGGAGTGAACAGCAAGAAAGCAGGGAGGAACAAGCCTGTGGTCCAGGCCAAAGGCATCAAAAGTAGAGCACTTGCTTCAGAAATGGAGCTGGCAAAGACTGGTGGAGAAATCATTTTAGAGACTTTTTGTTCTTGTTACTTTTGTTCTAAGATATAAATAAGCATGAATGTTTAGGGCTGATTGAATGGAAAGACTGAGTATCCAGAGAGACAAAGAAGGTCCCAGAAGGGAGAAGAGGGATATGAGATCCAGCACACATGTAGAAGGTGAAAAAGCTGAAGATAGTATGACCTGGAAAAAAGGGAATTTGAGGAAAACCCTGTTGTTTGATGAGGACATCATGTGATCATCTCCTGAGGTGAAGAAGCACACTTAGATTTAATGATTGAGAAGAAAAATTGCCATGGGATGTTTTCTTGGTGATTTTCTGATACCCTCTCATAGTCCGCTAATGGCCTCAGAATTTAGGAAGGAACCAGAGACTTTCTGAATCCGAATAGCTACTTTTTGGCATTAGCTATCTGTTATGGCTTGTGTCTAGATGTCCCCCAAAGCCCCCATATAGTCCGAGGTGAGTCTTTCTTGGGGGTGGCTGAATCTAGAATGTGTGTCACTGAAATTGATCCATGGTACAATACTGTTGTAATGGTTGATACATTGTATCAACTTGAGAAATTTAGAAGTTCAACTAAGTAACTCATCAACTCTATGTCCTGCTCTGTGAAGGACATGTTCTTACTGCCCTAGGATGTAATTCATTGCCTCAAATTAAGAAGTTTAGAAGTTACATGGGTTCAGCAGGGGGCCAGGGTCCTCACATGGAGATGGTGTGAGTGCTACCCCCACCCAGCCTGCTTACAATAGAAGGGAGGCAAAGAGGCTTGTTCTCCTCTTCCCTTTTTTGTTCTTGTTGCTTTTGCTGTCTTCTGCCACCTCAAACTGTTTCCCTGTGTCATGTTACCTTGCCTTGGAGAAAGTTTATTGGAGACTGAAACCTCCATAAACTGTGAGCTAAATAAACATTTCCTTCCTTAATTTTGGGCATCAAGTATCTTGTTCCAGCAATGAGAGAAAAGTAACCAAGATAGCTGGACTTAAAGCTCTAGGATTAAGGGTGTAAGTAGCCTGTTTAAGACATAAAGGATAGAGACAACTGTGGGCATCCATTGTTGCATTGTTACTTTCTACCCACCACAAACCATTTCTCTTCTGTGATATCTGTCTGCCATGCCACCCACCTTGGAATCAGCCGATTATGAACTGAACCTCTACAAACCATGAGCTAAATAAACCATCTCCCCTTTAACCTGGGAGTTGGGTATTTTGCCTCAGCAATGAGAGAAAAATAACTAATACACTATTCTACTTCAGGATAGCGGTGGTTTAGTGAAACCAACCCTGATCTCGGATGCCTAATCCTCAAGGAATAGTTCTGGACCTGAGTTCTCCTAAGCTTTATGTCAAGAATTCTAACTGCTGGACAATGTACCTGTGTATATTACTTGTTATTACAAACTCACAGGGACTAAAACCATCACAAAATAATAGAATTGGTGGTGGAAGGATTACCTGGACTAACTCTTGAATCCCCTTTTATAACAAACAACTGCATCAAGTGCTCTGCTTATCATTCCTGTGACAAGGCCACCCACAGCTCCTTCAGGCAGCTTGTTCCATTTTTAGGCATGTCTAATGGATATAAAATTTGCCCTCATGTTTGTCTTAGATCTGACCTCTAGGCAATTCAGAATA
This sequence comes from Hydrochoerus hydrochaeris, assembly GCA_004027455.1. NCBI lineage: Eukaryota > Metazoa > Chordata > Mammalia > Rodentia > Hydrochaeridae > Hydrochoerus > Hydrochoerus hydrochaeris. Next base: position 101,115 of record PVLA01003294.1, on the reverse strand, counting down.
CAGAAATAAATTGGCCAATTCCTGTTCCCCTGGGAGTGAAAGTCAACAATTTGAAGAGAGTCATCCTGTGTCCCTATGTTTTCTTTCTATGCTTCAGGGCAAGCAAATCAAATTCTTCCTGTTATTTCTGGGCACCAGGATGCCTATGGTATCGAGTCCACCTAAGGATTCTTTTTTTTTTTTTTTTTGGTCTGCATATCTTGACTAGAATTTCTTTGTATGTAGTTCCTCTTTTCTCAGGACCATCCTGAATGCAGACTGCTGTCAAATCAGCCTTTGTAAACATGACTTATTACAGGTCACTTCCCTTGTCAGAAAAACTTCAGTGGTTTTTCATTTGCTATGAGATGAAGTCTAGATCTGGCGTTAAAGAGCCTATACAATGAGGCATTTCAGTATTTACCTATGTTTTCTCTGTTTTGAATGTTCCTCTCCAACCAGGTTTACACCTATGTGCCCTCCATTTATTAATCTATTTATTTATGGGAGAAATATTTAAAGATTGTCTGCTCTATGCCAAGTGCTGTAGTATGACAGGCTGTGATAAAAGACAGCACGGAGACATGCTACTTGATATGAAGGGGCTCATTGTATGCCCAGGAAGGAAACTATGTGACTGCACAACAACTCAGGGTATGATACACAGCAAAAAATAATCACTAAATATCACACCAATAATGAGCAATAGTAGCAGGGAAGAAAATGACCCAAAATCCTAGGAATAGACAGGAAAAGATTCACAAAGAGGTTGATGCTCCAGCTGAGACTTGAAGGATAAGTAGAAGTGTGTATAGTTCATAAGGCAAGGCAAAAATAGTATAAGAAACAACATCCAAAAGGCCATGTTTTAAAAAGCTCAAGTTGTCTAACATTTCAGCAGAGTATTTGTTTTAATTACTTTTCTCATTACTGATACAAAATACCTGACACCTAAAGTTCAGGGAGAAAGGATATATTTAGCTCACAGTTTGTAGAGGTTTCAGTCCATAATCCACAGAGGGGCAACCATTCACAGCGACAGCAAAAGCAGCAAATAGAGAGAGAGAGAAATAATAGCTTGTTTCCATCCCTTATATAGTATCCAGTCTACTGGGATTAGGGTGATGCTAAATCCAATCAGTGGACTGATCCAGCAATCATCCACCCTTAATCTCAGCACCCTTAATCCCAGCAATACACTGTGAATCAATCACACACTCTAGATTCGGCCACCTTGCAAAAATCCTATGACTACTTGAGGCTTTGGGGGGACATCTAGGAATAAACCATAACAGTGTTCTAGTATTTTAGTATGGCAAAAAGCAGAGGGGAGCTGGTAATTTTTTAAAATAAATGTTTTGTGATTTATATGCATGCAATTCACATATTAATGGAGTTCAGTGTGACATTTCCAAATGTACCCTAATTTTTAACATTTGCCTATTTCTACAGTTTAATAATTCCACTACTGATATCCCGGTGTGACATCACTGACTTAGAAATGAGGAAAATGCCCTGGATTGGCTCTCATAAGTCCTGGGGGAAATAGACAGCAACCTAATCAGGAAATTCTTCATATATGTTAGGGAATTTACATTTTTGTCCTGAGGGATTAGGAAGAGCCCCTGAAGGCTTTAGACTAGAAAATGACAAACCCAGCTTTGCTCCATGAAAATGAAGGCTGTGTCTATGTATAATGTGGATGTGGGTGGGTTTGGAGATGTGATCAAAATTAGGAAGCAAAGCAGCATACTGGTTCCCTCACCGTTTTTCTCTTACTAAGGGTTGAACCAAGGGCTTTCCCCCCAGCTATGTCTTCTTCATATTTTGTTTTTTACTTTGATACTAGATCTTGGTAAATTGCCCAGGTAAAACTCAAACTTTCCATCCTCCTGCTTCAGCCTCCCAAAACGTTGGGATTATAGGCATACACCACTATGCCCGGCTGTCCTGCTCACATGCACACATTAGAATTACCTGTGTGTGTTAAGCCCTGATTTCCTGCCTTGCTGCTAATGAGGAGCCCTGGACTCCTACAACAAGATCTGGGTGCCAAAACTCTAAGGTAGGAGCCTAACCCTATTTAAAGGAGGAGAAGTGACAGTAAGTTTAAGTAGCAAAGATGAACATCTATGTGAGTAACTATGAAGTGGACAAAGAATTAATAATGGTGTAAATATAATTATTAAATACTTATTGGCTGATTTCTAGATGCTTTCCATCTATTTGTTTGAATTTCCAACAACTCTACAAACTAAGTACTACTATTATTATTCGTTTCTCATATATGAGGAAATTTAAGCACAGGGCAAATAAGTAGTATAAGTAAATGCACCAATGTCAACAGCTAGGAAGTGACAAGACCATCTTTAAGTTCATGGAGTTTGACTCAAACAACCGTTTTCCTAACCACTACATTATTCTGTCTCTTTCAAGAAATGCTAAGTCTGCTTAGAGAACATTTGGTTAATCATGAGATTTGAATAAGAAGAAGCAGTGATTAAATTCCAGGTTCCTGACTTCAGCAATTGAGGAGATCAGAGATCTACCAACCAAAACAGAGCATTTGGGAGCGCTCTGCAATGTGTGAGTCTGGACAGTGGAGTTTGCAGTACCAGGAGAGATGACCCTTTGTGGTTATGTATGAGGATCCATAAGTGAGAAAAAGAAATCTGAGTTGGAAATATAGATTTCTGTAGTTAAGACTGAGGTGAAACTTAATGACAATGGGACAATCACTACAATGACCCAAGTAGTATTTATAGATTGAAAAGAGAAAAGGGCCAGTGTCCAGCAATAGGGCTGCCAATGTTTAATGATTCTGGGGTAGAGGAAATTGAGTGCACAGTTAGATATCAAGTATCTGGGACACTTGACATAGAGGAAATCAAGTGAATATGGAAAAAAATTGATTCTTTTTTTGACTACTGTCACTCTACAATAAGTGCTTCACTCTGATCATAAAAATGTGTGGTTTATTTTCCCCACACTATTTCCTGACCAATTCTATGATACCTCGATATACCTGTGGGTCCTAAAATTTAACTCAGTTCTGATGCTGCCTACCTGGTGATAATGAGGGCTACAAATTGACTTATGATGTGTGGTTTCTGCAATCCTCTCCTTGGGTTTTATAATTTTCCAGGATGATTCACAGAAATCAGAGAAACATGTATGTTCACCTGTTCACTATAAGTGATATTAAAAAAGATATAAATAGCCTTATGAAGAGGTACACAGGGCAAGGTATGTGGAAAGGGGTGCAAATCTTCCATGCATTCTTCAGTCTTGTCATTCTCCCCACACCTTTATGTGTATAGCAACCCAAAAGCTCTCTGAACTCCATAGCTCACAGACTGTCAAGAAGACTTCATGATGTAAAAAGCACAGTCAATGTAATTATTAAGTCAATCTCCAGCCTCCCTCCTTTCTGGACAGGGAGCTGAATGTTCCAAGTTCCTAATCTTTACTTGATCTTTTGTGCCCCTTTCAGGAGCCTACCAAGAACCACCTCATTAGACCCAAGTCCCTTCTACAAACCAGGAAATGACAGGCATTTTAGCAACTCTGATTCAGGAACCGTGAGTAGAAACCAAATGTACATTTCTTTAATTATATCTCAGTGTAACAACGATGAAGTGAATTATTCCCTCAAGGAAGAAGAGATTGATCAGTAGTATCGAATAGTACAAAGGTCACAAGTAAATAAGGATGAAAAGCAGCCATTGGACTTGACCACAGAAAGTCAATGGTGTCTTGGCAAGTACTTTCAGTGGTACAGGGAGATAGTGAAATGAGTGGGAAAGTGAGTTATGGGATACATAGGAAGTGAAATATAGGTATACATGCACACAACCTTTACTTCACCCATATGTGTTATGCACTGGTAAATTTAGAAAGATTAAAATTTAAATAAGTATGTGTGAGTCTTAACAATGAGAAACAAATTGAGAAGCTTTAAAGTAGAGCACAGCACTGAAGAAGTATGGATGACTTTTGTGCATTTTTATTTGTTTGATAAATAGGTGGGAGAGACTTGAGAATATTTAGATAAAAGGAAAAGAGACAGAAAAGAAAGGAATAACAAGAAAAAAACATCCAAAGGAAATGGAAATGTTAAGCCTTGAAAAGAATAGTCATAGAGATTATTAATACCTATATGGGTTTAGACCTAAGTACAGTTCATTCATACCTGGTCATGTCCTTATTCTTTGAGAAGTGGGACACAAGAGACCCAGAAAAGTATGATTAAGTAAAAGATTAGCTTGAAATACCTTCTCTGGGGAGAGTGAGTACAAATTCTCCAAGAACTAAAAGAAAATTTTGCTAAACAGAATTTAAAGTCCACCTTATATTGGAAACTCTACATTTCTAGTGATGTCAGTATCCCTGGCTATATAAGTTCCTTCAGTTCTACTCATTCATACATGTTTAGGGGCAAGGAATGGAGATTGGAGTATAGATTTGAAAATAGTGCCATATAAAAAGTAGGACCTAAAACCACTAAGATTGCAACCAAATAGCTCAGAGTATCAACTGTGAATTTTATAGTTGATGAAAAAAGAATGAAAAAGTAGTTGATAGATGAAAGACAACTGGAGCATTCAATAGACTAGAGACATCAGTGGGATTGGCAAGCAACTATGGTGATAAACAGAATGTAAAAGAGATGAAACAGTTATTTGGCAGAGCAGGAGATAATGGATTAACAGTTTTCATGTGAAGAAAAGAGGCAGTGAAAAAGTAGTTGGTAGGATGTAGTCATATAAGGCTGGAAGCAATGTGCAGTTGGGTTGAGAAGGTCGGGAACTCAGAAGAGAGTGTGTCGGGTGAGCTGAGAATGCTGAAATACCCCACAGAGGGGGTTGCTGGGGAAGGATCCAGAGGCCTGTGGAAATGTGGTTACATGCTAAGGCAGCTCTGGGGTCTGTGTAAATTGCAGCCCCTTTTGGGCTCTGCTCTCCTCACTTCTTTAACACACCAGGTTTATACTGCTTCCTCTGCCTCTCTAACTGAGTCTATGGGTGTTTGGGTTGTTGTTACTCCAAATCTGCCTAGAGAGTGAAACTCAGCCTTCCTAGTTCTCCCGGCCCTGCTGCTCCTGAAGATAAGTCTGTAGGCCATGTTGTTCCTGAGAGTTTTATTGCTGCCTGTTGTCGCAAACGGGAGAGGAAATGCCAGGTACCCAATGCAGGAAGTTGCAGTTCGCAAAATTTAACACCATTTTCTCTAATTTATTAACTTGCTTGGTTTGTTGAAATTTTTTTGTATGTGTGGGTACCAGGAACCAAACTCAGGACCTTGAACTTGCCAGGTAGGTTGCTATGCCACTGGTTGAAATTAATCTGTAAGAATTTATATATTCCAGTTACCAAGATTTTCTCTGATGAAGTATAATTTAAAAAGTGTTTTAACTTATGTGATTTTTGTGCTCTATCTGACTTAAGTTTATAAAGATATTCAACTATGTTTTGCTTCAGAAATTTATAGATTTAAGTTTCTCATTCAGTGATAAAATTAATTTAAAGTTATTTTTGTGTAGAATTTGTTTTTCTTCACAAACATTTATTTTTTCAGTCAAATACATGTCAAGTAACATCCAAATTTTTAAGTTTGCATTTTCTGATTACCAGTGAGAATGAGTACTTTGCTTTCAAATGTTCATCAAAGAATGGGTTGAGATTTATTTTACCTATGGCTGTTCAATTGTTCTAGCACTGTTAAAACATTAAAAAGACTATCTTTGCTCCATTCAATGACGCTGGAACTTTGTCAGAATGAATTGGCCATATATTTGTGGTCTGTAGATTTTTTAAACTGATCCAGCATAGTGTTTTTGTTTTTCAATTTTTTGGTCAATATTGTAAGATTTTTTTATTATAGTTTTTTTTGTAGTAAGTCTTATTGTGAGTCCTCTAGCGCTGTTCTCTTTTAAAATTGTTTTGCTTCCTCCACTTACATTAGTTACCTATGGCTGCATAACAGTTCATGCCAAATTTGAGACTTAAAGCAATAGACATTTAACATCCCACAAGGTCTGTAAGTCATGAGATTTATGACAGCTTTGTGAGGGTTTGGGGGATACAATTCTTTCATAAGGTGACAGTAAGAGGTTAGCAAGAATTGTAGTGATCTGATGGCTTCAGCGAGTTAGATGATGCACTTCCAAGTTTATTTAAATGGCTGGTTGCCAGGGGCTATGGAGTCTTAGCACTTTGGCTTCTCCATATGACATTTAAAATATGGCATGTAGCTTCCCTCTAAATGAGGAAGAAAAGAGAGAGAGAGAGAGAGAGAGAGAGAGAGAGAGAGAGGTTTTTGTAATTGAAATGACACACTATTATTTCCACCATCATTGCTGATTGTTTTGTAAGTTGATTGCCACAATAGATCCTTGCTTGTATACATCAACTTTAGAATAAACTTATTGACTCCTACTGCCTATCCCAAATTCTTTTATAGTTTTGTTTGGGATTTCTTTGAATCTATAGATCAATTTAGGTAAACTTATGTGTAGCAATATCCAGTCTTCATCACTATTGGATGCAATACATCTTTCCATTTTTTATGTCTCTCTTGATTGCTATTATTAGTGTTTTATAATTCTCACCTTAAATATTCTATACATTTTTTAGATGTATCCTTTATGACCTCATATTTCATGTTATTATATATGATTTTTCTTTTATAATTCAACTTTCTAATTGTTCATTGCTAGAATATAAAATATAACTTTAAAGAAAACCAAATCGTACAAAATTGTTAAACTCATTCATTAATTCTAATAGCTTTCTTGGAAATTCTTTAGGATTTTCTATTTAGATAGTTATATTTTCTGAAAATTGGAACAGTTTTTCTTCATTGTGCATTTTGTTTCTTTTTCTTGTCTTATTGCACTGTTGAAGACCTCCAGCACAATGTTGACTAAGAGTAGCAGGAGTAGGTAATTATATAGAATTAATATTCTTTCTTTCTTTCTTAATGTGTTGTAGAATTCACTAGCAATATAATCTGGGATGTGGTTTTCTTGGTTGAAAGTTTTTTAAGTACAATCATTTAAGTCAATGTTCATGAGAAAAACAGATTTAAGATATGGGCATCTGATGAATCTAGTTTGGAAGAATGCCAAAAGGCCATCTGTGTTCTGGAAATCCCAAAGACCCAGTCAAAAGTCAAAGGCCTGGAGCTTAGTGTCATTGTGAGTCTGCATCAGGAAGCTGAAGGTTCTGTGCTGGAAGCCTGAAGACAGATGACGGAAGGCGATGGTGAAGACTGGAGCTTCTCTGAAGAAACAAAAGTGAGGCCTCCTTCTCTTTTCCTTTTGATCCCATCTAGGATACAAGCCTACTGATTGGTGCCACCAGAGCCAGAGTGAGTCTTCCCTCCTTAGTAAGTCTAGCATCCAGACACAGCCAGAACTATGCAAAACCTAGCATCTTGTTTCTTATTCAAGTTGACACCACAGTTAACTATCACAAAGCCATGTATCCTTTTCTTTCTCTCTCTCTCTCTCTCTCTCTCTCTCTCTTTCTTTCTCTTCCTTCCTTCCTTCCCTCCTTTCTTTCTCTCTCTTTCTTCTTTCTTTCTCTCTCTCTTTCCTTTCCTTTCCTTTCTCTCTCTCTTTTTCATCCTTCCTTCCTTTCTTCTTTCTTTCTTTCTTCTTTCTTCTGTCACTGTGTAGAAAGCATATAATGTGCTCACACAAATTAAAGTAGTTATGACAAACCTCCATCCCATCCTAAAGGGAGGGCCAGCTGGAAGACTGAGTCCATGCTCTGTGCCCTTCCATTCCATCCTGGAGGGCAGCCCTCTGGAAAACAGTGAGTCCCCACTCTGTGCTCCCCCATTCCATCCCAGAGGGCAGCCCGGCTGGAAGACAGTGAGTTTGTAATCTGGACCTCACCCATTGCATCCCAGAGGGTGAGTCCACTGTAAGAATGTAAGACTGAAGGGAACCTCAAGACCCATTACAACAGCCTGGTACACAGAGGCACACAGATGCCAAGATCAGGTCCATACCCAACACATCTCTTGGATCAACACAGACATTAGCACAGAGCTGTAAATACCAGAAGAAACTGAACACAGATACTGAACACTACAAGGCCACCAACAGCCATCAGGGACCGATAGCCAGTTCCGGTGGGGAGAACCAGCCAGGCAAGCTACCATGCACCTGCTGTCATTGGGGCAGCCTCAGAGTAACTGTGCTTATCTGGAGATCCAGCCCTGCACCCCAGTGCTGCCCTGGGAACCTAGGATAGAAGAAACCCAGGTGCCTGACCCATTCCCTACACTGTGGGTGGACAGCCAACATGGCATTATGGTAGTCATCGTTGATTTCTTATTGTCTTGTTTTGAGTCTTCTGTCCTGTTCACTGTTTTGTTTTGATTGGCTTTATTCTGTTTTGTTTTGTTTGATCTTATTCTCCTCAAAATTAAAAATAAGTGAATAAATAAAGTAGCTACGATATTATACAGATGATATAATTTGATGAGACATCACTGTATATGCTGTCGGTTGACTAAAGCATTGTTATATAGTGTGTGACTATGCAAACCATTTTATTAATAAATATGGGGTTGTTTGGGTTATGTTTCTTTTCGAATGAGCTTTTATGTTGGTATGTTTCCTGGAATATATTGACTTCTGTGTTTTTCCAAAATTATTATCACCTTATTGTTCAAAATATTCTATTATTTTTAATAGCTATAGGATCTTTGTAATATTTTATTTTTAATTTGTAATATGTATTTTCTGCTTAATCAAGCTTGGCAAAAGTTTATAAATTTTATTAATCTTCCTCAAAAAACAGTCTTTTGATTGTATTATTCTATTTCCAACTTTATTTATTCCTCTATTTTAAACATTTCTTTCTTCATCTACTTGGTTCAATTTCCCTTCTCTTCTGAAGGAAAATTTGAAGAAATTTATTTGAAGCCTTTCTTGTTGTCTAATACAAATACTTGTGTTATAAATTTAAATCTAGGCACTTCTACATTCAGAAATGTAGAAATCCACATTCTATAGGTTATGTTTTCATTTTAACTAAATAAAAAATGGTAGCTAGTTTTCTTTTTGACTTCTCTTCTTATTTAGAAGTGTGTCTTTTTTAATAAACAAATTTTGGAGAATTTTTTTCCTGATATTCTCCTATTATTGATTTTTATTTTAATTTCATTTTGATCAGAGGATACAATACTTACAAACTTAATTATTTTAATTTTTTGTTTTTTCAGTCCAGAATATGACCACTTTTGTAAACATTGCATGCACACTTAAAAAATGATATTCTGTTGTTGAGTAGAGTATTATACAAATGTCAATTGGATTATGCTGGTTAATAATGCTTAGAGCATTCCTCTTCATTGATTTTCTGTCTACTTATTCTATTAACTAATGAGAGAACAGTTGAAGCCTTTATAATAGTGGATTTCTCTCTTGTAAGTTTTATTAATTTTTGTTTAATGTATTTTAAAATATATTATTAGGTATATAAACATCTAAAATTGCTATATCTTCTTGATAAAATGATCCCTTCCTCACAATGAAATGTCTCTCATTACTTCCTATAATATTATTTTTCTGATGTACACTTTGTCTATTGTTAAATAGTAACTCCAGCTTTCTTATGATAATTATTTTCAGAGTTTTCTATTATTCAATTTTAGCTTATTTATGTTTTTATAATTAAATTGGCTTTCCTCTAAATATGATATAGTTTGATCATGTCTTTTTTATACCCTTTTACATTCTCTGCTTCTTAGTGTTTAAAAGATTGATTTTTAATGTATTTATTTATCTGGTAGATTTAAAATTTTGCCAAGTTGCTCTTTGTTTTCAGTGTATCTTTGTTACTTTCTTCTACTTTTTTGGGCTTTCATTTTCATTTTTGATTAATTGAGTACTTTTTATGGTTCCATTTTACCCACTTATCCCAATCTATCTTCAATAGTATTAAATTTCACATAAGAATCTTATATTTGCATTTCTTTTGTTGTATTCTTGATGCTTTGTTATACATATTTTAATTTTACATGCTATAAAACCTTGAACAAACTATTGTTTTCCTGTGAACAATGAACAAACATTTAAACAAAATTTAAAAATACATTTATATTTACTTTTCTATTTTTTTATTTTTATAGCTTTGTACTCCTTTATGTAAATCTAAACTCACATCTGCTGTCATCTCTTTTCTGGGTCTGTTTTTCTTGACTTATTTTCCTTCTGCCATTTATAGGTCATGTTTTCCTGCTTCTTCATCTGTCTACTAATTTTTAATTAGATGTCAGAGATAATGAATTTTGTGTTTGGGCTGCTAGAGTTTGCTGCCTTACTTTTTAAAATATTGGTCTTTATTTTGGCAGAATATTAAGTTACTCATGGATCAATCTGATGATTTCAAGGCTTATTTTTAAGATTTTATAGGGCAGGTCTAAGAGAAAATGTCATTGTACCCCAGCCCCCACCACCTACCCAGTAAGATTGGATGCTTTTTGTCTCTCTCCTAAATTCTCTGTGTAATCAATAAAGTCTCCCTCCTTGCCAGTGGGACTAAAATGATTCCCAGTTCTGTGTGAGTTCCATAAATCGTTCTTGGCTTACAGTGTCAGGTAATTGTTCTTTCTCAGGGGGGTGTTTTTGGGCCAGTCTTACAGAGTTTTACCCTATAAATGTGGAGTGTAGTTTTTAACCAAAAACTCAAGGAAAATTCTGTGCTGTTCTGAGCTCTTTCTCTGCATAGCTCCTCCTGCAGCACCCCACTTGACACTCTTGCCATTCCCGTCTCAGTGGACTCTGCTATCTAAATTCTCCACTCAGGGAGACTGAGAGGCTGTTTGGGTTCTTCCTGCAGCAGGCCAGGCGTCCAATGAATGAGAAAAGCCCCAGTGATCATGGAATTCGCTTTGTTTTGGTTTTCAGGGTTTACAGTCCTGACTGTGTCTTGTTCAAGGCTTGAAAATGTTTCACCTATCTTGTCCAATTTTTGAGCAGTTGAGGCTAGGAGTCCCCTCTGGACTGCTGCACTTCATTACAGCCAGATGGAAATTGCTACATTATATGTTTATCTTCCACGTTACTAGGTACATTAGCTGATTACTTCCCTTGAAAATGCTTAAAGAGTTCTTTGATTCCCCATAAACGTTTATTTTTTTGTCAACTATGTGTCAAGTAGCATCTAATTTTTTAAGTTTGCAATTTGTGATTACTAGTAAGAAAGAGTACTTTGCATTTCCTTTGTTGTTGTTATAGTTTAGTAATGGTGCCTGCATATCCTTGGTTACCTGAGATAATCCCTGGGGATATTTTAAGATGCATAAACAGCATTAGATGTAGCACATTTATTGTGTTTACTGATGTTTGGATTTAGTTGTATTTTTAATTCCTTTGCTCTTCCTCAGAATTTCCTGCATTCTATTTGATTTATTGCATTTCATTTTAATTTCCTTCTTTTGTGTATTATACTCCTAGATTTTTTTTATGTGTGTGTGGTTAGCTTTAAATTTTTAACCTTACTGCTGACTTGAAAACTCTGACTTTAATCAATATTTGTACTTTGAACAAAACAGGAAACTTTGAATACTTAAATTCCCCACTATTGTGGCTGAACTATTTCACTTAATATTGTCATTCACTATTGTATTTTCCACCTTGTTTTTATAAATTTCAAATTAAACATTTTCATGATTATTATTTAATATATCAGTTGCTGATTATGTTATGTTCACTATTGCTTTTTGCATCTCACTCTTTGTTTATAGATTCAACTCTTTCTGTGGAACTCTGAGTTACAACTTTTAAACTTACTAACTTGTCTAACTGTATCTCTATTTCGCCTTCACTTAGTTTAGAATTAGCAATTAATTTTCGTTGAAAAAAAATAATTTTAGATTGGCAATTATTTTTTCTTGGCACTTTAAATACACATTACATCCATTATTCTCTGGCCTAAATACTGCTATTGAAAAGTCTGCTGACCAAACAACTATTGTTTCTCAGAAGTAAGCTGTCGACTCCTTTTAAGGTTTTCTCTTGGTCTTTGTATTTGGAAGTTTCACCATTATATGTCTAGCTAAGATTTATTTTTATTTACTATACAATTGTGCTTTTTAAATATGATAAATCAAGCTCATCTTCAATCCTGGGCAATTTTGCCTCTTACGCAGTATATTGTTTATTTTTTTTTCCTGAACCTTCTATTGGGTACTTCTTCAGAGTTTATCATTTCATTCTCTGTTTTTCACATTTTCTCTCTTACTGCCACTCACCATACTCCTGTTAAAGTCTGTTGGTCCTTTGTTTAAAAGTCTCCTGAGTGTTCTAGTTCATTTATTCTCTTCACTCAATTTCTAACATTTTTCCACTGAGCTTTTAGTTTCAAAATCTGTGTTTTCAATTGCAATTTGATGTTTTTTTATTTTATGGGAAAAAGGTGAAATAAAACTTCATAACAAAACAATAGGAGAATAACAAAAGTAATATATTACAGGTTGTTATCTTTAAAGTAGTTGCTCAGGGTACAAGACATGAGCATAAAAATTTCTCCAATCAATATTGGCACAAACCTTCCTGTTTAATCAACTATGAGTTACTAATAGTATAACAGATTTCATTATCATTTTGTTATGCTTTTTTCAAGTCATAGAAGTCTAGATTACTTTTTAAAGACTTTTCTTCATTTTAAACACAATTTTTCTGTATTATCTTTTAGATTGCCACTTTATGTCCAGATATTTACTTTTTTTTTTAACGACAGTGAGGATTGAACCCACAGCCTTCAGACTGAGCTGCATGAATTTAATTCTTTCCATGATTCTGGTTGCAAACCGAACTGGATGAGAACTGACTCCAATTCAAAAGTTAGGCCCAACACTGACCTTCTAGGGAAATTTGATTTGGTTCATCCAGTTGGGTTTGTGCTCATAATCATGGAAAGGATTAAGTTCATGAAGCAAGGTACCACTGTACATTCCCAGCCCTGTTTGTGTTTTTTGTTTTGAGATGGGGGTCTCACTAAGTTGCTAAATTGCCCAAGTTAACTTGAATTTATGATCTTCCTGCTTCATTATTCCAGACTGCTGGGATTATAAGAATGTGTCTGCACACCTGACTATGTCAAGGTTTTGATGCTTAAATCTTACTGTTAGTTCTATATGTTGATTCTCACTCATGGCAGAGCATTTCCATGTGTACTTCACTTTTTTTTTTAACTATGAGATTTAGTGGGCTGTTTCCCTCCCCTTGAGAAACTTCATTGCAGCTCATGCTATGGGAGCACCCTTCCAAAGCAGATTAACATTTGCTTTCATCAGCAATTTCCAAAGTTTTCTTGAGCAGGCAAATATTTTTGTATTAATTTACTGGTTTGGATTTGTTTTGACAACAGAGTTACTATAAATTTGAACCCGCAATCCAGGCAATATGCATGTCCAGTGTTTCTATTTTACAGAAAATATTTTCTTTTATTATCCAGAGCTCAGGCAGAGACAAACAACTCTCTTTATGGTTGCCCTGTGCTCACAGGCTCCTTCCTTTTTCCTGTTTCACGTCTTCACCGGGGGTGTATATTTCCAGTTAGCCTTGGTTTTGTCCATAGATCTCAGTTCTAATACTTTATCTTGTATAGACACAAGGTCACCAAGACAAAATCTCTGCCACTCTATCCTCGCTAGGGCATTTGAAGCTTCATATTATTCTTTGGGTCTTAGTTTGTTCTTTCACTTTTTTCCCCTTCTTATTTGAGAAAGAAAACAAAGAGAAATAAAACAGGAAGATAAACATTTCTAGATTATTCTAGTGGGAAGATTTTAAGATTCCCCAAACCACAGACCTCAATATCTCTTTCTTAATAACTATGCTTCCCCTCATGTGAGTAATCAGATGGTGACAGTTTATCTTCACTGAGTTCTGGTTTTATTTTTATCCAAGTTGTTTCAGTTGTGGGTACCAAAACCAAATAAAATTTGAAACAGAAGTATAGTACATGGGAGGAGGTGGGGATTATTTCAAGGACATAGAGGCCTGTTAAGGACACGAGAGGCAAACAGCAGTTGAGTTCCAGGATAGAAAAGCTAACAGACACCCAAGCTTGGCTCGCTCAGGATGTCTGAACTCACCTCCTTTTGCCCATCTGCTTTATTGTTCACCTTCATTCAGGTGGGCTTTACCTCCTCCACATGCATATGCCCATGGATGGCCACTGCTCAGAACACTAGTTTACTGTTCCTCCCTTCGAGGGTCCAGCTCAGATTGAAACTAAACTCTCATCTCCTTTCTCAACTCCTGCAAAAACGGGTTGGGCAGGCACTCCTGGATCCTGGGTCTATCATGGTTTTCTCATATAAGGTAAAGGAGCAAGGCTGCATCATTTAAACTGCTTGATATGAGAATTAATAACTAATATTATTAATATATTAATAATATAATAATTCTTATATCGGGTAGATGTCAAAGAACAAGGTGAATTAGGGTTGAAAAATTACTCCCCCAACTAACACCTATATTCCTAAACAGAGATGTTACCCTTGGCATCCTTCACTGCAGATTGGCCAAGAATTTGGTAGATAATAACAATGAAGAGACGTGGAGAAGGTGCTTAAGCAGATGGTGGGAGACTGCAATTATCATAGGGCGTTTCCACAGGAGAGGAGAAAGAATGTTCTAGAAACAGAAATGGAGAATTAATGGAAAGTTGACCGCAAACCTCTACCTTGTTTAGATGAGACAGGTAAGTGGGAAGAGAAGTGCCCCTCACAGAGAAGCCTGCAGAGGAACATAAGACCTCTGGGATTCTGGGTTCTCATCAAAGCCCAGAGATAGAGCCCTGAGGGTGAAGCTGGGCATGTGGATTTTTAAATAATACCGTAGTGCTAGACTGGGGAAAAGCACATAGGAGGGAGATCCGCTGGCCAGTGGTGCAGGAAGTACAGCACTGTGTGGTGAGGACACAGCGCCGAGAGTGAGGGACAAAGGAGGGACGAACATCACTCTGCTGAGGATCGCCTCCCTGCTGAATCTGACCAATGTGCTCAGGGGTCTTTGGGGTTCATTTCCTTTGAATATATCTTATTTTCTACCTGTGTCTTCCTATTTGGCTCTTTCTGTTTTATCAACCCATGTTTAAAGATCCAGTTCAAGCTCTACGTTCCTTGTGTCACCTTTCCTAACCACAGTAATCTCTCCTGCTGCCTGTGCTTCTTCCAGCAGCCACCATTCTTTAGGTGGTTGACTTGGGACCACCTTGTACTGCAGTGTTGAATTTCCCCCTGTCCCTTACACCATGATGGAGTTACACATGGTTCATCTCACATTTTACCAAAGAAACCTGAGGTCCAGGAGGGAGGAATGTGTCTTGGACCTATCTGCACTGTGGTAGCATAACAGAGAGTGTTGCTCACATAGTAGATGCTGAACATGTTTGTACTGGCTGCAAGTGTTCTTGTTTGTGCCCTCTGCCAAGTCACTTTGTGACATTCACTCTATCTAACTGTAAACAAGAGCTAATAGCATCAGTTCTCCAATCATTTCCTCTGTCTTTTCAGTATATTATTTCTTGAGCACCTACTGTGTTAAGCTGAGTTTGTGGAAGAGAAATTTATTAATGGGGTGGCTAAAGCATCAGATAACAGATGTGAGAAATGCCAGAAAAAAGGAGCAAGTACTACAAAGGGAAGGCATTATTTAAACATTCTTATTTAAACATCGGACATTAACTGAATTATTTCCTAGGCCCCTCCTGAGTTTCTAGAGCACTTGGAGCATACAGCTCCTATATTATAGCACTCACCACACTGTACTATAGTTATTTGTGTGTGTTTCCATTTTTGCCACAGACTGTGAGTTTCGACACTGAGTCCATAGCACTTAGCACAGTACTTACCACATAATGGACCTCAGTAAATATTTTAAATAAATTAATGAGTGAAATCAAGTCAGCATCCAGGGGTTCTCAGCCTTCAAAAATGCGTTCAGACAGGAAGCACACTGATGAAAATTCTGTCTTCAGAATCGTCTGGAGAAGGTTATAAATGCGGAAAATGTATAGATTTTTACCCTTAAGGAATTTGTAAATGGAATGGAATAGCAGAACACATGCATATGAAAAAGATTTCAGATGATTTATCAGATTTTCTAAAAGCAACTGCATTCTTGAACTCTGACACAGACATTTGTGAATTTCAGCAGAGCCATAGGAGCAGGAGGGGTGAATGGGGGGGATTCTTAGAGAAAGATGGTTTTACAGGAGACATTGAAGAGAAACCAAATGCATGGAGTTTGCCCCTCTACAGATGGAAAAGGCGAGTGGACACTGGCTATTTGCAAAGGCATTTGAGCCCTTGAGAGCCACACTGTTTGCCGGAGATGTTCTGTCCCTTTGTTGGAGTTGCCCACCCAGCACCCACATGCACACACTCGTCTATGCGGCTAGAGGGCCAGGGTGATGGGCTTGAAGTGCTTCCCCTCTCTGGAGAGAGCCTTCTCTCCTCAAGTGCTTCTTAGTTTGCTTTCACGTCATCCCTTTGAAGGTGGCAGCTTTGCGGCTCTCAAAAGCTCTCCCTGGACAACCCGCTCTGCAAAGGCCCCCATTTCCAGGATGTAACACAGAACGCGCTCAGTGATGACTCTTTGTATCAGTCCCTTTGATCATTTTAGAAACAGGTCATGCGAGTAGGTCAGCAGAGGGCAGGGTCAGACAGGACTTTATCTGTCTCAAGGATGGAGGGGAAGGCACGGAGCACTTGCTTGGAGGCGACTGTGCTGGGTAGGGTGGTAAGGACACTCAGCTGTCCTCCTCAGCAACACCTCAGAATACAGCCTCACAGCCCACACTACATCTATGTTTGTTGATTTAACAAATACTTATTATCCTACCATGGTGTCTGGTGATTTTTCTAGGTGCTGGGAATAAAGCTTCAAAAGAAAAATAAGCTTACCAGTTTCATGGAGATTACATTCAAATGTGAAAAAAACAAAAACAAAAAAATGAGCAGGTCTATTTTATATAAGATAATTTAGAGATACTGTTAAGCAAATAAACTAATATCATAGAGCAGAGCATAGGGAGATCTCCCTAAAGTTGAAATATTTGAGCTAAGATTTGAAGGACAAAGAAGGAACTGGCCATATCAAGTACCAGAGCAGAAAGAAGGGCAGTGCAAAGGTGCTGAGGTAGGCACAAGGTTGGAGGCTCCAAGACACATGCCCAGCACACGAACAAGCACACACTGGCCTAAGTATATGAAGTGAGAGTATGGGAGGGGAACCAAAGTGAAAGACAGCAAGACACTAACACCTTGATAATTTATGGCAGTACATTGGAATTTTATTCTAGTGCAATGGGAATCCACTGAACCATGTGGAGAAGGAAATGAGGTAATTCCCACACATATGTGCAACCCTCTCATCTAGCTTGTCTCATAGACGGTAGCAGCTATTATATGAATCTTAAGAGTGGTGACCTCCCCATGAGACCTTGGATACCTCACCTCTCTTGAAACATGAAACCTGCCATGTGCAAATTTCAATCATAATCCTTGAAGGCTGCCTTAATATGTGTCGAGTTGGAAATCTTAGAAAGTTAAGGCTATTTCTTTCTCATGGACTCCTTCAAAACTTAGGTTGATGAATGGAGCACAGACCCATTAAAACCCTGTCTCCGGGGATCACCAAAAGTCACCAAGGCAATCTTGAAATTATTCCAGACACACCAATGCTTTCCCCATGTGGAAGGAGTTCATTGGAAGTATTTTGTTTTGCTGGTGCTTCCCATTGCTTCCCTGTGGAATTTTTTTCCATTTGTCTAGTCCAAATCACCTTATGATTTAGTCCAAATTTTCCTCCAGAAACATAGGAAGTGGGATCTAGAAATCACCTTGGGAAACATCTGATCCACCTGCGCAGTGTATAGCTAGATCTGCAGAGGAGACATGGCTCGATAAAAACAGTTCAATCCATATCTTTGGATCCCAGTCTTATCTCTTCCCAGGGTACTTGGTCAGCATGAAAAGAGATAAATTAGGTAAACTTAGACCGGCACCAGGATTCGTAGAAAGACCCTCACATTAAACTGCCATGAAAACTTTCCAGCATGAAGAGTCTGGAAAACAGAAACAGAATGAGAGTCAATCCCTGGGAATTTCACCCTCCAGAATCTATTAGTTCAGAATCTCCAAAGTAAGTGTGAAGATGGGGAGCCTCCATGGCAGATGAAAATCACATCCATGTTTTCATGTCTGCAGGAGGTTTTGAACAGTAGATTAGTGGGGGAAAATAAAGGGGGTCAACTGCCAGTGCTTGTTTTTAATTCATGGGGCCAGGTGGCTCACCTTGGGCCAGGGCAGACAGGTGCAGGAGCAGGGGTGGGCCGGTTCTCTTTGAGGGGTTAAGGGGATGGGCCCTGGTAATCCAATATCCTCTTGGCGCCACTCAGCACTCCAGTCCAAATCCATCACTGCAAATGAACCTGGTGACAGGATTAAATATCCCCTAATTGCAGTCCCCTGGGAGGCGCTGTGCCAGCTGTCTCTTCCACATGCCTAGACTAGCAGATGGGAGATCAGATATCAAAGGGTCACTTCTGATGGGACCGGAGACAGCCTGGGTCCTGGCCACCTGGGCCCAGTGGAAGGAGGAAGTGAGAGGAGAGGAGGGTGTGCTCATGGGTCTGAAAACAGAACCTCACTACCGCCTGCCCCCTGGCTTTTTGTCATAAGGTCTGTATAACTCCATGGCTGCACTTTACTTGTCCTCCTTATTTGCCAGAATAAAATCTGGGCTTTTATGACTTCTCCTCTCATCCTCTGAAACTCATAGCTGGAAAAGATTTATGTCACACAAATCCAGATATACCCAAGGGTACATGGGAGTATGTCTCCTCCAACTCCTGTCTTTGCAGAAGCCTGAATTGCACAGAACTCTACAAGGTAAGGATTTTTCATCTTGCAGCAACCTCAGGAAAGAAACTGTAAGTTTGTGTGATTGTATAGTTCAGCAGCTTGGGTTTATATGAAGGGCAGGCTCTACACATCCACTGATGACCAAACAAGATGAAATACAACTCACATTTCAGCTCACGAAATGGGCTTCAGTGCTAACTAAAAGCTCTCAGCCATGGGAGACTGCATGGAGCTTCCTGTTGACTAGGCTGGGAACACTGACAGATAGGGAGAGGAGG
>PVLA01003294.1:0-81858 GCA_004027455.1 Hydrochoerus hydrochaeris | reverse complement strand
TCATCAGCCTCTGAGTCAGAAGAGTCTCATGCTGATCCAGTTCTAATTGATTATTTTTCTTTCTTTTTTTTTTTCATTGGTACATTCTTTCATTCATTTATCCATTCACTTAACAAAAGCACCTTTAGGGATCTATTATACTCCTGGACAGCTGCTAAAGGATACAAAGGTGAGCAAGCCTGGTAACGACCTTTGTCCACAAAGATGGTGTGTCTGTTGGATATGAGTCAATCGCTGTGTTGGTATGAACTTCAGCTTCATCATCCGTCACACAGAAGTTGTGAGACCTTCCCTAGATCTCTCACTGTGTTGCCAAAATCTGGTTTGCGTGCGATGATGGAGAGAAAACTGCTCTGGAAAAGCTCTTTTGCAGGTCTGTAAAAGTGGGCAGTATCAGGAATGTCACTTTAGCTCTGAGAACAGTGTGGCTCAGTCTCCAGGGAGCTGACTTCACCCTCCTTCCCGTTCTTCCTTGGCTTTCCCTTTCCTCCACTCGGGTTCTAAACAGAGACTGAGTCCAAAGAGAACCATCCCATGCATGATGATAATGGGATAATAGCATTTCTGGGCCCCCAGACAGGAGGCCTGCAGTCCAGCATGCCAAACAAACCAGGTTATTTTGGAAAGAATCAACAGCAGAACTACAGACTAAGAACAAAGGACTTGGCCAAGTTCTGCATCCATGAGGCGGGCGTGCACCAGTTAAACACATCAGTTTCTAGTCATGGTCCAATTTGAAGAAAGCCAGAAATCAGGAAAACTACAGGGAATTGGAGGAGGTTGGTTATGGGTAGTGGTTTCTTCTGGTTGATGAATCACTACCATGGAAGCCTATTTTTCCAAATGTTGGGATTACCTGGAGCAATTGTCAAAACATAGGCACTCAGCTTTGCCCATGAAAAAATTCTGATTTTGAAAGTTTGAGGTGGAGCCTAGAAATTGAGTCTGATACCCCAGATAGCTTGAGAACTCCTTATCTTGACAATTTACATGGGACCACAGCTCATCTGTTTTTGTTACAAATTCAAGATGGACCTACATAGTGTTGGCACAGAGCAATGTTCAATATATATTTGTTGATTGAATAAGTGAGTTCCTTAAAATGTATACAAATATAATCAATAAAAAAATCAGTGTATGGGAAAAAACCAACAGTTTTTTAGGATATAAAGTTTTTTTGTTTTTTTTTTCGTAAAAAGTAGCGTTTATTCCAAGGATGTGGAGAGAAGTCCATGACTATGGCCAGCCTGGTTTTCTCTGACCAGAAAGTGGGGCATGGAATATATATATATAACCTCTGACCGGGGGCGGTGCTTAGGGTGGGTATTGGTGATGCACAAGGAACTGATTGGGGCCTTTTTCATGTCACTGGGAAAGGAAAAAGGAAGTTGTCATAGGGAAGGAGTGATCCTTGATCCCACCTCCCACCACCGTAATATCGTGTAACTTATTCTAGGGCAAAATCCTTTCATTCCTGTCTTTTTATTGTTAGGAAAAGGGCGGAGCCTCACTCTTACTACTTCCTGCTGAAAGTGGGCACCATGTTGGGTGGGGTTTGAAAGGTTGATGGGATGATGGCTGATGCCCATTAGAAGCTGGTACCAGGTGTTTCGGCTAGAACAATTTCATCATTGGTGAATGCCTGCACTTTTAGAATGGAAAAAAAAGAGACAAGGTGCTATGAGGAGGAGGCCACTACTGTATTTAAGGACTCAGGAAAGGTGGAAGGAAAAGTGCCCTTGATCTAAATGTGTCATTTAATCAGGGCCATGGTGAGGAAGAATCTCAAAAATAAGCATGGAGTTGGGGGGGGTGGAGTTATGAGAGGTGATTTTTTTTTTTTATCTGAAAGGGTAAAAGTTCAAAGTGTAGGTAGGCAGGGCTTGTCTCTGGCCAGGAGTTGAGCTGGAAAGAATAAGAAGCATGAGAAATATAAAGCCTGATAACAAAACATGCCTTAGCCTGAGAGCTGTGGCTGTGAGGCCTTGGTGAGATGGAGACGGATGGGCAATAGAAGATGAGATGACCACTCAGGATGGATTTAGGGTCGGGAGGGCACTGCTTAGCTTGTGTGATGTGGTACCAGGATGGCAGTCTAGCAACTTTGACTGTTGGGGTTGCCAAGAAGACCATGTAGGGGCTGCTCCACCTTGGTTGTAGTCCTTGGAATGATTTCCTGTAACAGTTCCTTAGTAACTATATCAGCAGTCAACCTGGTTGTGGGAAAGGTTTTTATCCATCCTGAAAAAGTACAAACAAAGGTGAGAAGATATTTGAGAGTTTTGTGGCAGGGCATGTGTGTAAAATCTACCTGCCAGTCCTGACCAAGGGTGTGTCCGTGAAACTGAGGAATAGGAAAGGAAAGGAGTGCTATGTGTCTCTGAGGAGAGGTTTTACTATAGAGATAACAGGTGTAAGTTGTTGAGACCTCAGAGTGTCTGGGTCAGTCTACATAAACACAAAGGTATCCTGACAATTAGGGTGTAGGGGAGATGATTTTTTAAAAAAGGCATTTTTAAGATTTACAATTGTAAAGTAAAGTGAGTGGTAGAGGGAAGGATATGAGAGAGCCTGGTATAAGGGTTTGCCACCACTGGGTGGATTGGGGTAACAGCGTTATTGATTACCCTAAGGTCTTGCACTGGATAATAAAACCCATCAGGCTTGAGTACCAGGATTATGGGAGTATTATAGGGTGAATGGATAAGTTTAAGGAAACCATTATCTAAAAAGTACTTAATTATAGGTTTAAGTCCCTGTAAATGTTTGGGGAGCTATGGAATATTGGGGAACACAAGGAAAAATTGAAGGATACCTAAGACAAATTAAAATAAGCATAGCACCTGGTACTGCAAAAAAATAAAATTAAAAAAAAATAAAAATAAGCATAGCATGAGTGGGATTGGAGGTATCTCAAAGTATGGGACTGAACAGAGAAGAAGGGAGAGGGTAAAGGAGAAGTTAAGCTTTTGAAGAAGATCTCTAGCTAAAAGGGGTGGGGGACATGTTAGAATTATTAGGAAGCTATGGGTAAAGAAGAGAATTTGGAACCCGCATGGAACAGGCCCTGTCCGCAAAGGCTGTGTAGCTTGGCCATCAACACCCACTATAGAGACTGAGGACTTAATACAAGGGCCTGAAAACTCAGGAAGAACACTATACATGGCCTCTATGTCCACAAGTGCAGAGAATGTCTTACCTGAGACCTCCAGTGGGACTTGGGGCTCTGAGAAGGATACCTTAATGGGGGGCTGTGGACCCTGAGCCCCATCAGTCTTCAACAGCAAGTCTGAGTAGATCAATCAGTGATGAATCTGGCAGTGATGAAATCTCCTGTGAGGGCAAGGCATTAGAGGATGGCTTACCCGCTCTCTGGCAGCTAGGACCGTCACTCTTCCAATGGCCCTTGAGATTGCAATGGGGGCAAAGGCCCCAGAGGAACTCTGGGTTGGGGCACTCTCTTGCCCAATGTCCTTTTTGCTACACTTGAAGCATGGTCCGGGAGGGGCTTGGGCAGCTCTGCCTTGTCTCGGTTTACCTGTCTCAGAGCTCCAAGTGTCACTGCTAAAAGATCAGATTGTTATTTTTCCTTTTGATTTTTATCTCTGTTGTTGAAAACATGAAAAGCCACATTGAGAAGGTCTCCCTGTGGGGTATGAGGGCCAAGTTTAGCCTTTTGTCTTGGGATCTGGCCCACAGAGGTAGGTATCTGTCTCCTCCACAGTCATAAGACATCAGGTTTTTATCTTGGGTAGGTATACAGTTTTAAGTCTAAAGGAGACAAAGGCAAACAATCAATTAAGTATGCAGGAGTCAAATAATAGAATCAACAGGGTATTTATGAGCATAATTTTAGTAATGGCTTCCTATAAGGAGGATGAGGATAAGGTCTAGGGAATTTTAGAAATTGACATGTTATTTACTAGGAGAGAGAGATTAGTTGCAGTGTCATTTAAGTATAGTTAATTATGGCCCCAATACGCATCATATAACCTTTTTCTGAAAAAGATCTGGTGATCCCAGCAAAAGAAATCCAAAAGGAATTTATAATTATCTCTTAATTTTATTTGTTGAACATCTAGAAGATTTATAACAGTACAGTGCAGTAGAGGCAGTAAGCTAAACATAAATAGACCTACTATTTTCTATTAACCATGGGTGTTTTTAACATTTGAGCACTGAAGAAATTTGTGACATTGTTTGGATTGCTCACTATTTAAGCATCTCTAAGGATAACATATACATTACATAAATTTTTGTTTAAAAATTATTATTTGACTGGTGACCTTGTGTTGGTCTGATCTGAATTTCCTGGCTGGAGCACAAGAAAAAGCCAGGCATCTGGATCTGAAAGAAAATACTTGTCATTATAAATAGTCTTAATTTTACATTTGAAGGCATGAGTATACCATCAGATCAGCAACAATGAATTGTCTTAGCCATATGAACTTTAGTTGGGGTGTCTCCCATAAGGCTATGGAGATTAGTGGGGCCTCTGATTAATGAACAAGAGCTGGTTAAAATTACCAGGTGGCCACTTTCTTGTTCATCAATTAAAGTCCTGTCCAATGTCTCCTCACCCCAAGGGATTTTGTTTAAACAGTTTTAACATTTTAACCAGTTGGCAAACTAGGTGGAAGCATGCTTTTTAAATGTATAACCCAAATAAACCTTAATTAAATGATCTGAAAATGTAAAAGAGGAGTAAAAAAATTGTTGAGCTCAAATAAAAAAGGAACAGCTGTTTACAGAGCAGGCAAATGGAAAAATGTGGACAAACGATCTGTCCAGTAAACAGTCAACAGATATATTGACTGACAAACATATTACAAAATCAGAGTGTACTCAAATATATTTGGCCAATCTGAGCTATAATAAATAGACTAGTATGAACCTTTTTGTAGATTAATTAATAGAGATCTCTTGAAATAAGAATAGCAGAAAAGGAATCTAATTTATAGCTAATCTGAGATAGGTCAGAGAGAGAGAAAGGGGCATGTATATTAATTAATCTCTTGTGGCCAGCCTTTTTTTTTAAATGATAGGAGAGACTGAGGCTGAGAAGGCTGTGGAGTAGATGGCCACCAAGTGGCCAATTGTCTGGCAATTATCTGAAGATTGGCTATAAAATGGCTGCTCATCACCATGCAATGACGAAACACAGGCTGTTGGCGGGTCACCGTGTGACCCACAGCAGCTTAGCTGCTGCCGATAACACAGTGAGGGAGTGCAAGATGGCAAATGGCCGTCATGTGACCCACAGCAAGATGGTTGATGCTGATCACACTAGGGGCCACAAGGTGGCATGCACTGACCCTGAGACCCGTCGCAAGATGGCAGCACACTGTCACACGGCGGAGGGCTGCAAGATGGAGGCTGTCCTCTACACGAGCTGCAGCAGGGTGGCTGCTGAGAACCACGTGGCCTGCTGGAAGGCTGGAGCCCAAAAGACCACATACGGTGAGCTGGTGGGGAAAGTGGAGGGAGGGAAACCTCTGGCTGAAAAAGCTGTGGGATTTGGTCTGGGAGATACAGGGGAGAGTTCCTGGTGGAGTAGAGCAAGCCAGAGGTATTTGGGCAATTATACAGGACGGAGTAAGAGAAAGACATGTCCTCAGAGCAAAAGGAGGCCTAAAAATGATAGGTTTTTGTCAATTTGCTGCCATTGTGAGAAATGCATAAATTAAGATCATCTTTTTGGTTTTTTATAACCTTCTTGAGGCCAAGAGCACCAAGGTTATGAACCAGGCACCCCAGAGGTATGGCTTTGAGGGGGGCAGGAAATGGCCCCCAGGACCAAATTATAAGTGAGCTGAGAGAACAACTTGCCTTGGGATGTAAGAGCTTTAGCTCTCCCCAAGGAACGTGGAAGCTGTCTTGGGTCACATCTATCAAAAACAGTTGTCACCACTTTTGAGAGTGTGACATGGAAAGTCCCAACACCCATTCTCCTGGTCATCACTGGAAGAGTCCCAGGGAACAAAATTAATACTTTTGTCTCGGACTGTATGGCCTGAGGATCGTAAAAACTGGTATCTTTGTCCCAGGATGGTAAGGATAGGTTTTCTGACCACAAGCTTGTGGATTTTAGGGACGAAAACAGAAAACCCTGCGTGGCAGCTCACCTGTGATGAGTGAGGAAGGTCACTGTTGCATGTGGATTAGCAGCAGCAAGAAAACAGTCCTACAGCAGAAAACTGCGGTTCACAGGCAGGGTCATCTCCAACTTGGAGCTAACATTCTCTGCCATCCAAGTCACAAGGTACCATTATGTTAAGTTTTGGGTGCAATAAGAGAGAAAATATAAGTAAAAAGTAGCCTTTATTCCGAGGACGTGGAGAGAAGCCCATGACTATAGCTAGCCTGGTTTCCTCCTAAAGGTTTTCTAGGATTGATTGTACCTGATCATCTTCTGACTCTCAATTCTCAGGGTATAAAACTATAGGACCTAGATTTGTGGTTTTTTGTTAAATTTGTTTTCAGTAAACAAAACTTTGTTCCCACTAGCACAAAATAAAACTGGCACAAGAGTGGTTTGTCATATTTCTTTTCTCACCATATTTTATTATTATTATTACATTGCCAGTAATAACACTGATAGTAAATTCATTTACTTGTATTATCTCATTTCCTCATTAGGGATCTTATGAAAGAGATGGGGAATTATTATCCCCTTTACAAATGAAAAAACTAATGCATAAAGAGATCATAGAATCTCATCTACCCTGTGATCACACAATTGGAAAATGGCAGGCTGAGGCTCAAACCAGGCTCCTGCCTCAAAATCAATATTCGTAATACTCTACCAAGCCTCCAAATGAACTTCGCAAATCTGTATCCAGGGACTTGCTATGTGTGTCATTCCAAATGCACAACACAGCATGACTGAAATCATTCACCAATCTTCAGTAAAGGTGTGTTCCTTTATCAGAGACTCCCTTTTGACAAAAGCTCTTCATTTTATGTAGGATCACTAAGAGGTTGAGTAAGACAGATAATGTAAAGAATCACTCACCACTAATTGAAATGCAGGCAAATTTTTTGCTGAATTTATAATGGAAGTTAATAAGAAAAGTCAATTCACTCTACAAAACAATTGGTTTGTGTGTGAGTTTCAGAAGTGTAACTGTCATAGGAGTAGGGTCAGTGTGTAGACTCATATACCACACTTTTCCAAAACATCTAGTCCAGAACTGAAAATAAACTGGCAAATGAGTTGCTTCTCTCTTCTGCTGTCCCCGAGCCAGGTCCTCACACTGCTGGAATATTCCAGCATGCCAGCAGCTGCACTCAGCCAGACAATGGGCTCATATATTTTCAACTAGGCAACATGGGCTGTAAGAAGCTTTCACTGGAATCCAAAAAAATCACCACAGTCAGGCTGTGGTGACACACAGAGAATGAAGAGCAATGACAATTTTCCAAATATTTTAAACTATTATATTTTAAAATACCATTGACTTCAAATGCAAGAACATTGACTGAATATCTAGCCCAATGCTTTACCCTAAATATTTTAAACAATGACTAAATCTATGACTTTTCTTAACCCCTAGCTTTGGCCATGTTTGAACTGCCCGATCAATTAATTCATCCTAAAGTCAGTTTGATTAAATTGCCAATCAGTTCGGTTTGACATCTTGTTGTTTCAATGAATAGGACAACTGACAAAATAGACCAATAATCTTGACAATGGGTCTCGGAAAAGATAAATATTAAGGAGGAAATAATCAGCTTCCCATTGCAGGGTCATTTGCTATAAGGCAAGAGCTAAAGCAGATGTAAGTAGAGTGAAGGTCCTTTATTTCTGAGTGTATCCCTTGGGCCTAGATAGATGGACACTCTCATCCCTGGAGAATACTGGTTGCCTATGGAATATCCTGGCTCCTCACTAGCTCTCCCCATCCTTTCCCATCCCCCACTCCCAGCCCACCAGCCCCCAGGTCCTTGTCAGTTCGAACAGGGTGTAGGGATTGGTCTGGCCATTCATTGGTTCTGAAGTTTCTTCTACTTAAACCAATTTGTTAGGTGCTTGGTGATTTACAGCCACAGTGGAAAATGGGGCTGGGTATTGATTCTTGGCCTTTTCTATTGCAAATGGGTGTAATGTTTTATAGTATGTCAGAATAATAGCAGTGGGCCCTCTATCAATGTCAAGTGTTAAAAATGATCAGCTATTGTGATGTAGGAGATTAAATATGAAAGCTTGATGGGTATATAAAAGCGAAATGGCAATAATAAAGGGATTTTTATGTTCGGCTCATTGCTCTCTGGAATCTACCTGGGGAGCTATTAGAGCCAATTGTGCTGATCAGTGACATATCACCGTGGGTTAAAGGACAGGACAGGTGTGTCCCTTTCCAGGTTCCGTTTGTCCTGGCCAAACGAAATGGGAGAACCACGAAGAAGTCAGAGTTCATATGGCCCTACTTTTGGGAGTTAAGTCCCAGGATTCCTGGAATGAGAAGATACAAAGTAATGGGAAGCCCAAGAAGCCTCTGTAATCTTCCCTCTCTCTTGACATGATTGCTCCATATCTGAAGTCGGTCAAGGGAATTTTCCTCCTTCCTGAAGGTTTCCAGAAAGATGACAATCCCATCTGATACAACCACAGAAGGTTACAACTCGGCCAGATCTCACAGGTCATCTTGTACAGTAAATCTTCTCTGCGGATTGAGGCCCATTTAGTAAGGAGATTGGTGTTAGGTAACACAGCAAAACTAGACCAAACCCAGACCAACACTGGAACTTTCCACCATCTCTCCTCAGCTACCATAAGTATTCAAAATTGTCATACATAATTCTGTGGGCCAGGAGAAAAATTTCAAGAGCCACACAGATGGCTTTAAACTTTCTAATATCCATCTTTTAAAAATCCAAAGAAATGAGTTAAACTGATTTTAATAATATATTTTTAACCCAACAAAAACAAAACATCCTCTCGACAGGTAATCAATATAAAAATTAATGAGACATTTTACATTCTCTATGTCATGCCAACTCTCTGGATATATTTTATGTGTATAGCACAACTCAACACAGATCAGTCACATTTTAAGTACTCAGAAGCCACGCGATTAGTGACTATCATGTAACTGTAACTCCTGACTGCAATATGTGTAGACCAGAGAACTGGGTATATCACCTAGGGAAGCATTCGGGGTTTGAGAGAAGACATGGGCACTTTGGAAGAGCAAATCAGTACTAGAATATACACAGTACATTAGTGGATAGATGCAAACTTCAGAAGGTACACCTTGGCCAAATGTTAGAGAGAGGTAACACTGAAGACAGACTGTCAGTCACCTGGGAGGGCTTCTCAGTGAGGTGGAAGGCATCTCAGACTTTCTGAGAGTTCCAAGGGGTCTCGGGGTTTTTTATGTTTACTAAGGCTGAGCATGGATTCACGAAGAGGAATATTCTAGCTTTCGTGGAACAACAGCTTCTCAGATGATGTCCTTGTCATCATCATATAAATGACCAGCTCATCTCTGAGCGAAGAGGAGAGAACAAGACCTACATGGCCTTACAGGGAGGTTAAATTAAGTCTCAGAGCTGCAGAAGAACAACAGTTGACCCTTAGAGGCACCCGAGTGCTCGAGTTTTCTACGTCTTTCTCAGACACACAGGCAATGGTGACTCTGCCGTGTCTGCCTTTCGCAGATGTGTCTGTCCCACTATGTTCTGCAACACCCATTGGATCTGCAAACAGTGTGGAAAAGAGAAGCCACCGCTGCCAGCTTAAAACTGGAGGTCTGACCCTTCTGATCCTGAGGGTCACCCAAACCTCCTGGCTAGTGAATAGCAGGAGGAGAGCTGGGGAGAGTAGAGTTCAGGGTGCAGCGCAGCTGTCTTCCCACTGCCATTTCTGAAATCAAGCTGACCATATAATGCACACACTGCTAGCCTGAGAACTAACACCAGGACCCTTTCTGCCAGGGACAGATTGTCACAGTGACAGTTATCAACCCAATCAGAACAGTAAATTAAGGTGTCCTTCTTCTTCTCCTTCTTTTTTCTTGAGGGGCAGGGTGTAGTTAAAATGCTGATCTTCGAGTGACAGGTATCTGAGCCTGGAATGAACTGTCACTGCTGCCATCCTCATGCAGGATCCTCGAAGGGGGAGATGTCAGGGAAACCAGCAGGCTCCTTATAGACCTACGTGCTCCCTAAGGGCATCCAGGCATAAGTCATGCTGTCTGATCTGCCCCCGGGACCCAAAGGGTGAGCGCACCAAACTGTACCAGCTCCCACTGCAGTGGGAGCCAGGGACCAACTTTCCACATCTGCAGGAGAAACTCCTCCTTCTTGCCTTAATTGCAACATTAATAATTAAATGGCATGCTTTGATCATGTGGCATCTCATTACTGAGTGTCCCTGGAAACAGGCAGAGGAAGGTCCACACTTCAGCACCCATGTGTGCTCTGGAAGCCACGCATCAAATAATTTCAACAAAAGTAAGCAAAATTTAAAAATAAAAACACAAGGATGTATGTATGCTTAATTACATGAGGACTTTATTAGCTGGCACTAATTAAAGCATGCTATGAAGTCTGATAAATGTCTAAAATTACTCACTTTGGTAAATAGTTTTGATGCAAGTAATTTGTTTAAAACTAGAACTTGGTGGAAAAGTTCAAACAATTTTATTTTTGCGTGAGTAGCACATTATGTGATGTCTAGGGGGATAATTAACGATTAGTGGTTTAATGACAGAAACACATTCATTATTCTGTTTCTCAACACCCACCAAGTCTTTCATGCTGAGTACTCAAGGCTCACGCTTACCACCACCTCTGTGACAACTGACCTTGACTGACAGTTGAACCCATTTTACAGAAGGGATCTGCTAAGGCAGGATGCCTGCTCTCAGGGCTGTCCACGATCCCAGGTCCACAGCCTGGGTTGTCCCCTCCCTCAGCAACACTTAACGGAGTAGCAAGATAGATTCACCTTACTTCTAACTGAAGAAGGGAGTTTTTACCTTGTTCCTCATTGACCCTTATGATCAGAACGTCTATGTCCATCCAAACTGCAGAAGCTGAAATCCTAACCCTAAGGTGGTGGTATGAAGAAATGGGACATTTTGGAGGTGATGAGATTACAAAGTCCGTGCCCTCATGATTGGGGTTGGTGTCCCTATAAAAGAGAAAATAAAGAGCCAGCTCACCCTTCCGTCATGCTACAACACAGACAGAAAGTGTTCTCTATGAGCCAGTCATCTGTCCTGCCTCGACCTTGGACTTCCTGGGCTCCAGAACCATGAGAAATCAATGCTGGTTATTTACAAGCCAACCTGTCTATGGTACTGTGTTAGATAGCTGAGACTCCCCCTTAAATGGAGGCAGGTTCTGTCACAAGCTTGCTACTTGCATCTTTCTCCAAGGAGTACTGAGGTTGACACCAGGGGAGCAATTCCTTCCAAAACTTGGAGCTTTTGAAGACTCACTCACAGGCTCATGCCAGTTTTCTGCCACAGGTCCTCTTCCTCACCATCAGGCCAAGAACTGAGTTATGTTGTTATCTGCACATCCACAGTGTCCACACTCACTCAGTCCAAACCAGAAAAAGAACAAGCCCCAGAGACAGATGCCAAATGAGTATATCCACCAATAGTCCTCGTCTGAGTGTACTTGGGCAGCTGAGCAAAGGCACCATAGACCAGGTGGCTGGTAAACAGCAGAAATGTACTTCTTACAGTTTCAGAGGCTTGGAAAAACTCAAGATCAACGGAACCAGCAGATTTGATAACTGAGAGTGAAAGTGACCTATAGGTCCATCAATAGGTGAATGGATACAGATAATTGACATATTCACACAATGGAACACTATTCAGCTATAAAAAAGGATAAATTTGAGACATTTGTAGGCAATTTCACAAATGTATGCATCTTGTGAAATAAATGAGACACACGAGTTTAAACATTGTATAGTTTCTCTTATATGAAAAATCCAAAGTATAAGTAAGTCAGAGTGCAATGCAAAAGGTAGATAACAGGAAATGGAGAGAGAGATCTTTTGCAAATAGGAAGGGAAGCAAAAGATAGAGGGAGTAAGAGAGGGAGAAAAGAAGAGAAAATACCAACTTCCCACAATTAATGTAATCGTTATATACTGCAAACATGTACTGATGAAATGTTTTTTAATTAAAAAAAAAGATTCAGCATCTGGCAAAGGCTGAATCTCAGCTTTGGAGATTGTGTCTTCTCACTGAATTGTCACAAGGTGCAAGGAGCTAATGAGCTCTTCTGAGCTGTTATAAGGGCACTAATCCTGTTTACAGGGGTGCAGCACTCTTGACCTAATCACCCCGAGCAGTCCCACTCCCTAACACCAGCACTTCAAGGAGATGCAAACACTCAGACCAGATTGGCTTCTTGGTTTGGTCTTTGTCTCCACCCAGAATGGCTTTGCTCCCTCTGTGCCGTGTGCTATTAGGGGCAGCAGACATTGGGCTCAAGTCTGTTTACCTGAGACTGGAGGAAGTCAGAGCCAAGGCGTGCCTCCCCTGGTCTTAACCCAGGTGTGCTTCCTGGAAGCAAGAAGAGACGCTTGGAGATAACATTCCCTACTTCATCACATAGCCCCACGGAGGATTCCCCCTCCTTCTCTTTTTTTAATTTTTTTTTCTTCTTCTTAAACCAAAGTTTGAATCTAAATCCACTGTGGGCTGAGGGAGGCACTTTAAACTTCACTTGCTTCGAAGTTTAAATGGAAGACTTGACAGGTATGCTAATGCTCCTCTATTAAGTCTGCAGAAAATGACATTAAAGGTATTGGTTAAAGACACGGCTCAGTGTTTGAGCAATTTAATGAAGTGTTACACACAAGCTGACCTTGTAGAGGAAGAAGCTCGCGGCTCTCTCAGTGTTTCGGGAGGCCCTGGCCACTCTGTTTGACATCTGAGCTTAACACCAACCCTGGACTCATTACTGTCTGCGAGGTTCTGGGAACAGCCAAGGGGGAGACCAGCCTTTACTTGTAAGTCCAGTGACAGAAAGGAGAGGTAAAAATAGTGGCTCTCGATCTTTGGCGTCTCAAGGCCAGAGGTGCTGGTTTGAATGACATGTTCAGTTTTCATAAACATGGGCAGTGGTCCCCCAGGGAGCCTGAGTAGAAGGCAAGGAGGGGCTCTCAGAGTGGGCGGGTGGACAGGGTCAGTGGAGTGGAAATGCCCAGAGCTGCTGGCTGGCATCTGACCGCCAGGTGAGCTGATGGAGCTTGGAGGAGGGCCTCTGCTAGCCAGGCAGGCAACTCCATAGAGTCCAAAGTAAGGTTGCCAGAGGCTTTCCATGGTGCTCTAGAGATGCCCATCCTAGAAAAAGGTCAGAGGAACAGGATTCCAGAACTCCTGGACAGCAGCCTCACTCACTTATCAGTGTACCTGTTCACACTTAGCCTCTGCCTCCATGCGCTTATCAGAAATCATCCCAAAACATCCAAAGCTCCTCCCTACCTCAGGGCCTTTAAATATACTCTCCCCACTGCCAGAATACTTTTAGTCTTTCACAGTGGTACTCACTTAACATGTCCTACATCAGCTTACAAATATACGATCAGAGAGATAGCTGGGACATTCAAAAACAGTATAAAGACCACAGGCGTTGCTGGGTATATTAATAAATTAATAATCATTACGTGTATTATTGTTTGCATTGTTTTTGAGAAGCTTAATACTGTCTGCCTATCTGCAGTTCTTGTATCTTCAGCTTCAACCATGCATCAATAGAAAGGATTTGAGGACATATTGCATCTATACTGAACATGTACACACTCTCAGGTCATTACTCTCTCAACAATGTAATATAATGATTATTTATATCACATTTAACTTGTATCAGGTACTGTAAGAAATCTGAAGGAGAACATGTGTGGATTAAGTGCAAATACTATGACATTTGAGAAAAAGCCCTTGAGCATTTGCAGATTTTGGTATACACCAGGGAGTGCAGGAACCAATACCTCGCAGATACAAAAAGACAAATGCATACCTCTTAAATGCTTCCATGTTGTCCTATTTGAAGTCTCAGTGACTGTAACAAAACAGACAGAATTTTCTAGATACTCTGCTGTAGAAAGAGTAATCTGAGGCTGACGGAAGCTGGGAGTCTGTGAGGACACAGTTCCTGAGCCAGACTGGGATTCAAGTCACCTGGCTCCCTGACCTGGGCTCTTTCTGTTGCTATAAATGGTCCTCATGAGATGGAAACACATGGAAGAGCCAGGCGAGGAATGCAGGGCCACAGTGCTTCCCCTAGGGACAAGGGCAGTGTGTAAGAATCAGTACCAACCGGGGCGCCCACCCCTGCACTGTCTGTGCACTGCACACAGGGAGAGGCCAAGAGAAGGGCAGCCCTGCCCTTGTATTTTTTCCTAGCCTCAGCCAAGAAGTGCTTCTCTTCTGCACTCTCTGTGTGTTTTTGCCTCCTTAGGCCAGTGTTGATCACTGCCACACTACGCCTACAGCTTCAGCAAAGTTACCTTGCTCCGGTGGGATCCTTTGGAGGAAGAGCCGCAAGTCCAGGCTTTCTAGGGAAGCCACTTGCCAATCAATGAACATCTGTTGAACACCTCTTTTGTGGCTTCCCTTCTGTTCAGGCTCAAAAAATAATAATTGACATATTCGGATCTTGCTCCTGCAGGTTCTGTGCTGAGTCAGTTACACAGGCCGCCTCCCTGCACCTTTACAGCAGTGCTGCAAGACAGGGCCAAACGTGGTCCCATTTGTCAGGTGAGGAAACTGGAGGGCTAGAGAGATACATCGCTTATCTAAGATCACGCAGTAGCAGAAGGTGCAGCCTACATGTGAATCCAGGTTGTGTCTACGAGTCAGGCTCTAAAGAGCTCACACTCACTATAGTTGGAGGTAATGGTGCCCCCTTCAGGTGTGGAGGGCACAAGACAGGCAGCTACACACAACCATAATAACCGTGGACTCCAGAGAAGGCTCAGCCTTGAGGTAATCTATATCCTCTGATCTCCCCTCCTTGAGTTCTTTACAAAACAGCCAGGAGAGAGTCCAGGAGTTCACCTCCTCCACTTCAGGAGTGAAGTGATGGAGGGCTTCACAGAGAAGGTTGGCTTGAGATGCAGACCTCGGATGTTCATCATATTGGCCTTATGCTATGGGTAAGACTTCTGTCATCAGATATGTTTGCGGTGAACATATACATTTATTGAAGGCAGAAAAGAGGTACGATCTACAGGGCAAGGGCAGGCTGGTAAACAGGATCCCAGCCAGTCAGAAGATAAAGGAAAAGGATCTTTTGTATCCAAAATTCCTGGATTGGCTTCCCTTCGCACAAATAAGACACTGGGTCAGTTGTCCTATAAAAAAAAAACTCGCTTGGCCTGGTACCAAATTCAAATTGCCCTATGAAAAGATTTTGCTGGCTTCCTGCCAGGTGTAAATGAAGAACTGAAAATAGCACTTTTCTGATTGGTCCTGCGAACAGTGTCAATTTCTGTTTGGAAATATCTCCTTCTGATTGGTTCTGTGTATAGTGCTCCGGAGCATGGAATCAGTAAAATCCCTGCAGGCAAACCAGTGACAGGACTAGAACTCCTGTCTGTCCTGTGCTGTTCAGGATCTTCACGTAAGAGATAGAAGAAAGCAAATAAAGGGTGCTGGGTCCAGCAGGCGCACATTTAAATCTTAGGGGACCAGCATGTTGTGTAGCTCTGGGTGGGGCAGGGAAGAGGAGGTGATGTGTAGTTGAAAAAATATAAAAATGGCATAAACAAACAAAAAAAATACTTATAGACTAAAATGGGAAAGAGTCAAGTTATGGAGGAAGGGTTTGGGCGGGGAGAGAAAGAGGTTGAAAAAATAATTAGGATGTGTTATGTACATGTACCAGTCCCCATGAGGAATGTAGCCATTATGTTCTGTAATCATGTACTAATAAAAATTGGGAAAAAGACTGATGAATGAATGGTCTTATTCATATTCATATTTAGACTATTGAGTGAGATCAAAATCTTGACTTAATTGTTCAAATAGTACCCTAAGTGCAACAGAGGCTTTCAGGAAACTTAGTGTCACTGCTGAATGAGCAGGCTCCAGCCTCAGGTTTTCTTGGGTTCAAACCCCAGTTCTGCTACCTGCGGTCTATGTGATGTTGGACAACATTCCCCAAAGTACTTGGTCTCTAAAATGAGAACCCTTGGAGCCTGAGTGGTCTTCTGAGGATTTAAACAACTTGCAAGGTACTTGGAGCAATGTCTGCTCTTCCATGGTACCTAAGCATCTGTTGACCACCTACCATGTTCCAAATATTGTGGGAAACATCAGTTCTTATCCTGCTTGCAGTGTGTACTCGGGTAACTAACACAGCCCAGAAGGGGACAAGGGATATTTCTGAAGATGGAGAAAACATATACAGAAAGAAATCATCCTGGCAAGAAGGGACCCATGATGAAGAAGAATTTTGAGTTAATGCCAGAGGTGTGGGCAGGATTACAAGACAGGACACAGGCAGTGGTGGCGAACCTTCAGCATGCATGCCACAGCAGGCTGTTTGTCTTACAGAAAGCTCTAAAATGTTCACCATCGCTGATGTTAGGGCTGGTGGCAAGAGACAGACATAGTGTCCTCGCCACCCCAGTCAGGCATTTGCTGATCAGGTGTCTAATTAATCCCAGATGACACCTGCTAAGAAAAAGAAAAGTCAGTCAAACTAAAATTGGCATTTTATTTTATTATTATTATTTACAATTCTAAAAATTTCTTTGAATCCTGACACAATGGCTGTGCTTTAGGACAACAGGGAGGTTGCTGAAATTAAAGCAAAATGAAAGACTTTTTCTGACCAAGCAAATATTAGGTTCTGAGTTACCTGATGCAGTCTGCATCTCAGGTGAATTCCACAGGATGTGACCGTCTTCTTTCCTGCACGGCCACCAGCTTAGCTGCAGTCTACTGTTTCCTCTCTGATGCTCAAGGAGAGGAAAGGGGCTGGCTGTCAGGTCAGGGACTGTTCAGCCAGGGAGTGGCAAGATGCTCCTCATTATGCCAGCATTTCCGGAATACAGTCCGGCCACTTTACCTGCTGGATGGGTCACATGCGGTCGTGAAGCAAGTTTGTGAGAACTAAACATGCAGAGCGGTCACAATTTTGAGCGCTGTAAGGAAGATGCTAGAACATTCATGCAAAGATTACTAAAAACAATGTCTGCATAGTTCTTGGCAAGGTCTAAGAATGAGAATAAATTTTCAATCACAAAAGGGATTTACCACCATGTACAGACCAGGCTTCTTGTGAGTTGGCCTGAAAATCAATTCTACTGAGCATCTATACCTGAAAACATGATAGAACAAAATAAAATACATCATTTTTTTTTCTTTTGAGGAAAATAGCTCCTAAGGGGCAGCTTGAGGTGACTTTTTCTCCCATGGCTTTGCCTATTCAGCCATCCGGAGCTTGAAGGTCCTACCATATGAGCAAGTGGTTAGGAGATGCCCATCAGAAGAAATGTCCACGCCCACGACTTTGCCTTTGTGTCCTGCCGGAGTCTTCAGTGGGGACCAACCTGGGTGGGTCCAGATCTTAGCTACATTGTCATAGGTGCCCATGAGCAAGAAGTTCCCATGGATAGGCTCAAACTGGACCCCAGTCACTAAGTTCTGATGGGCAGGGATGGTATAGATGCAACACCACTGCAAAAGGTCCCACACTTTGCAAGGGTTGTCACCACTGCCAGTTGCAATGAGGTAGCCATTAGGGGAGAAACTTATTCCATAGGTTTCCTTTAGGTGGCCTTCTAGGAACATGATGCAATATCCCATATGCAGGTCCCAAACTTGACCAAGTGCATCCAGTCCCCCAGTGCAGCCGAAGAGCCATCTTGATGGAAGGCAATGTCATCTGCACCCATGCTGTGGCCTTCCTGATGCAGGATTTCTCCTCTTAAGCCTCCCAATCCCATAAGCACCGTGAGTGACCATAGCAGGTGGTGCCCAGGAAACGTCCTGATGGATGCCACATTACTTGAGCTACACACACGGTATGCCCTTCAATATCTGCCATTGGTTCATCACTGTCCAGACTCCAAAGATTCACAGACCCAGCATCACAAGAAGCCAGGCTGACATCTTTTTGGTCCAATGAGACAGTGGACTTGGGATGAAATACAATTTCTTTTACATTTGTATGATGACTTCAAAGAGTGTAAAGGAAGTTACAATCAGGAACAGACAAGAGCTTGCAAAATCCACTGCAACAAGCTGTGGCCAGTATTTTGGACTTGGGACTGAAGTGACAGTAGGAGATAGGTCAATCATCCCAAATTTGGCTGCAGAAATTATTCCAAGGCCAGAGGGATTTGTGCAGCTCTTGCATCTGGGATGCTCTAGTTGTCTCGGGAATCTCTTTATGGAGCTGGGCCTCTTCCAAGCGTTTCACTGCCCTGGGCAGTGAATAATTAGCAATCCACAGTCTAGCACCTTCAGGCTGTTTGGGCCTTCACAGTACCAAGTTTGCTGATACTCTTTTTGGGACTTCTTAGATTTCTCACCATGTTGTTTTTTCTGTTTTAAGGCATCAGTACTGACCACTGAGGGAACATTTCTTAACCTTTCTCTTCTTTCAGCAGGGTCTGCTCTGAAAAGTGTGATGGTTTCCCCCAGGCTCTGAGGCAAGCCTTGACTTCTGAATCATCTGAGGAAACGTTGATTTGTTGAGCTTGCTTCCTTCTCTCAAACTCAGCCAACACTTCTGCCAGTCGCTCACTGATATGGTCTTCAATTCTGAATCCTTCTCCAGAAGTTATATTAATATTTCCTAGCTCGATGCCTGCTTTAAGTCCTTCTTTTCCCAAAATCTCCCTTGGCAAGATGTTCCCTTTCCTTCTCTTCCAAACTTCCATAATGGATGTGTTGCTTTCTTTACAACTGGAGCAACTAAGTCATCAGGTCCTTTACTTTCAGTTACCATGATCACCATGGAAGAGGCTTCATGAAGAAGCCATGCCAGGCTCCAGAGCTGCAAAACCTCAGCGAAAGCCTCACTCTAGATTTCAGACCATCCACAACACACCCCGCAAAGCAGACCTGCCTTCAAAATTGGCATTTTAACATAGTATTAATTCTCCATTCCTTTCCCACTCAAGATCTTTCCAGCATTTTCCTAACCACAAGTTCATTCATGTTTCCTTTTCACTTGGGTCTACTTTGCAAGCTCACCCTTACCCCATTCCAGCCAGGTCCTTCTGCAAAGCATAGTGCTAACCATCACTTGGGATGAAATGACATAATGCTTTCTTGGATTTGACGCCATAGCTTTGACATGATTAGAAATGGGACAAAAAGGAAAACAGCTCTTAAAAGAGAAGCTAAGGTGGAGACCTAGGGTCAGCCCTTAAACCGACATCATTCTCACAGATTAAAAATTCCTCTTCTCTTTCTTTCCCACACCCTGTCTTTTCAATAGCCCCTATTTTCTGCAACCCTTCTCTGTGCTAGTCAGATTTTCATGACTATGACAAAATACCTGAAAATAATCAACTTAGAAAGAGAAAAGTTTTGTTTGGGCTCATAGTTTCAGAGTTATAAGTTCATGGTTACTTAGCTCTTTTGTGTAGCAGTACAATACAACACAGTGGAAGCACATGGTGGAGGCCTGTCCGATTCATAATAGCTGGGAAACAGAGAAAAAGAGACAGAGACAGACAGAGAGAGAGGCAGAGACAAAAAGAGACAGAAAGAGGAGGCACCAGGGTCCCATACCTCCTGCAGGGGTACACTCCCAATGGCATAACTATTTCCTTCAGTCCCTACCTTCTGAAGACTTCCCTACTTCCCAATGATATGACAGGCTGGGGACCAAGCCTGCAACATATGCAACTTAGGGGACATTCAGGATTCAAACTGCAGCATTTGCCCTTTTGTTTTGCATTCCTTTTTTCTCTCTTGATACCCTTTTTCACCTTCCTTTTCCTTCTGGATGAATACTGCTTCTAGAATTTGACCAAGAAGCACTTCGGATTCCTTCTAACATATTGTCCATCATCATCCAACTACAAAAGTCATCGTGGGCCAGAGCTCAGCCTCCCTATGTGTATGTGTGTATGTTTGTTGTTTGAAAAGTAGACAGGTAGTTCAGCTAAAGGTGGAGGAGAGAGAAAAAGGAGCAGAACTCATGCTCAGGCCAACACACAAGCTGGTTTTCTAAGGAGGAGAGGAAAGCGTGAAGAATCATCACCGTCCTTCATCACCCTCTTGAAGGAACATGGAGAAGAGAGGAGAGAATTTTACTCCTCTCTCTTCTCCAGGAAAAAAGCTTTTAAAATAAATAGCTGACAGCATCTCTTGTTTGAGTAATTCTTTGCTGGTTATAAATGTGCCACTCTATAGCACTTTATTTAGAAGTTTAAAAAAAATGCCTTCTCTAGGAGGGAGCTCACATCCCCTGGGGGAGTGAGGTCCACTCCCTCCTGGCCCTCCTGATGCCCAGCCTCAGACATTCATATATTCTCCTATAATCTGATCTAGGTTATAAAAATAAAAAAAGGAGAGACAGCTGGTTCTCCCACACATCTGACATTTTCCTTTATGCCTGGTTTAACTTTTTTTATGACAGCCTCCATTGGAGAATTTCTCCCTTCAAATGAGTTTCGTGTTTTATGTTTGAAAATTTGTCTTTAGACAAACCTGATAATTTTTCAAGTTAAAATGTGTACACTTTAAGCGCTTAGGAAGTTTAAGAATCCATCTGATCGGCACATAAATCTGAGGTTATTCATGTTAACGTCCCCATGTCTAACTGCACTCTTAAAAAATAATGAAAAGCAAGTGACATATTTTAACTTGTGTTTAAGTGAAAAACCCAGACTGTCAAGTTGCTAAGTAATTGATTAGTATCTCAGTACACTGTGGCTCTGTCTGTAGTGACATGCGGATGTGCCATGGCCCTTGAAATGCACCAGAGAGCTTGTTGTAGAGCAGGAAGGACAGGATTGGCCTTGCATCCTTTTGCCTCTCAGTGGGGAGCTAGATTTTGTCCCTGGCCTCTGGTGCCCACAGTGGGCTGCTCTCCAGCTTATTGATGTTTGTGTTCACAGGGTCCCCTGGAAAGATGTACCCTTTGGAGACCAGAAATAAGTTTGACTTGAGTTGCTTTTACCCACTGAATTACCTTAGGACCCTTTTTTGACTTCTTGGTACCTCTGTCCTTTTCATCTGTAGAAATCAGTTAGCAAAATTATTCACACTCCAGTTTACACGAGTGAGAATATGTATGTGAAGATACGTAATAAATAGTGCAGCCCTGAGTGACTTCATCTGTTGGTTCAACGTGGTGGTAAACTGCGAAATAGTGTATATTTCAAAAAGAAAAAAAAAAAGCTTTTGAAAGTTTGAAAGTTTTCATCAAAAAGAAATGAATGCTTGGACTGTGTTTAACCTGACTTATATAATATATACCTGCATCAAAATATCTCAAGATACCCCACTAATATGTACAATATTGATATCTGTGTGTCAGCTAAAATTAACTTGAGTTTTTAAAATTAAAGAAAAAATAAAGTGGTGAGAAGCATAATCACCCAACAGCCTGCTCCCTCAGGGAAGAATACAGACTTCTGGCCATTATCACGCTCTGAATTCCCCACATCTCCTTTGTTTAAGGAAGCTAGACAGCTTCGGGGAGAATTTTCTCCTCTTCCCTGTTGCGCTCCCCTTAACCCATGAGTTCTGAAGAGCAAAAGTATATGTGACCCACCAGGTCAGATATTCAGAACTGGAGACACTGAGACCACGTAAGGAATCTCTCCCATCATCAAGGTTCTGGGTCTCTGGCCTTTGCTTCTACTCCTGTGTGACCCCTGGATGGGCAGCAGTGGCCCTACCTGGGAACTTCTTAGAGATATAGACGCTGCCCTCCCGTAATCTGTGCATTCACAAAACAGCAGGGAATTTCTTTACTTATCAGAGTTTCAGACATGCAGGCCTGGACCAAGTACTATTGCAAGATACCAGATGCAGCAGAAGAGGACCCTTTGGATCCCCATGTCTTAAGGCTGAGGCTAAAGCACCTGGCCCTAAAAAGTGTTACCAGGTGAATAGCAGCTCCCTGGTAAGAGTTTGGTTGCATGGACGGCAGGGAGTCCTCTAATTTCTCTCTTCCTCTTTTCTCTCATATGTGTTTTACTACAAGGCACTTAGTTTGGGTACTATTGGACAGTCCCATCCTGAGACTAAAGTTCTACATTGAAAGTATAAAGAGATTTCAGGTTGAGCAACCCTAGCTCAAAAATTCCAAATTCATGTTCCAAAACATGAAATTTTGTGGGCACTGGCCTGATATCACTAGTGGAAAATTACATGCCTAACCATGCAGACACACTAAAAATATTGTGTAAAATTACCTTCAGGCTAAGTGTACAAGAAACATAAATGAATTTTGTGGTTAAACTTAGATTCAATCCCCAAGATATCTCATTATAGGAATCTATGCAAATATTCCAAATTCTAAAACAAGTGGAAATCCCAAACACATCTAGTCCTAAGCATTTTGGACAAGGGATACTCAGCTTATACTCAGACTGCTCATGGCTGTACTAAAATCTTCACTTATATTGTGTCAATCCATCCTCAGAGTACTTGCCTCGAGGGTAGCATGTGGGTCTGTATAGAAGTGAAAGAACCCACCCAGTGACTCTCGTCAGTACACAGTAGTGAGGGATTTAGAGCTCTAGTCTGGTCTGCACAGTGATTTACAAATCTGAGCTGCTTACATGAAACTCAGATGGAATTTCAAACGCTACTTCAACCAGGAGTTGTGGATTCTAGAGATATTGGACAGAGGTTTGTAGTCCAATCAATAGTCAATCAATTAATTTAGCCTTCCAAATAGCCCTGTCCACTCACCCGGGAATAGAGCCTCAGCTCCTGGTGAGAAGTCAAAGCAGCTTCGCTGCTTATCAATCAGCC
This sequence comes from Hydrochoerus hydrochaeris, assembly GCA_004027455.1. Lineage (NCBI taxonomy): Eukaryota > Metazoa > Chordata > Mammalia > Rodentia > Hydrochaeridae > Hydrochoerus > Hydrochoerus hydrochaeris. The sequence continues at coordinate 58,927 of PVLA01003294.1, read as the reverse complement.
CGCAGCATTGATTGAGTGCCCACTGTGGGCAGCACCCCACACCAGGCACGGCAGGGTAGGGAGAAAGGGGCACAGCAAATAAATGTATTTCTGCAACTTTGAAACAGGATGCCGTCCAAAATGCTGCTTAGTGTTCCGTAGCAAGAGTTATGTCCAGTGAATGTCTACCCTTGCTCTGAGCCAACAAAACTAAATTGTCCCTACAGATGATTTTGTATGCTTTCTTTGGTTAGAAAATAAAAAACGATATAATTTAATGGATGTTCTGTTTTTGCCTCTGCTGCCAGAAAACTCAGAGTAAATCTGCCCAAATGGTATAATCTACTCATCTCTGAGGTCTGAGAAAAGCTGCTGGGGCTTCTGTATTCCCTCCATTGTCTCTGTTCCTTTTTGGTTAGTGTTTTTGTGTGAGAACCACTGTCTTACTTTTCTCATTGCTGAGACAAAATACCTGACACCCAAAGCCAAATGGGGAAGGATTTATTTAGTACCCAGGTTTCAGTCTGTGGTTGGCTGGTTCCAAATCAGAGTGGCACATGGCAAAGGGGCATCACAGAGAACAGTTTGTGGTGCCCACAAGGTAAGAAAAACAGCAAAGGAAGAGGGAGACAAGCCTCCTCAGTCCTTTATACTGTACCCAGTCTACCTGGATTAGGGCAGTGCCAATCCACTCAGTGGACTGATCTGGAAATCACTCACCCTTAATCCCAGAGCCCTAAATCCTAGGATTGCACCATGAATCAATCACACATTCTAGATTCAGCCACCTCTAAAAAAAGCCCCATCTAAAATTGCAGAGGCTTTTGGGGGACATTTAGACACAAGCCATAACAAACACTTTGAATCCTTTCCTGGTAATTTGAGGTAGGGCACAAACCACACCAACACTGGGGCATCTTCTGTTTCATCTTCTGTGGTGAAAGAAAGCAGGTAATAACCTCACGAGGTGTCTGACCTCGGAATAAAAAGCCTGGACTTGGAGTTACGTGTTGATACTTTAGCTATCCCATGAATTGGAAGGAAGACGATCTTACTTGTCAGGGTCTCCATTTCCTTATCCACAGAAAGAAGAAGCTAAGCTACTTTTAAAGGGGGAAAATGTATAAATCCAAAGAACAGCAGATGTCATTCAGTAGAAATAGAGTGAGCATCACCAACAAGAGCAATTAGGTACTAGGTTCATAAAGAAATCCCCTGAAGCTTTGAATCAGAGTAAAACTTCACTGTGAGTGGATGTATCTTCATGGTGCAGGGAGGATGGCGGACAGACTATCCAGATTATAGCAGATAAAAGACAAAACGATCACAATTTCTTCTCCTATAGCCTCTGATGAAGAGATGGAGGCCAGGAGTCTGTTTCTCTACTCCTTGAGCTGAGTTGGCCCTATGACTTCCTTTGGCCGTTGGCGCATTAACAAACACAATGGAGCAGGGCCACGAAAGGGTCGTGTGCTTTTGGTATTGATCTCTTGCTGCCTTGGGAACTCCGGGCACTTCTCTCCCCCAACCAGCCTTCTAGATTATGAGACATGCAGTCAGATCGCTTCTTTCAGTCATCTACTAGATGTGTGAGCAAAGCCACCTGGTCAGTCCCTTGCCCTCCAACCAACGTGGGCCAATGAACCCAGCTGAAATCAACTTAGCCTAACTCAGCTCAAAACTATTCAGCAGGACTGTGGCCTAAATAAGTGTGGTTGCTTGAAGCCACTAAGTTTTGGGGTGGTTTATTACACAACTAAAACTAATAACACCATTTGGGAAGGCGCCACTAATTGGAGACATAAGAATGAGAATGAGCAAATCCCAGCTGGGGAGTGGAAGGTGGTTGGTGCCTTTCTGTCTCCATCTGCAGCACTGGTCTCTGCTCTCTTTTTCTCTTTGTATCCATCATGCCTGCAGCAGGGCAGGAAGCAGAAGTGCCATCCTTGGTGCTACACACCTGCTAAAGGGGGCAGAGGGTGTCTGCAGCAGATCAGACAGGGGAGCAGGAGATTTGATAATTAACCCATCCTTCTACATACCCCAGCTTCCAACAAAAGGAGCCATGTGTAGGAATCGACCCAAGGAAATTATCAGTGCTAATCTCTGGCCCCTCCTTAACACTGTACCTCTCCTGACCAGCACCTGGCAGAGCCTGTTAAGCCATCACATTCTCCCCCCTCAGCCCCCAGCCTGTCCTCACTCTCCTTTTCTCTCTTTCTCAAGTTGTTACCACACAAGCATCACGTAAGGAATCAAACAGGGACAGGTCCTATTGTTCAGCAAAGAGGCAAGGAAAAAAAAATAATCAAAAAAGCAGGGATTTTAAAAAGACCAGAATTATTTCTCAAATAGAATGGGAAAATCTAACATGCCTTATCACTACGGAGAACAAGCACTGTGCAAACGCCCAGGCCTCTGACTGGCATGCCGGTTGTTTTGAATAGACGCATGACATTGTCAAAGAAGCTGCCATTGTGTTGCTGAAAGGCACTTGCAACATTGCATAAAAATCAGGCGTTCGTGTCACCCTCAGACTAGTCAAAGCTGCTGTTTTTCTTTCTTTCTTTCTTTTTGAAAGAAGAAAGAAGGAAAATAAGAAATGTCCCCAGAATAAGACCTTCAAAGCCAGATAAGTGTTATTTTGAAAGACATCGGAAACTGGGCATCCAAGCAAAGCCATCGACTAAAGAAGTATTCTAAGCACAGAGATACTGGTGGGGCAGTGGGGAGTTTCAGGCCTGTCGCGGGGTTAGAGATGTGGCTTTTCTCCTACATTGAATTCACCGGGCTTGAATTGTTGTCCAATCCTTATAGGATTGTCTGATGCTCTTGCAGTCATTTCTTCTCTTCTTGACTGCTTCCTTTGTGGGCTGCCATGTAATTTACTTATGTTGTTTCCCCAAACCTGTACAGTATCCATCTCTACTCAAGGAGGAAATGAAGTTTCAGATCCTTGCAATTCCAGAAGGATCTGAACTCAGCTCCCTGTTTTTTTGCCACCTATGAATGGCTCTGGGTAGTTCCTGCTGACCAGGTCTCCTCCCAAGGAGCCACACCATGTACAAACAGCCTGCAGCTCTCAGAGAGGTGATTTTATGTAGAGGATTTGTTCCCTCATTTTATGTAAATTCTCTTCCACAAACCAGAGATGCTGGAATTTGGGGAAGACATGCCCTGTCTTGCCATTACAGCGATAGACAACTTTTCCAGTCTTCTGAAGTCTTAGTGCCCAAGAAGGTGAAATCCAACAGTCTACAGAGAAGTAAAAAGATTTGTAAATGCACATAAAAGCCCATACGGTGTTTGAATCGATTGCTGTCCCTTACAGTTCCACAGAGTCAACCTTTAAGAAGAAGGGAAAATTTAACCGTAATATTGATTTGACTTCCTGGGTGCCCTTGGGAAAGAGGGTCGGCTGGGAAACCAGTTCTGGGTGGGCTGTCTGGCTGATGTAAACTCTCTAATTGCAAGCTTTGATTAGTTCAGCTGCTTCTAGATTTCAGGCTTTTAACAAATGGCCCTTAGTCTGTGCCTGCTGTTCTCAGAGAGAAGATGAGAAGCTTCTTAGCACCTGGGGGCTGCCCCTACAGAGTGCTGACTTCTAACAACAAGCTGGGAACAGGGCAGGAAACCGTGTACCAGGAGGTTGGGCTCTGCCTCTGAGCCTAACCTGCCACGAGCTCTGAGGTTGACCAGTTAACTACTTAGAATGGCAGGTTCCTCATAGGTAAAATTTACTTTGTTTTATTTATTTATTAATGTCCCACTTGTTCCAGAAGGGATTTAAGGTGGCTTTATCTGTAAAATGAAAGGATTAGACTAGATGATCCCTTCTACGGGATCCTCCCAGCTTCAGGACGCTCTGACAGTCTTCCTTTCCACTTGACTTTGCAAAGTCTGAAGTTCAATTCCAAGTTAGAAGGATGCCAGCTGCCCCTCGAGTGTGAGTGATTCATGGTCACGGAGGGACTGTACAATCGACTGGGGAGATGTGTGCTTTGTGCTAGGGTAACACTGTGTGCTGAGAACTTCACATCAGCAAACCAAATTACAGATATTATCAAATTTCATATTTACACACAAAGATTTTCTATGTTGGGGTAATTTCCAAGCAAGCCCCCTACAGACGATAATTCCTTTTCAATACATGGCAAAATACAGCCCCTCACTGATTCTCAGCCCTTTGCAGTCTGTCCGTGACTGCTCACAGTCCTGCTTAGCACTCCCAGGCCACAGAGGCCCAAGGGCTGAAGAGTCAATTTGAGGCACTTCATTCTAAGAGAGACACTGACAAATGAGCGTTTGCCTGAGGAGACTCATCAGAGAAAGAAAGGTCTGGAAATTGGTGAAGGTTAGGGTAACTCAGAAAAGAGAAGACTTCACATGTTTGCAGAGTGGCCATGGTAAAGAGGGTCCATGGTGGCTGCTGTGGAACCACTGGGGCTGTCCATCAGTGGCATAGCCATGCTGTGAGATCATGAGCTAGAAACACAACAAGGATCCAATGGATGCTGGTTGGGACCTGTGAGAGTCCTGGGGATAGATGATTGCCTCTTCTGATCCAACTTAGTGAACATTATTGACCATCTGCCAGAAAGCAGGCTCTGCTATAGGTAGGAAGAGTGAAGACGAAAATGTGAGTAGCTCTTCACTACGCATTAGAAGTCTTCTGATTTTATGAAACCAAAACAAACTGGAGATGTTAGGAAAAAAAGAAACATAGACATGCATTATAAAGACACAGGGGTGAACTTTATACCAAAGTACAAACTGCTGCTAAAATAAACCAGAATGAAGTCCTCAAAGACCAGCGGGATTCATTTCTTTACTCTGCTTTCATTCTTCTCTCTGCTTCTCTACAGAGCCAACTCTTTCTCTTCTTCTCCTGTTCTCAAAGTGGAAAACATGGCAATTGACATACTGTAGGCAGGACCAACTTCATGTGTACTAGGTTCCTCGTTTTGCAAGAAGGCACGTCAACTTGTCCAAAGTGGGTCAACGGCCTGTGTACCCTCCTTGATGGTCCAAATGTGTGCATTGGGCCCAAGTCAGGGCAAGTGCCGGAAAGGAGTAAAGATGAGAAAAAGAAGAAAACAATGTCCACTATGAAAGCACAGGTTTAGGTCTTCACAGACCTACAGTCCAAAAGGAGGAAGTTTACAATCCCAAAAGTTCAAACACAAGCTCTAGCATTAGACCAACAGTGACACATGCTGGAATAGACGTGTCTGCTCCAGATGGTATTGGGAATTGGGTTTTTGTTGTTTTGCTGTTATTGATGTAGGTGGTAGTGAATTTTTCATTTCACAAAAATTACATCAATGCATTCTTATAAAAAAATTGACCATCTTCTCTCCAATAGTATTACTGAATGAAAAATTGGAGTTGTAAAATAATGCATATAGTATTCCATTTATGTAAAGCATATGCAAAGCAATCATATTTTTATATAAATAATACATCTATATGAATGTAAATTTATATCCAAAGCCACATTTTCTGTCAATAACTCTCTTTGCTCAGTTTCTTATGTTTCTATTCTTTCTCTCATATCTTTAGTCCTGGATAATAAATAGTTCCCTGTTTTTATCTTTGTTGATATGTTGCTACTTAGTCTATTATATTAATTATTGAGAGGAATTTGTTAAACACTATATGTGTGGATTTCTCCCTTTAGTTTACTTTCTGTATTTGAAGTCCCATCATTAGGTGCATTGACATTGAAATTTATTCAATTTTTAATAGATTAACCCATTATATAATGACTTTTTGTCTCTGTTAACATTTCTAATCTTGAAATTTATTTTTCTGGTAAAAATATAATATATCCATACCACCTTGTTTATACTCTGCATCGCGTACAACCATTATTTACAACTGTTCTGTGTTTCTGTATTTAAATATTTTTAAACACTATACACTGCACCTTTTAACTCCTTTTCAAGGATGTCTATGCTATTTTACTCTGCTAAAATATTTATATATAAAACATTATATATATAATATATATATTATATTATATATATATTTAAATATCTGTATAGAACATTAAATTACTGGCTTCAGGGTACCATATCAGCCCTGTTTGTATTTTGTTGTTGCTGTTGTTTTTTAGTTGTATTTAAACAGTAAAATTCTGTGACCACACCTTTATAAGTAGTTCCATCATTAAAGTTTTCTCAAATTATCTAGCTCTATCCTTATTTTTCCTTTGGGCCTGAAGAGATGAATCCAATGAGCCTGAACATAGATTACTATTTCTATCAGCCATTTAAAGTTTTCAGTGAAATTTCAGCCCATACCCTCAGCTCACCCTTCTGTGAGGTTATTGTCTCTTTCTTGTATTTATCTTTATTTATAGGCAGTTTTCACACAACCTCAATTACAATTTACTGTTTTCTATACATCTTATAAATATTTTTCTGCAGGCTTGTGTGTTGCCTTTTGAACTCTTGTGGCATTTTTGTGATGAATGCTTTCATTTTATGATGTAGGTATATTCATAAATCTTTTGACTTTATGTCAGTGGTCAGCACACTTGATGTACATGGCCAGATAATAAATATCTTTGACTTTGCAAGTTACACAGTCTGTGCCACTAACCATTCGACCCAACTGTTGTAGTACAAAAGTAGTGGCAGACGATACATAGACAAATGATCCCAATAAAATTTAGGGTTTTTGTTTGCTTCTTTTGTTTACAAAAATAGGCCGGAGGGCCAGATTTGGCCCACAGGCAGTAGTTTGCTAACTCCTGCTCCTTCTCTTTTGCTTGTTTTCATCTGTATAAGAAACCCTTCTTATCCAGGCATAGTGCCACACACCTGTAATCCCAGCACTCTGGGAGGCTGAGGCAAGAGGATTGCAAATTCAAACTACGGGGCAACTTAGCTGTTTAGTAAGATCCTATCTCAAAATAAAAAACAAAAACGACAGGGTAGGTAGCTAAATACAAAGGCCTTGGATTCACTGTACAGTAACCCAAAAAAGCCCCTCCCTAGCCTGCAGTTATAAACAATTTATTTTGCAGTGTAGTCTCTTCCTACATTACAGGTATGTTTTATATTTAGGCTTACAAGCTCTCAGGACTGTTTTTTGTAAACGACAGCAGGTAATAATCTATTTTTTTCCTCATTGAATAGTCAACTGTCTATTCCAAGTTATCGTGCCACTGTTATTAAATGCCATTTTATTTACTTACTCAACAAATATTTAGTATTATGCACCTCACAAATGTATGCATTTTTCTGAGCTAGTCTACCAACCTCTTTGGTCTATTTCTTAGTCTCCCTCACAGAATTTTGCTGTTTAAATACCATAAATTTATAGAATGTGTTTTGACATCTGCCAGGGCAGGTCCCTTCCTTTTCTGTCTTTTAATTATCTTGATATCCTTGATATTTACTTTTCAATGTGGATTTCAAAATTAGCTTGTCAAATTCTTTGAAAAATCTCATTGAAATTTTGACTAGGAGTACAGTTAATATCTATAGATTCATTTATAGAGAACTGACATCTTTGCAGTACTGAAACTTCCTTCTCAAGGTCCTCAGCACGGAGTGTTCCCATAGCACAAAGTAACGTTCTCTTTTGTGACCATAACACCTGTATACTTCTTAGGAGACAGGGCACTGACTTCTCTGCTCTGTCTGCAACCCGTGTCCGGAACAGACCTGGCTAACATGAGAACTTTACATCCACCTCAAGCTTCCTTTGCTACTTTCAAGGACCCTCTAGAAAATCAGTGACAAGATTGTGACACATTAAAATAAATAAAATGATGTTCTCATTCTAGGATTATTTGGCAGATCTAGAAGTAGTTTCTTTTGGTGTATTAAACTGCAGTCTCCATGGACAAATAATTCTTCTTATATTGGAAGTATCAGGTGTCACAGAAAACCTTTTAAGGCTAAGTATTTAGGAAGATATGATCGTGCTTCTACTGTTATTCAGCTAAACATAGTGATTGAGGAACTTTCAACAAATATTTAACTAATTATTGCCATGAGCCAGGAACTGTTAGCTGTTGGAGCAGAGAGAAAATAACATACTCTAGTGAGTTTGCAGTCTGAGATCAGGGGTCAGGGCTAGGGGCCACAGATGTGCAAATAGGTAAATTTCCTGGAAGACCAGTGATCACAGGGCTACGGACTCCTACAGAAGACTCAGCTGTCCCAAGGCTCAGCAAAGGATTTCTGGAGAAATGATGCCTAGTCTTTGCCTTCATGAAAAAATAAGATGAAGCCAGCAAAGCAGGAAGGACATCCTGGACAGGCAAAGTAGACAGGGACACAGCAGAACATGAAACCTCCTGGTGTTTGCAGTGAAGTAATTATAAGCAGTTTAGAAAACTATAAAGTGTAAAGGAGGAAAGAGACAGAAGATAGGTTCCCGGAAGTAAGCAGGTATCGCAAAACAGCTGCCTTGGCCAGGGTTCCCAGGAGCTTGAGTTTTTATTTTCTTGTAAGTACTGGGAGCGATTCAATTATTCTTGGAGTCTAGGCCTTGTCTTGTCAGAGAAGTTTATTGAATAACTTAGCCGCTAACTGTGGAGGGTAGGTTCTATGGACATAAAACAAAATTAAAGCGGCCATGAAGGAGAGAGTTCAAGAGTGAGGTTCAAAGAGGACTGAACTAAGAAAGAGAGAGGGCCACCCCCAACCAGCTGGACAGGGGTGTACTCAGAGGCTCAGGACCCGCAGTCAGCATGACCAGGTTTAGTCCATACTGGAAGTATGCGTTTGAGGGATATCTCCGCTTTCTATCTGTTTCACTAATCTATTGTGGGGGTCAAATGAGGGAACAAATGATGAGGGTGGAGAGAATGCTAATGAGGGTGCAAAATCATAGCCAAGGTCACTGCAGCTGTCTAAGGAGCTAGGATTTGGTTTTACTTGGAAAGGAGGGCCAAGGAAATGAAATAAAAGCAGTTCTTTTGTTGATCACAGAGTGTAATATTTTGGTACACCACTGGGGAGTAGATTCTTCTTAGGGTACCCAATGATTATTTTTGCTTGAAATTATTTCTCACAGGTTTTGAAACAATAGTTTTGCTTTGTGGCTGGGGACAGGAGCAATTGTGTACACTACCCTAGACACTCAGGGACTTGGGCTTGTACAAGAAAGATCAGACTCTCACCCTTGCACCACAGGGGACAAGAAGAGCCAGGGCCACTTGTGAGTCAAGGGTGGCAGGAAATAGGAGTAGCCTGGACTTGAAAAACTATGAAATACACCTCAGCAAACCTGGACTTAACTCTTTGCTGTGAAACAATTGTTGCTATGTCACCTTGAACATTCTTATAATTATTCTGTGTCTCATTTTCCTGATTTGCAAAGAGAACAATAGTGTCTACCACAGGCTGCATACCTGTGGTTTGTACGCACAAAGAACTCATTCTAAGGCTCCTGTGAATAGCCCACTCCGCAGCTGCTCAAATGCCTTGTGTAAAATGGTGTAGTGTTTCCATATAACCCGTGCACATCCTCACACATACTTTAAATCGTCACTAAGTTATTTGTGATGCAGAATACAACGTAAATGTCATGTCAATAGTGGTTCCACCACATTGTTTAGGGAATAATGGCTAGAAAAAAGTCTGCATGTGCTCAGTACCGATGCCATTTCTTTCTGAATAGCTTCCATCCTTGGTCAGTTGAATCCGTGGGTGCAGAACTCACCGTTAGAGAGGGCCGGCTCTATGTCTGACTTCACATAGTTATAAAATACAAGTGAGATGGTAGAGGCAGAAACAGCATTAAGTATGAAATGACGTTTAAATGTTAGTTATGATTTTGCTAAGTGGAGGTGGGGCCCTGGGGCAGGGCTCAATACCTGGGAGCTGTTCCACGCCACAGCCCAGCAAGCTTCAAGTCCAAGGAAGAATTCAATTATTGCAGCGTGTAATTTTCTGTTTGCAAAGCTCATATTGTGTATGTAATTGAATCAGAATAAAGAGATCCACGGGCTGTGGGCTCGGGATAAGGCTTTGAAGCTGGACTCCAGTGAAGCCAGGCTGGGGGGGAGGGCTGAGAGAGAGCACAGAAGTGGGGACAAGGGCACTGAAACAGAGTGCCAGGTGTACCCTGAAGACAGGGGGCTGCTCCTAGTGCTTTATGGTTCTGCCAAGCTTTGCTTTCTCCTGCAGAGCCAGAGGCCCTGTGGTTTGGAGGGAACCTCTAGGCTGGGATGTATCCTTTTTTCTCTTTGACAAGGAGGAAGAGGCCTCGATGCTCCAGCCTGCAGATTCTTCCCCATCTCATCGCTCTTCATTTTCTGCATCAGCTTACTGCCTACTTCCTGTTCAAACAGAGTTTAAAACCCAGAAAGTGTCTCTCGAGAGAAAAATCAGAAGCCAGGTGAAGGGTCATAGATTTAAAGTAGGGTGACTAAGTGCCTGATTTGCTCAGGGCATCCCCCAGCTTAGGCACTGGGGAAAACTACTGCATTCTGGGCACATCAGGGTAGTCAGTCACCCTAATTTGGGAAGATGGTAGATTTCTGAGCAGTGAACCTGGGGAATCAGACAGAAAGTATGGGATGGGTGTCTTTATGTGGTCACACCGCGTTCCCCCTGGTGCCAGGGGGCAGTGCCTCTGCTCAGTGGAGAAGTGTAGGAGCACATAGCTTCTGGTGGCTTCCCTGAGGTCAGCAGTGATAAACAGAAAGACACAGAGGGGAGGGAAAAAGGCAGGCAGGGAAGGAGAGAGCAGAAAATTGACCCCCCCCAGTTTTCTCTGAACTTGTCTGTCCCCAAGGCCCAGCCCCTTTGTCCCAGCCTGCACTACCTTTATGGCCCTATGTTGTCTTTCTTGGCACCCCTTCCCCACCTCTCCTCTCACCCCCTCTTACATTCCTCTGCCAGCCTTCATCTCCCCCCACCCCAGACTCCTCTCCAACCCTGGGAAGTGAGTACAGTTAGGCAGTTGGTCCAGGCCAGGACTGAGGGGCTGAATTCCAGCAGAGACCCAAGAACAGGTCTGCAACCAGCTGCCTGCTGCCATTTCCTGAACACTAACAAATCCAACTCCAAGACAAACAGCTACCGGGAGAGGAGACTGGCAGCTAGTGGAGGGGGAGGCAGGGGAGAGAGAGGAGGAAGCAGGACCAGGAGGAGAAAGACAAAGTGAGAAAAAGAAATCGCAGCACACCCAACCCAGTGGTCTAGAATCTCTCCCACATCTGCAGAATCAGAAACACTTATTAATAGCCAGCAAAAGGCAAAGAGGAAGTGTCTCATTGTCTGCCGCTGTCATTCCTCACTCTGACGAGCACTTAAAATGTCAAGACCCCTTTCAGCAGCTATGCACAAGCAATCAGACACTCTCATCGGTCACCGCAGCTCCACAGCCACTGTATCTTAGTCCTTCTGACTTCTTTTCATGCCATGTTTGGAGACGAGGCATGTGGAAACACATGCACATACGTGACTTTACCGAGCGGTCTGGCGGAGGATGCAGGGGCAGGGGCTGAGGGTGGAGAAGGAAGGCGATCCTGCCCAGCTCTCTCTGAGGTGTCAGAGCAAAGATCCCGACACTGGGATGTTTGGAAGATGTGGGTCTGGCCACTGGGTGGGGCTGAAAGAGGAAAATTTACCTTGAACAAGAGGCTGGGAACTGTCAGCTCTTATGGAAAGGAGATTCCATGCACACCTTTCAGACAACAAAGGATTGTTTTCTGAGATGGGGGTTCTGGTTCATTATTGTCTCCTTTGAGTGAACCATAAGAAAACAGATTGGCACTGCGACAAATGGGTTTCAGGTGGCATAGAAAGAAAGACCTCCTGGTAGATCACAGATGCTGGGATGCTGATGGGGTCTGGAAAAATCACTTTCTTTGAGGATGTCTACAAGCCATACAATGTCTTCACCTGATGTGATAGGGTGATATCCTGGGTTGGGGTGGCATAAGAGCAGTGTAGGGGGAGAGAATGTCTGAGATTCAAGACCTTTTCCAGCAGGAGGGACCTCTTGTCCCACAAGTTTGCTACAGCTGTAACAACAAAACACTACAGACTAGGTGGCTGAAACAACAGAAATTTACAGTCTCACGGTTCTGGAAGCTGAAAGTCTATGATCCAGGTGCCAGCAGGCTTAGTTCTTCCTGTAAAGAAAATCTGTTCCATGCCTTGTCTTCAGGTTCTGATGGTTTTCTGGCAATCTTTGGCATTCTTTGGCTTGTGCCACCCTGACTCTGCATACATCTCTGCATGGTGTTCCCTTTCTCTAAATGTTTCTGTGTTCCAATTTCCTTTTTATATAAGGACACCCGTAAAATCGCATTAAAGGCTACCCTATTGAAGACGACCTCATCTTAACTAGTTATATCTATGCAGATCCTGTTTCCAAACAAGATCAAATTCAGTGTACCAGAGGTTAGGACACCAGCATTCAAATTTTAAGGTGACACAGTTCACCTATAATATGTCTCAATCAGAAAGAATACAAGACTCTCAAGAGCATGACCCAGGAAGCTAGGAGCGGAAGAAGGAATTCTAGTACATGTCCACACTGCTTGTCCCAACAGAGATGTGGGCTTGTGATTTCTTCCCTCTGGAAGAGCCAGGACCTGCCTCAGATTTGGATCTTTTCTATAGCTCCCATTTTTATTCCCCTGAAGCAGATGGTACAGAGGGGCTACAGTGACTGTCCTAGATTCTGTAGCTGAAAGGAAGTCTTAGCCACCTTAGCTTAAAGGATCAGCTATCAACCAAAGCATTCTAACTTCCAGAAGTTTCCCAAACAGAGCACACACTTCCATGTTCCTTATTTCAGGCCTCAGGAATGAGTTTATGAATCCACTCACCTAAGGAAGGAAAAAGGCTGGAATTTTTTCCTTTTGCTGACCTGAATATGACATGGCCAGGAACTCTGCTTAATGTTAAAGAAAATTAGCGGTTGTCCAACATTTTCCATTATGCCTATCCAATTCAATTAGCTAATAGAATCATGAAATGTCAGTGCTGCAAATGGAGATAATTCAATCTAAGATCCTCATTTATTAGATGAAGAAAATAATTCTGAGAAAAGGTAAAGAATTGCTCCCTGCATATAGTATCCCTTACAGAAGTACTTAGGTTTGAGATCTCTGCTAGGTGCTTTTAATTCACTGAGCATTTAATTCACTGATACCTGTTGTAACTAAGGGCTGGACAAAGAATTGTCTAAGAAGAAGCAGGACACAGTCCCTGCCTTCAAGGAGCTAAAGGAAAAAGCAGGGCTGGACACAGTCTAGGACACAGTTACTGCCCTCAGGGAGCTATATGGGGGGAAAAACCAGGGACTACTTCTGCTCCCCTCCTGCAGTGGGGAGGTTCATGTGTGTCCTTTCCTCCTCCATATTAACTGTTGCCTCTTTTCCTAGAATTGTGGCTGCCAGTGCAGCCTGGACTCTGAAGTTGACTAGGTCAGCTGAAAGGGACTCTGCCTTAATCTTCTAGAAGATGGCACTGATAATCAGAACCCCTGCGGGTGGGGAAGCCACCTACCATTTTGTCCAGCCTTTCTGGTCTTTCATGGAAGTTCTCAGGTCTCCTGGCCCCCTCCTCACCCCATCACCTCCTGAGGTAAGAAATGGTCCACAAGGAAGGCAGCATTTGAACCGAACATTGAAAGAAATGGAGGTGTTGCTCAAGGAGATGGAGGTGGTCACTGACACATGCCAGCTGGCATCTTGGATCTGGTCCTTCACAGCACTCTTTGTGTAGTTTCCCAGCTACTGTTCCTCATGGTATCCAACTCTCCTGTGTTATCCAGCAGTTGGTCTTTTCTCTTACCTGCTGTCAGAGCTGCAGTCTTCCTGGAATAGAAGGAGTCTAGGCGCAAGTCCTTGCTCTTGGTCAAATTTGCTGTAGGACTGCGTAACTCAAGAATCAAGTCTGAGTGCTTATCTCCTGGCTCCAGAGTGGTATTGGATTCTCTCTGCTTTTTCAAACCAAACACCAGCAACACCTTCAATGAAAGATAGCAGGAAGAACAAGAGTCATTATGGACTCAACTGTGGCTTTCTCAACTCCTACGGTGAAGTTCCACTCCCCAGGGTGGCTGTATTTAAAAATATATAATGGGGGAGAGAAGGTCAAGTGAAGTCAAAAGAGTGGTGCTCTGATCCAATAGGACTGGTGGCCTTGTAAGGAAGAAACGGCATTAGAGAAGTTCATTTTCTATGCTCATGCACAGAGTAAAGGCCGTACGAAGAAAAGGAGAAAATCTAGCTTTCTACCTTTATACAAGAGAGTTAGCGCCCTCACCAGGGAAAAATCTGCTAGCATCTTAATCTTTTAACTCCCAGAAAACGAATTTCAATTAAGCTACCCACCCTAAGGTATTCTGTTGTAGCAGTCTAGAAGACAAAGACAGGGATGATTGCCCAAATGAAAGTTCGCTCTCTTTAACTAATTATGGCATCTAAAAGCAGGAACACAGTCTTCGGCTAGAGTTCCCACTTGGGGTAAGAGTAGGGTGAAGCATGGAGAAGATGACTAATAAAAATATAATTACTTAGGAAAGAATAGGAGAGAGGAGACCTCTAATATTAGGAGAATGGAAGTGAGAGTTCCGAAGGATCAATCATCAGGCGTGTGGACCGTGGCAATGCTGAGGTCTTCCTAGCTCCTCAGGTGTCATGCTCTCTCTTTTCCTTAACAGTGGAGCGCAGCGCACGCTTTGGTGATGTTCTAAACCTTTGTTTAACCTGAAGTTGAGTCTGGAGACCTTCCACACGCTCAAATCCAGAGATCTTTCCTTGGTCATTTGTTAGGCGTGGATTAGAGCTAGGAAACTCTTTGAGGGCATCTCATTTGATCCTTCCAGCAAAGCTTGACTGTAGGGACCTTGTATTTATCCTTGCTTTACAGATGAGAAAATGGAGCTCAGAGGCCAATGGCCTTCCCTGTGGTCACACACCTACTAAATGAGAGATGTTGGCCTCAAATATAGGTCTGTGTCCTCCAAAGCCCGTAATTTTTTTTTTCACTCCATGCACTGGACCCATCAGTCAGGTCAGCCTAATGCAAGCTGTCCCTTCATCTGCCCGGCCCAGGAATTGGTTCCTTCTCATTTCTGTCTCATGGTCAGGGAGCACGTGTCTCAGGGTAAGGGGAAAACCCAGTGCCATTTATTCAACAATTCTTCCTTTTGGTCCAGATTTTTTAAAAATTTGTTTTCTGTTTGTCTTTTTGTCTGAGGAAGGAGGAAGAACTGGGGTGAGCCTCAGTCTTTTCTGAGAGCTCTGTGTTGATTTCTCCTTCTGTTGTGTGGGGATTTTAGATGATGAGGCTTTGATTTTTCTGCCTCCTTGGGAGACTAGTGCAATTTAAAACACACACACACACACACACACAGGCTCTGGTAGTACATTTCTGCTTGATTTTGCCTGCTGAGGAACCCAGGGCCCTCAAAGCTGAGTCTGTGACTGTCTGCTTTCCTTCTCTCTACTTTGCATGGGGTGAGTGAAAGGCAGTAATTCAGACACTTTGCTGGAGGAAAAAAAAGAGACAGAGCAAAAGACAGAGGGATGTGTGGCATACCTGTCGACAACATACTTACATACCTAGGTCTGCATTGGGGTACTAGAGCTTGAACATATGAACAGCCTGTAATATCTATAAGAAACCATGCGCAGTTGGAAGAGGAGACAGGTGATCATGAATTTGCTGTTGGTCAAGTGCATACAATCGAGAAAGAAGACTGACCACACCTGCATGTATGTTAAAGCCCATGTAGTAAGGAGACATAGGTCAATCACATGTACCTCTATGTACAAATGAGTTTCCACAACTGTGTGAGACCCTGGGCATGAAGACCTGCAGGGAGGATATAACCATGGATGACCTGTGAGCCAACATGTAAATAGTTTAACAAGACATCAGATAAAACTGAGCATGTGCACCCTCAAAAACAGGCACAAAAGCTGGAGAAAGACTTGAGTTCAAGTCCTCCGCCCACCTCTGCCTGCTACAGTATGTTTTTTTAGGCACACATAGGAATGAGCAGAGATACACAGAGATACACATTTGTGTCTCTGCTTGTGTAAACACAAGAGAACAACAGGGTGTGCCTATGTTGGTGTGAATGCACACTTTTGAGTGTGCATGGGCTGGTGCTCCTGAGCACGTTTGGAGGGAGCACGAAGGAGAGGAGCACGGAGGTGCACGTGGGAATGTAGAGACACATTTGCATGAGGTCCCCCTGTGTTTGGATCTGTCACTTTCACAGCCCTGGAGAATTTAAAATAACAACAATGACAACAACAAAGAGGAATGGAGAATGGTGCAACCCCACATACGTTTCTGGAGGCTCAGGAACGGTCCCTGTGCTGACTGATTCCAGCAGTGTCTGTTACCATGGCTATGGCTAAAAAGACGCTGCTGTCTCCTCTGTTTATTTTTAAATCCCTATGCCTGTGACACCCCCTTCTGAAACTCCAACCCCACACCCTTGGCACTTCCTTCCCTCTCAGATTAGTAGATGAAAACTCAGTTCCCTCCCAGGCTCCAGGGGGCATCTAGAAGGATATCAACCAACCCATCATTCCAACCTCCCCTTCCCTCCCCAAATCAAGGTGCATTTGGGGATCAGTTGGGACCATAAGGCTCCTGAAAAACCAGGGAGCTCAGTGGAAATGCCCAGCTTCCAGCCTGCCATCAGGTGTGATCTGCTGGCCTAACCTTGAGTTTTCTGGCTGTTAGGTTTGGGGAGAAGTAGATGTCATAAAGAGTAGAAATCACTAATTTCATGTAAGTTGAAACATTAGCCCAGGCCAGGGAAATGGGGGCAACAGGAGCTGGGCCCTGCCTGCCTTACATGAGCCTCTACACCATCTCAAACTCCCTCTTTCACCTGTATTGGCCCAGAGCAGAAGAAGCTAAAAGCAGATTCCACCCAAATGTATACCAGATTCCACCCAAATGTATACCATTATGAGCTGAAAACACAAAAAGCATTGAGAAAATCCAGATATGTTATGACTCACAGGGTCATAATGGGAGAAACAAGCGCATTTTTGAGGCTGTTGTGGAGAAGGATCATATATTCCTCAAAATCTCTCTTAGGTTCAGAGCGGTGGATTGCATGGCTCATGAGCTGAATTGCGATTTTCTTTCTTCACATAAATATTATCATAATAGCATTAAAAGGAATTTTTAGAAAAGGAAAATAAATCACTTTAGTCGACTAAACCCAATTCAACAACTAATTTTCTTTTTGTATAGTCTCTTTCAGTGTTTGCATCTAGTTTTACATAATTATAACCAAGAGTGAACATGCAACTTATATACCATTTTTTAAAGCCATAGATAATACAAGAAACATTCTCTATCTTGTTACCTAGCCTTAGTAGTTGTTCTTTTTAATAGGAGCACAATAGTCTGTAACTCATTTAATAATTCCCCAATTGTGTTAGCATTTAGATTGCGTCTAGTTTTCTACCAATAAAGATAATCCTGCTATATTCTGAGCATATGTCTTTTTCCATCTTTTGTAATATTTCTTTAGGATAAATTGCTAGAATTCAGATACTAAGTCAAGGAATAGCATAATTTTAATAACTCACTCAAGTTTTCTCCAAGTGTTTATTGAACACCTCCTATGTGCACCGGGAACTGAGGAAACAAAGACAATAGAGGAGCACCTGCCACCTTGAGGTTCACAGTCCAACAGGGACACAGATGTAGCAATGCTCCAGACTGATTATTCGCTCCTGTGTGCCAGAGGCTGCTACAGAAACCACAGAGTCTAACCGAGTCAAGCAACAGGTGCACGATCAAGCAAGCCATTGCAAAATAAGGCATATCTGTCCTGAAAATTTAGGAAATGTCAGCCTGGTGGACAAGAAGACGGCAAAGACAAAGTCATAACAGCAGAAGAAAACACAGTGTATTCCGGGTGGCTTGATAATGTCAGAGAGTCTAGGAAGGTGCAGAGTCACGAGGTGGTAGTGATGGGAAATGAGCCTGAACAGGTAGCCAGGGCAGCCTGGGACTGTGCCAAGGAGTTTGTATTTTATATTTAAGGTAGTGCAAACCATCAGGGACTCTAGGCAGACTCTTGATGTAATTTTCCAATTTGCTTTCCAAATTACACTCATTTACATGAAAAACTCTTCTAAAGGGCTTTTGTTCTATTTTTCCTAGGGCTTCCTTAGGGGTTCTGTTCCCATTTCTGCCACAGAATGAGGGCGGGGCGAGTGGGAGGGAACAAATGGACTCTTGCCTGGGGGCCTGAGAGCTGAGTGCAAAGGAACAGTATCCCAGGAGTTGAGGGGACAGTGAAGATTAAAGATCTTCCAGGAGTAGAGACAAAAAAGCAAAGAGGAGGTCCCTTAGACTGAGATGCGTAACGCTTGTCTCCTCCCCAAAAGCCAAGCTAACAGAAACTCCCAGTTCCTCTAAGGCTTCTTTTCCCTGGGATGCAACAGGGCTATGTGGAGAACCAGCGGAGAGCAGAGGGATGCTGGTAGCAATATGCCCCCTTCTTGCTTACAGACATCTATTTCTCTCAGTCTCCTCTCAGCCTACAAAGCCACAATTAGGTGTCAGCCCCAGGGACTCGTGGGCTCAGCTCTCCCCTGCCCTTGCTCTGGGGGAGGAAGGAAGCTGGGCCAGCCCCAGTGCCTTTCCCTGCATCCTTCTAATTCCTATCCCCTTATTAAATTCAGGGCTGATTTGAGCTGCGCAGCTTTCTCCAACCACCTGCTGTTTGACCAATTCCTTTTCTTTTCTCCCTCTGGTGACTAATAGCTGCTCTTTCCTTCAGAGGCTGAGTCTCCTCCTCTCCCTCCTGCACTCAAAGGCCGTTGAGACCTGAGGCCCTCCCCACCCACTTGACTCCCTGAGGCCTAGATTCTGGGGCTTGCTGGCCACTCTGGGGTCTCAGGCTTCTCTCTGGGGGAGATGTTTCTGTGAAGGTGAGAGGATGCCCCAGAATGGGGAGACCCAGAGGAAGAGAGTAGGAGGAGCAGAGAGGCAAAGAAGGGAGAGGAAGGGAGAGGAAAGTCTGAGGACAGACCGTGGGTTCAGGTAAATCCTAGGGCCATGGGATGAGGAAGGAATGGGAGAAAGAAGGCACAGATGTGAGGAAAAGGGCGCCTAAACGGGCAGCCAGTCAGGTGGATGGGGGATCCAAGAGAGCAAAATGACCGGGAAGGAAGATTTTAGGAACTGACAATGTGTAACTTCTTGCCATTTTAGGAGAAAATGCACCTTGGAAACAGCGCTGGTCCAGGCACGGGTGGGTCCTCCCACGGACCAGCCATGAGCACACCCACACACGCATGCGCCTTGGGCGTGCACCCTGGCCCGGCTGGCAGGGGGCTCAGTTCTTTCCCCCTAATGGGGTTCACCTTGCAGATCCAAAGTGATACTGATCACTGAGCCAATTTTGTGTGCCAAAGAACCAGAGGAGAGCGTGGATGGCCCCCGGCTTTGTCGGTGCTGCTACCAGTGCACCCTCATTCCAGGATCGCTCCTACTTGGTGCTCCAGCCGTGCTTCACTTCTCTTGGCTCCCGACCCCAGGCTAGCTTGCCCTCCCTTCTCCCCTCTGGGCCTTTGCACCGCATCCCTATGCTTGACGGATGCACACACAAACATGTGCACACACACGAACTCCCTCATCTTCTGGTCTCAAATCTTATTTCCTCCAGAAAACCTTCCTGGAACAACCACACATGAGTTTTGTGGTTCTGCTCGATGTCTTTATAGAATACGGTGCGGGGGTATGTGTGTGTGTGTGTGTGTGTGTGTGTGTGTGTGTGTGTGTTCACGGGTGAGTTGGGAGGTGGGTGTGAGTTCCTCACAACACCATTTATAGCCAATTCCAGAGCCACAAGACCACTGTGGAGAGCGAGCATGGCCAAGTGTGGGTGCTCTGCCACCTGTCCCCCAGCTGCCACTCTCTCCCAACTTTCCGGGAAAAGCCACGGGGTGCTGAAACATTTTCTGGGTCACCACCTAGCAATCAGTCTCAGGCACCTTCCCCTGACACTTGTCCCTGTGGGGGAGCGCTCAGCCCCTTCCCCTCGCTCAGCCTGTGCCTGTTCCCATGGCTGCGGGGCTGCAAACTCAGGCAGGCGCTGGGATGCAAGGGTCTCACACGCTTCCTTGGGTGAGCACTGCACAGTGGGGCGTGATGTGGTGTGATTAGGTACAGGCCCTGCCATTTATGTGGACCTGGGGACATTGGTAGAAACAACCTTCACTTTGGTCCCCCTCACCTTCTCCAAATAAACCCCAACACCCCCAATCTGGAGTCAGGATGCCAGGCTTTAACTGGGAACCACCATGTCAAATATGCCTCTTCTCACTCCAGCGCCCTTCCTGTTGCTTCTCCCTGCCGCACTCATTGCTACTATTGCTTCTATTATCTTGCTGTGTTCTTCTGTTTGTTAATTGAGTGTCTAGCCATATTAGAAGAATAAAAGCTGGAAAAGGCCAGGGCCCGTATGGGTTTTGTTCCTACTGGGCCAGTCACGCTTCACATGCCCTCTGCCCACTCTGGTCTGCTCATCAGTCCTGCTGTGGCTTCCGGAGGCTGCCCTCTGGCTGGTGCATCTGCCAGGCTCCTTGTGGGGTATCGCTCCTTGTTGCAGGAACCAAAGAGATATCAGAAAACAGGTTGAAAGAGAGGAGCAGGTCCTTCTCCACCCTCTGCTTTGACTCTGGGTATCTAGCAAGAGGACCCTCCTTAGCTACAGCTCTTGACAGACGGCTTCCTCTCCTGCCCGGTTCCAACATTCTGAGCTCTGGCACTCTGTTTCTTTGAACTGCCCTGATATTTCTGGTCTCTGATCCCTAATGCCCTGTTGGTCCCCTTAGCCTGCTCATATCTCTATACCTTGCCTTTTCATTAGAGCCCTTCATCTACTCTAAGACGACACACACCTCCTACTGAGACATTGATACCTCTGTGGTCCTGCGCAACAAGTGTGACTGATAGTGAATGGCAGGTCTCCGGCTGCACCCTGTCTCTCCAGGCTTGGCTACAGAAATGGGGGTAGGAGGCAAGAGAAAGTTCAGGGGAGATGTGAGGGTCTTTGAATGAAGCATCCTCTGAATTGCTCCCAGACTAGGAGCAACACTCACATGTTTCAGGATTATAAGAAAATTCTAGAGCCTCCCTTACTGGCCAGTTTGTATGAGTCATAACTCTCCTGGAAGGGATATCTCTAAATCCTTTTATTGTTGGAAACTCTTTCTTCTTGATCTAAAGATAAATGTTGCCTGTCTATGTTATTTTTCTAAGTAATCACTTTACTACATTAGCATGTAGTATCTAATATGTTAGTGTTTTCAAATGAGGACTGAAAAGAACACAGGATGTGAGTTAAAAAAAAAAAAAAGAAAGAAAACTAGTTTCAGCTCTGACCCATTATGCTGTGTGACTTCAAGCACTGCATCTAACCCTTTCAATGTCTTTGTGTCATCCTTGAAAGGAGAGTGCTGGTAAACCTGGCCCAGCCTGCCTCCTGCTCTGTAGCTCTGAACACAACAAAAGAAACTGTATGAAATAAAAATATGGCCTATAGCCGAGTGTTAGCCGATTCTCTCATTCTCTTCAGCATATTTAATTTCCAGGTCTGGGATTCTCTTAAGGTTTTCTCTTCCAGATCCTCCGGAAACTGACCCAAATTCTCCAAAGGAATCTTCCTAGTATTGCGTATAACCAGGACATGGGAGTGGGAAGCAGAGTCTTCATCTTCTCTTCTTAATTATGTGGGTGATTCATCCGCTCATGGTGGGCTAATGGCAGGCAACCTGTCTAGGCAACAGCCTTGGTTAAGCTGCTGGGTCCCCAAGGAGGACGTCAATCCTCCCACCCTCTCGGCTGATTTGCAGTGATGTGGAGCTATCCCATGATGGCTGTCCTCCACACTTTTCCTAAGTAACACAGACGCCAGTTGTCTGCTGCTGGCTGTCATGAAAAGCCCAGGTGCAAGAAATAATATTCATGAAGGATTACCTGAAGGACATGCAGCCTAGCTACTCCTGTAGGTATACTCGATTTTATCCCCAGCTCCAGCCAGACAATCAGAGCTGTGCATTGACACCAGATGGTTTTCACTCCTCTTGGAAGCAGATTTACTGACTTGCATTCAGCCACACTGTTTTAAGTTTGCACTGAAGCGCTGCTTGAAGGAAAACCCACATGAGTCTAGCTATTGCATTTAATGTTAGGATGATACTTTAAAAATTGTCTGGTAGGTTGCTGTATCCATTTTCAAGGCTCACATGGAAATTTTCCCTTAGCTTAAATTTCTCCAGGGAATTGGGTATAATTTTCACTAATGGACAATGCAAAATTTGTTACTGGTAGTTTCTCTTTCTGTCTTTGGTTGCTAAGGGCATGCCTGTCTGTGTTTTAGCTGGTTTTTAGGTCTCTTGTTCCTACTGCTCCACTATTTCACTTCAACTCAGTCATTATCTATATTTGCATGTTTTTGTAGCGTGCCATTATTCTAAGCTATCTCAATATCTTTTTACTCCACCCCCCAAAAAAAAGAGGCTGGTGACTCAGAACATTCAGAAGTTTGGGCAAAGTGGCCTAAATAGTGTAGATAAAACCAGAATGAATGTATGCATCTATTGAAAAGATAGAAACTAAAAAAACCCTTCATTAATTCATCCGACATTGGTTGTGGTTTTTTGAATGTTGATTATAACAGTAGGCACCAAGGATGATAAAAGTAAATCTAATATTCATTCATTCATGCAAAAAATATTTATTGGGGTTTGCCAGGTGATAGAAGTGTGGCAGAGAATAGCTCACCTGCTCCTCATGGAGTTCAGAACGGTGGAGGAGCAAGATGGCTTAACCAAACCTCATCCTGCAGTGTGAGGAACAAGCTGGTGAATGAAGCTCTCGGTGGGCAGTATGTGGGGGGATGAATCTTGCCTGTAGTCTGAAGGGATCTCCTTGGGGATAACTGAAGAAAGACAGAGTTGTGCAGGCAAAGACAGGAGGAGAAAGTATCCGCAGAAGGAGGAGCACACACACAGATGTCAGGAGCTAAAGAGGCCATGTCCCCAGAAGACTGAAAAAACAGAAAAAAATGGTATCCCATTGCATGTCATGTCCATGCAGCAGAATACCACTCAGCCATAACAGGGAGAACTTCTGAGACATGCCACAACTTGGGTGAACCTCAAGGGCTACACACTGTGCAATTTCATTCATAGCATGTCTTTGAGAGAAAACTACAATTGTAGAGAACAGAGCAGGGCACATGAGAGCCAGGGAGGTGAATAGGGTGACTGCAGAGGCAGCTCAGGAAGCTGAAAGGAGTGGTAAGATTGCTCTGTGTTCTAATTACGATAATGTTGTATGTCTCTATTGGTATCCTAAGACTTGTAGAACTGTGTGCCAAAACTGAAATCAACTTCACCGTTTGCTGATTTAAAAAATAAAATTTAAAGTCACCAAAGAAAAGTTCACCGTGGAGGACTTCAAAGAAGCGAAAATGGGGGTGGAGAACGGTGGAAAGTGAAATTCAGTAATAGCCGCAATGTTTCATTTCCTGAAAGATCTGGGGGTACGTGGGGGGATCTGCCAAGCTATGGCCGTATTTTCACACTAGTAGTGGAGGGGACATGGAAGGGAGGGCACTGAAGGACATTGAAGGGATGAAGTGGAGGGTGGCAGAACCAGATTCGTGCTTTGAAATAATCCCTCTAGCTGCAGAATGTAGACTGCAGAGAGCCCCAAGGCCGATGGGGAGTTTGAGGAGGTTTAGGGAGTTGAAAAGTGGTTCTGAGTAAGAAGATGAAGAGGAGCTGCTGCACAGCCACCAGAAGATTTTTTACAAAAGTCCAAAGGCAGTAAGTAAGAAGGAAGGAGTCAGAGGCCAGGGAGGGTCTGAAGGGCCGGGAGGAGCCTGGCCGAGGCCGCTCTGAGCAGAGCTCCACATGGCCGCCTGGCTATCAGGCTATGGCGCGCAGCCCCTTTCTTACCTGTCTGCATTGGTTGGAGCCCTCAGGCTCTGTGGTGAGCTGTTGTTCTGTCTGCCCAGCTCTGCACAGCAGCAGCCACAGAGATCTGACAGGAAAGCGGTTAGGCCCAGCCCTGAAGGAGGAGCTTTTGCTCATTCCAGTCTCCAAGTGACTTCACTTCCTTCCACCCCATTTCTCCCTGGGGCCAGTTTAAAGACTAGGAGAGGCAGGGGTGGGATGTCCAAGGGCAGAGAAAAGCAGGAGTGTGGAACATTTCAGAACATTTCTGTCCCCCAGGTGCTGCCGAGAAATGACTTCCTAGTGCTTTATCTGCCCTGGCTATCGGCTGCTGGTATCTTATCAAACTGTAATTACCCAGCCTGGGTCTGTGCTAATTGGTTCTCTGGAGTAAAGTTACCTCCAATCTGTGTGTTATGGGTGCACAGCAGGAAGTGATTTGAGCCAAGGAGGCTGTCTGTGATGATATGTCAGGGAATCGCTGTGGTGGCTGTAGGAACCCAGAGCCGGGACCAGGCTGAGAGGGACGGGAGTGTTCCTTGGCTTCTGATTCTAACCTAAATGATCAGTCAGCCTCATGTCACCTAGCTCCTAGGAACTTTTCAGGGGACACACAGTAGAGGATAAATTTCCTCAGAAAAGAAGGAAGGAGGAAGGAACAGAGCAAGGTGAAAGGAAGAAGGAGATAGCTAAGAAAGAAGGAAGGGAGGGAGGAAGAAAGGAAAACAGGAAGCCCTCTTTGGCCCTATGGACCTCCCTGGCTATGTTTTTGGCAGTAATCTCCAATGAGAGCCCTCTAGGAACCATCTTATTCCCTCGCAATACTTTCGCAATTCAAATTCTGTGTCAAGCTGCAACGGAATCCCATTTCCAAGTCCTCAAAGATTTGGATGAGGGGCCTGGGGGGTTGTGGGGGCTCTTGGGAACCACCTCATCCACATGGGCAGCCTTGCCAAGGAAGTTCTTAGCTCTAGCCCCCATACTTAGATTGCTCTGTTAGAAAGAGTTTATGTATGTGTGTGTCCATGTATGTATGTACTGAACCCAACCTCTCTCCTTACAATTCCATCTTCCCTTTGGGTGGCATTGAGTGAGTACAAAACTCCTTGCCTCTCATAGCACTTCAGCTCTTTTCCCCTAAAATATCAGGACATCACCTCAAGACCTGTCACACATGACCCACCTTTCTTATCTCCTTCATGGATAATGCACCAATCAGCAATCTGCCTCCAAAACAGAACTTCAATCCAATCCTCCTCTGCCTCCTTGCTGGCATTGCCCTGGCCCAAGGCACTGCCGCCCCAGAACGAGGGCTATAACTGCCCCCTCCCCTGGTCTTCTTGTTTCTGCCCCTCCCTCCATCTTGACATGGAACTCAGAGTAATTTTTTGCGGGTGATGGTTTTATTGTCGTAAGATATAGATAATGTTTACCATTTTACCTTTTTAAAGTGAACAATAATTCAGTGGCATTAGGGTTACTCCCCATGTGCTGCTATGACGACTGTCCACTTGTGGAACCTTTCCATTACCCCAAATAAAAGGATTATATCCGTTAAACAATAACTCCTCCTTCCAGGCTCTGGTAACCTCTGTCTGCTCCTTCTGTCTGTGAGCTCCACTACTCTCGGTGCTTCGTAGAAGTGGAATCTTGTGGCATTTCTCCTTTTGTGTCTGGCTTGTCCTTTAGCATCATATTTTCAAGCTTCACCTGTATTGTGGCCTATGTCAGGGTTCTGTTCCTTTGTGTGACTGAATAATATTTCATTGTATGTGTATACCACGCAGTCTGTCTCCTCCATTTAAAGAACACTTGGGTTGTTTCCATCTTTGGGCTACTGTGACTAATGCTGCTATGAATATTTGTGTGTGACGTTTCTGTTTGAGCAATGTTTTGGAAAGAGAACTTCTATTATGTCTCTCTCCCCTTCCTAAAACCCTCCCCAAACTCTTTGTGTTGAATTTTCCATAAAATCTAAAGCCTTTTCCTGGGAGTCTAAGCCTCTACCTCAGGTAGAACTGCCAGTCTTGGGTCCAAATTCACTTTGACTTATTCTCCTCAACTGGCCAGCATCTAGCCACACTGGATTTCTGTCCATCAAGCCTGTTCCTGCCTCAGCTCCTTCTACCTAGGTCACATTCCCCCTCTGTTCCTCCCTGTGGTTTGCACTGTTTTGCACTGAGGTTTCATTCAACATCATTGTCGGTCCCTTCCCTGACTATAATTTTCCAGCTCTCCCTGCTACCTCTCAAGGTTTCCATTTCCTTATGGCACACGGCTTGTTTTCTTGTGTGTTTGTGGATCTCCTGCAAGTAGAATGTAAGCACCACAGAGACAGGGCTTTTATCTTGTTCACCACCGTTCCCTTGTGATGTGTTCAGTGCTGCCCTCACATTCTATGTGTTTCAGAGCGATTCTTTCTCTTCTGATGCTTATCTTATGGTAATCACTCCTTCTCCAGGCATTCTGTTTTTTCCTGTGGTACCTCCTGCGGTACCTCTGTTTTTTCACTGAGCTACCTCCCCAGCCCTTTTTTGTTTTTTATTTTGAGACAGGATTGTACTAAGCTGCTAATTTGCCTAGGCTAGGCTTAAATCTGTGATCCTCCCGACTCAGCCACCTAAAGTGCCGGGTCAGAGGCACGTACCATCAAAGCCTGCTCTCTTGGGGCATTCTTTTACCTTCTGAATGTACTGTGGTGGGCCTGTGTACCTCCCACAACATCTCCCTTTACAAGTGGGGAGGCTGGGTCTTCCCAGTCTTTGCTTCCCAATCTTGAGGAAGCATTCAAATGGCCCAGAGGACTTGTGAAACCATAGATTACTGCAGAGCCCCTGCAGAGCCTGCATTTCTAACACTTTTCAGGCAATGCTGCTGGCCCAGGGACTACACTTTGGGAACCACCGTGAGGCTATTCTTTGTATAGTATCTCTCATCTGTCCAAAGGGCAGAGAACCTTTCTCCTCTATCCTCAGTCTCCTGAATCTTTCTGACATTTTCCACCTTCGGGCGCTCTTTCTCTCTCAGAACTCCCCCTCCCTGGTGACCCCACACTCTCCTCATTCCCAGCGAAGTTCTTTACTGCTCTCCTGTCTCAATTTTGACTTCCTCCTCCTTCACTTTCTGACTCTCAAACATTGGTTTCCCCCAAAGAAAAGTCTAACTGTGTTTCTGCCTTCACAGAGCCAATCACTTCTGGCTATGACTCACACCTTTATGAGGATCGATTCCAAACAGCCCTCCACAGCCCCAACCTCTCTCTGGAGCCCCTCATGTCGTACGCTGTACACTGCACCTCAGACCAAGTGCAGATCCCACTAGCCTTGGCTTCCCTACCTGCGAAAGGAGACCAAAATGAGCTCCTTTTTCAGATGACCGTAAGGACTGAAGGAGATGGTATAGCAAAAGCACATTGTACATAGTGGGAGCTTCACAAATGGGAGGTGTCACCATTAGTTTATTGTATATTGAGTTGTCATCTTCAATATTTAAGTCCATGAATTCTTCAGTACCCACCTAACATAGTCCGGGGGACACTAGAGACAGTCAGTAAATATTTTCAAAACGAGTAAGTGAAATTTAACTTGTCACTAATTACATGTATCATTTTATTATCCCCATTCAGCTTCCCTGCTACATTTCTTTTCCTGTCACTGCTACTCATATTCAAGACATCACCTCATGACCCGTCACACAAGACCCGCCTTTCTCATCTCCTCCATGAATAATGCATCCATCAACCATGTGCCTCCAAAGCAGGATTTCAGTCCAATCCTCCTCTCCCTCCTTGCTGGCATCACTCTGGCAGAGTATCATAACTTTTAGTTATCTCTGAGCCTGTCATCTTCTTTCTCCCTTAAGTCCAAAGACTGTAGAGACAATACCCATGATGTAGCCTTTGCTGAGGTCCTACCTTTGGTATCATGGCTCTACTTTTATTTATTATTGATTGTCATCTGACCCAGATTCTAGTGAAGTCAATCACACCACTGCACTTCAGATCAGGAGTAAGCATTTGAGCCAAGACCAGCTAAGGTGTTGCTAGAGTGTGACACATGTTAGATGAAGGTCAAGTAGAGCCCCCTTTCTCGTGGTGTGAGGAAGCAGATATTGAGCAGTTGAGTCCCTTAGTGGAGAGTGGGCTGGAAGGCCATGACTCAACTGGAGAAGCTGAGGTTACTGAGAAGGAAAGGTTAGTGACAGGGAAATGCACTGTGGGTAGAGAAGAAGGTGTAGAAGCTGTGTAGGAAGAACGATCGATCATAAGAACCAGAATGTCTAATCTTGTGTCACAAGAGAGACAGGAAGTAGAGCCCCACGAATCTTCCTGGGTTTCTCACAGACCCTTAGGTCCAGCTCTAGTTCCTGTCCTTTCAATGGCACCACCTTTCGACTCATTTCATGACTCATGGTCAGAAGCTGCATTAATTCATGATTCTTCCTCCACTTATCTGTCCCTTCTGTGGCCTCTGCATGACCAACACTTGGTCCTGCAGCATAAATTTTACTGGTTGAACCTAAATGGTTCTTTTAGGACTCAGTGACTGATTATCAGACCTTTGTCATCTGTAAAAGAGTAAAGCCATGCTGGCTAGGAGTCTTATCAATGCACAGCTACCAACCCTTTGTTGACATGTGGACCAAGGTGTGATCAATGGGGGAAGTAGCTGTCAGACTCCCTGGGCAAGGAAGGACTCCCTGTCCTTCACAGAGACACTGATGCAGAGAAGAGCTTTTTCTAGTCAATGAAATTTGAATAATTTTTACATTTTATTAACAAATCTTACCATATATTCATCAAACATTGATATATACAATGAAGGAAATACTACATTTTCTCTTTATCTCATGCCAAAATGCTGTTTTGCTTCCTCCTACCCCACCTCTGAAAGGACGGAAGCCGGATGATTTTTTTCATTTCCCATCAAGTAATATGAGCTTTACCATCTGGAGGCTAAGTATCCATGTTTGTAGGAAAGAGATTGTACTCTATGGCCATTGCAGTATTATCTGATGTAAGAACTGGAAGAAGATCTGTGTATGGTGGCACACACCTATAATCCTATCACTGAGGAGGACAAGGTAGGAGGATCACTACAAGTTCAAGGCCAACCTGAACTACACAATGAGTCCCTGTTTAAAGCAAACAAACAAACAAACTGGAAGAGGTCTCTGCTATGGAGTACTGGAGCAGCTCACCCCAGCACACCAGAGCTCACTGTGTGGCTTTCTTCCTAGCTCCATGTGTAGTAACATCAGGTAACAGTTTGAAATTGGCTGTGGATGGTAGTATTTATACCAGGAGAGTTGGCAAGAGCTACAAATTAGGATTTTTCTTTTCCCAATAGAGCCGTTCAAAGGTTTGCCAGCATGCTACTGGATCTCACTGTACAAAAGAAAGAACTGACACAAAAGTGAAATGACTCACAAAAGTGAAATGACTCATCCAAGGTCACTTACCCAGATGATCATGGAGCAGGGTTCACTGATGGGACGCATTATTACTCTTTTTCACTAGAAAGCCAAGATACTGATTAGGATTTATAGTATGCTTCCAAATAGATAAGAATGTAGTTAATGGCACAGATTACTGTACAAGGAAAACAGATGCCGTGGTCTTCAAGATAATAGTTTGCCAAGGCTAAAAGAGGAACTTCCAAACTTCTCTCCACGTGGTTATTTTGAACCCCGCCCCCACATGCCCACCCGCTGTGAGGAGGGGCTCCTGAGACTGAGCAGGAGAGGGGACTTCTGTTTCTTCCAACCTTGCACTGAAGGGGTGACTGAGGCATCTCTCAGCCAATTGCCTGGTTCTTTGGACTTCATGGTGCTCTGTAATTAGTATCTATTTGTCTATTTAACTTAAACTGGTTTTTAGCAATTTAGAGCCAGGGAGCCCATGTTATTTCAGTAAAGTGATAAAAAAAATGGATATGTAATTGAAATCCCATTCTACTCCTCTGGGAACTGGGTATGTTGCTTCACTCAGCTGAATGATAAAGATTCGGGGTCTGATCACAGGCAGATAAGTAGGCTGGTTGATTAGGGTGAATCCCACAGGCAATCTTTAATCTACTAGTCTGTTTGTTAACTATTGGTCTTTTTAGGATATTTGGTTTGCATAATATGATAATAGAATAATACACAAGCTCTTTAAAGGTGGAAATGAACCCAAATTAAGGGCAAAATATCCACAGCTGTCATCTGTTCTCCCCACTGCAACAGTTCAATTATCAATTAGCCAAAGATTTTATTGAGTACTGTTTGCACAGTAGTAGGTTAGGGATGGAAAAGGTGTCAAACATCCAGTTTGTGGTCTTAAAAGGATCTAGCAAAGGCAATAAGGCACGCACAGAAAATTAATAAATATGCCAAGACAGCAAGATCTTTGTTACTAAACATGTGAATCAGATCAAAGAAGCTGCTGTACCCAGGACTGTGAATCTTGGTTAAATAGAGTCACACAGTTCTGCAGAACCACAAAAGGTCCCAAAGTCCTCCCTCATAAAGACTACTGAACCGTCTCACCCAAAGTCAGCTTCTGCCATTGAATGGCGTCTCTCATTCTTGACATGCAGCGTGCAGCAACCTGCTGGACCAGTCCTGTCCTGTCAACTGTTCGCCCTCTGAAGCGAGGCTGATGGAAGTAGACTGGAGTGGGAGATATTTTGCCTTCTCTGTTGCTATCATACTTTAAAATATCCCAAGGATGAATAAATGTCCAGTGCTGGACTGTGCTGGGTATTTTGCATGTGGTGTCAGGCCTA
This sequence comes from Hydrochoerus hydrochaeris, assembly GCA_004027455.1. Classification (NCBI taxonomy): domain Eukaryota; kingdom Metazoa; phylum Chordata; class Mammalia; order Rodentia; family Hydrochaeridae; genus Hydrochoerus; species Hydrochoerus hydrochaeris. The sequence continues at coordinate 28,237 of PVLA01003294.1, read as the reverse complement.
CTCTACCCACAATGCAGGGACGTCTTCCATAGAGACTCTCACACTCACAGAGTTGGACACATTGGTCCAGCTAACATGCTTGTCCCATTAACCCTGTCAAGTGTGGTCACAGGTCATAGATTCTGACTCTCACAATCTAGGGCAGAGGCCGACCACCTGAATTCTGAACTTTTATTTAGAGAATGTTTTATTAGTGTAGTCAAACTCATGTAGATAAGACCTCACATGTTAAATACAGTGCATTACCCTGTACATATAGAGAAACAGTAAGTTTACCATTTCTACACCAAGATAGTTGTTAATTTCTCTACAATGCCACTCAACATAGTAAACTGGGATACTTTTTCTAAAGTTGACTGAAGTTTCCCAGGTGACACTGTATACCATTGTTGAGGATAGATGCTCTTACTCATTTTCAGTCACTTCCTGTGCCTTTCCTATCCAGCCTCAGAAGACCCCGTGGACGTGGATTATGTCTTAGTCACCTAGGTGTCTCAAGCAAGCAGATGGTGCCTGGTCCAGGCTAAATCCTTGGTACAACCTCTTTCTTTTAATGCCAAGTGGCACTGAGTGATTCTGCTCTCTTTACTGGCATCCTGTATGTTAGTATATCTGCTGCCAGGTCCCTGAGATGCCACCCGGGGTGTGCCTCAGCAGGCTGGTGTGCAGCCAAGCAATACCTTCGCCCCATAGTGCACTCCTAATTACCCTCTCAGCCTCACTCTCTGCTGGGTTCCCTGCCACCCATTCCTGCCACAGGAAAACTGGCCGAATGGAACCTGTCATAATAAAGCATCATCAGGATGACGGAGATTGCAGGACAATCAACAGGACACTGCAAACCTGCACAGCACTGGTCACTGGGTGTTTGTGTGGTGTTGCTTCTACTTGAGTCTTGTAGCAGCACAAGATGTTTCACAGGCAACAACTCCACATACCGTTTTATCACACAGTCCCCAAGGAATGTTCCTGGGACCACAAATATCCATGGGAAATTAGCAAGAATTCTGCAAAATTTTGACCAGACCAGATTAAACAAAACAGTTCTTGCTATTATAAGATTTGTAAGAGGTGTAGTGTGTGAAATATCTGTCTGTCTATCTTTCTATCTATCTATCATCTATCTGTCTATATCTATCTCTCTATCTATCATCTATATGCCTATTTATCTATCTACTATGCATCAATTTCCCAAACTTTTCCTTATACCCTCCCCTTTGGAAATCTTTTTCTTAAAAGGTTTTCCTCATAGTCTGAGGAATGCACATTGGAACTCCTGATCAGGTACAAATGTCTTTGTTTCAATCTCCATGACCCATTTTACAGCTGAAGAAACCAAGTCAATAAAAGACAAAGCCCTGGCTGGCTGCAGGCCTGGGATTCTAAGATGCTGAGATATGCCTGCAAGATGGCTCATTTGCCAAGCTCAGTGTCAGCCCCTTTGATCTTACACTTCTGGGGAACATCCTCTCTTCTCCAGTGCTTAGGATTTCACTACGCCAAAAGGTGGGAACCAGGATCCATCGCACACTCAGTGTTGGATATTGTATAGCTTGCTAAACTCTGTCACTTTTCTCAATTCCCAAGCCTTTCTGTAGCCTGGACAGGAGCAACATGCCAGAGTTCTGGGCCTCAGGGAACAGAAGCTTTGAAGAGTCAAAGAATTTTTCTGAATCATTCAACAAGTAAAATGTCACACTGGGACTTGAACCCAAGACTTTTGACTTCCTCTCCGTGCACTCTTTGCCTGTGCCTTCCTACTGCAGGATCTGTGCATTGAGCGCACGCTGTATCTGCCAGAGACCTCTTAATAGGCAGAGAAGCTCTTTGCTCCCCAGCTCAGAGCAGGGCTGGCGAACCTCACCCTCCAGGGTTGGGGAAGCTGAGTGATACGTTCCCCCTGGCATGACTATGTGTCCAATTCCTTCTCAAGGCCTCCGTAAGCCCTTGGCCTCAATTACATTCCACGACCAGCAAGTGACACAAATTAATTATCTGCTGGGAAAAGAAGGGCTTTCCTTTATCTGTTTGAAAGTAGTCACCTTCTCATTTCAAGGATTGGCCTCATAAATTCCAAGGAAGGATGAAGAACATGACTGCCACAGGGAGGGAGAGAGAGAGAGAGAGACAAAAGGAAAGGAAGACCATCAGAGGGAGGAGGAGAAGGGCAGGCGACCTGAGGGGCACAGTGGTAAAGCAATATAAAAGGCACTGGGCAGAAGGACTTTAAACATTGGCAAGGCACAAAGAAAGGGATGCATCAGCCTACTGAGAGGATGGATGTCGAGGAAAGCCATAGTACTTACTATGCAGAGTGCCAAATGGTTCTGGAGATGCCAGTCCAATAGGAAAGAGGCCATTTTTATGTAGTTCACCGTTGTGCCCAAGTCAGTATCATGGTGATTGGCACACAGTAGATGTTCAAAAAATGTTGATCTGTTGAATGGATGGATTAATTGTTAGACATTGGCCAAGACGATGGGACAGGAAAAGTCACTCAGGAAGAGAGGACATTGCAAAGGAAGACTGCTGGGATGACCAGAAATTCTCCATGCCTGGCACACAGGGTGTGTGCTGAGAGCCAACAGGGCAGATGTGAAGTCAGGTGGATAGGCAGGAGGTAAAGATGTGGTTTACCTGTGCTGGGTGTCTTTGAAAGAAAAACAAACCCCATTTACAACTGAAATCCCTCTCCACCCTCAGGCATTCCATGAGGGATAGACAGAAGTTCCAAAAGGTTTACAAGGTCCCTAAGCAAGAGCCAGTAATATTCAGAGCTCCAAGCCCTTCCAGCCACTGATTGTCCTCCTTGCTGGGTTCAAAACATGGACCTGTGTTTTCATGGCCAATAGAGATGGCAAATCTGTTATAAAGAAAATCACTATGAATCATTCCAAAAGGAAGTAGGTGGTTCTTTTCATCGTATTCTCTTCCCATCTCCCTATAAGCATCATCTTTGCTTCCAGGGTGGGTTTTCCAAGGACGGATACAAACAAAGAGATACAATATTGGAGTCATTCCCCTTGTTGCTCAGGCTAAAGGGAAAGAGGGAATGAATATCTTAGATAAGCCCATAAACAGATGTGGATTGCAAGGCCAAAAACATGTTCTACTAGGAAGCATGCTGAGGGTGGGATACAAAAGGCACTGATGGTCCCACTATTGGCCTCAAGAGACTGCACCTATGAGAGGCATGAGACAAGACCGGACCAGGAAAGAGGGTGGTGTGAGGATGAACTATTGTTGTGGATGAACAGTTCTGTGTGTATGCTTCTTGCTTGGGCCATGGGAGGCAATGATACAGAGGGGCTGTGATGTCAGGCAGCCCTGAGTTTAAATCTTGGATCTGTTACATGTAGGCTGAATGAACTCACACACTATAATAGGACTGCACAGTTCACATACGTAATCTCATTTGAACCTCATAGTACTCAAACATAATATGAAAGCACGGGTTTCTTACAAATCCCATGTTTTAGATGAGGAAGCTGAAGGTCAGACAGTGAGTTGGTCAAAGTCACCCTGAAAGCAATGGGTGTGAGACTTCTAGCTTCCACATGTCTTGACCTCTCGTTGTGCTACACCAAACAGGGGAAGTCAGCCCCCTGCGTACCACCAGTGAAATTCTTTGATCTTAACCAGAGCGAGAAATCCAAAAGCCAAGGTATGGATTTTAGATCCCTATGGTCTTATGCTAAGGGATCTGGGGAAGTGAACGCTGCGCCTCATTAACATAGAGGTGGGGACCCCAGGACTTCTGGGCTGCTTCCCAGCTTCTTGGGTCCCATGCCCACTGCCCTTCTCTCCCAGGTTGCGGCCTAATTATAAAGCTGTACATGCAAATTATTCTAATAACTGGTGCTAATTTATACACATTTACATACAATTTGCATTTTATTTGCTGTCCACATTTCATCAAACTTCACTAATTCAGACCAAACTGGAGAAGCTCAATTTGAAATGAAGAGTCTAGATAATAGAATAATTCAATAGTTTATCACAGTTGAATTTTATCTTAAGTAAGAGAGTTTGCTTTAAATCAAACATGCAAAGTAAAAACTGTATTGTTAAAATGCTCCTTGAAAATCCTCAAAACCTCTCAAAGCTAGGCTCCCAGAAGCTCAAAAGCCAAAAATTAACTCCTTTTATTTCTCTTTGACTTTGATCTATGGAAGGGAAGACAATAGATAAATAAAAGCCTCTCCCTTTCCCTACTAGTTTGAACTAGCCAAATTTTCCTAGTGCAAAATCTTCCATCATTCAAAATACGTAGATTAGAATGATTTAACTGAGATATGAGAAACCAAAGGGTAAATTGGACATAGGTATTTACTGGTCATTGTGCATTGTGACCACTGTGCTTCAAGGTCACAAAAGCATGCACTGGATAGTGGCACTGCAGAAGCACACACACACGCACACACGCATGCATGCACACACACATGCATACACACACATGCACATGCAGAGAGGGAGAGAGAATTTAGAAGCAGATCCTGAGTCCTGATCCTTGCACAAATGATTTATTGAAAGATGCAGGTTTAGGAGTGAGGGAGACAGGAGAAGGCAGGAGAGCTGGGAGCTAAGTAGCAATGTGGTCTCAGCTGAATAGTGGCTTCAAATGGATTCCATTGGTAAATGCTAATTGAAAATATTAAATCTATCAAACAGCTAGTCCCACCTTGCAGACTCTTGTCCTCCAACCACTGCAAGTCATGGCTTAGATCAGTTCCCAGGGGCTGCAGGCTGTAGTCTGCCAAGTCAGACACCGAGGACTCACCTGTTAAAGGGAATCTGGGCCAGGTAGCAACAACATGTGCCATAGTCTACCCTTTACACAGCTCCAAGCCATTCGTTTCTCCCACTAGATGCAGGATCTCCAGAATTCTGATTGGTCACAATTTCCTAGGAGACAGGAAGTAGATTAATCTGCTTTTTCACTGCTATCATGAAACACCCAAGGAAGGCCAACATTATAAAGAAAATAGGTTTATAGAGCCTACATTTCTGAGGTTTAAGAGTACGGCACCAGCGTTGCCTTGCCTCTGATGAGGACCTCATAACAAATGGCACCACAATGGTGGGATTGTGTACAGAAAGAAAGAGGTTACCTCTGAAGACAGGAAGGCAGAGTAGAATTGGGTGGGAGGAAGCTTAGGCTTCTGGTCCAGCTTCTGGTGAGAACTATTCAGAGGACCCAAAGACCCTCAATAGGTCCTACTTCTTAAAAGTCCTGCCGCTCACCCATAGCACACTGAGGACCAAGCTCACAGCATATAAATGCATGGGAGGACAAACCCAAACTAGACTGAATCCTAGCTCGGCTGCTTGTTCCATAACTGTACTGCCACTCATTTTGTTCCACCTCCGTAACCTGCACATTGAGCTAGTGTTTCCACCGGCCGAAGTGATTTGCCTATTGAAAGCCAGGAAACGGCCAATGTTATCTGACAAACGGGTGGTACCAGAATCCTCAGGTATGAAATATGCAGCCTCCAAACCCAAAAAAGCTTCCTAAATATTCTTCTTTCTTAGTGATAGGAGGCTTGAGATGCAAAAACTTCTAGGGAGGAGCTATCCCTAGGTCAATGCTCCCATGAAAATTTCAGTGGTGCGGCAGCACTGTAAGTCTCTTGGATCTTATTACCAAACCTCTGGAAAGTGTGTATCTTACCAGAGAATTTCTCACTCCCTCCCATTGGCTCATTAACATGATGACATTAGTGGAATGTACCGTTCTGATGCTTTGGCCAATGCCTAGAGAATCTAAGGCACTTTGGATTGTGTTATGAACAGAGGAGTTACATTCTCCCGAAGACGGTGAATGTGTCTTATTATCCATTTCATATTAATGCTAAGTGTTTGATCTTTGTGCTGATGAGTTTAAAAATGCCTTCACCAGATTAATAGCTATGTACCATTTACTAAGGGCCGTGCTTTTCTGATCTAGTGACTTGACTAGCATAGCAGCTATAATTGAGATAACAATTTGGTCAACTTTGCAGTTGTCCATTGTCATCTTCCATGACCTACGTGGGTTTTACAGAACAGAATGGTGAGTTCTGTAGAACAGAATCCATTTGTTCTGTGTGACACCTGAAACCACCATGTCAATATCTTTATATAAATTAATGTGTCACTGATCTTCATCATCCTCCTTAGAATGTGATACCAGTTTTTATTTACTGTCCTGATGAAGAGAGTGAAATTTCAGGACATTCCACTGACTTCCTATTTACTAGTTCATATTCTATAAGTCAAAGTATTAAGGTGAAGTTTATGTCTTCTGCCAAATATATCCATTCTAATTGTATGTCAAGAACCAGGAAAATAGCCAACAGGTGAAGCATTTTATGAGATGCATGGGCCAGAACCCCGTCTATTTCCTGGATTCCTCAGATGTGTCTAACAAGGTTGTCATAATCATGTTTTGTGTGCTCAGGTATCAGTGTAATTTCCGACCTTGCCTCCAATAGAAAGCTCTGCGTATTCCTCTTCTTTCGTTCTTTGTACAAGTAAATAAGTCCATTGGTGGGGGACTGAATGGGGGAATCACTATTGTACACACTTATCATAGCGTTGTAGGATCCCTCTCTATGGGCACTTGACCTTGCTTTTAGCCACTGAGTTTTGAGTTTGAGAACTGGCTTGTGTTGGAAATGATTGTCCATTAGAAAAGTTGGCCTTATGTTCATCCACTCAATGTCTCTTTTGCTTCTGTATACATAAAGGAGTACCCTTGCTGAGTATCCATCCCACTTTGCTCTAGGAACCCCATGATCTATGTACCATTGCTGAAATCTCTGCAGGGCAGGCTTTCCTGTGTACCATTCTGATCTTGCTCTGCATTATGGTAATTGTGTCTACCTTTCTCCTGACAATTAGATACTACCATCTGGTCTCTGCCATTCTGGGATTTTATTATCAAGTTTCCACTGGGGAGCCCAGGTCTGTCACAGGATCTCCATCCATCCTGCCACTGAACTCTGGTGATGTGGGTGGCCCCTTGCTAACATATTCCTTGTCACCCAGGCAAACGGAGTGTTCTCCAGGCCTCCTGTGGAACAGTTAGTTGGTAGACTTTCTAGTGTTGTAGGAGGGACCTACTCTAGTGTGCCCACATCTCTGAGCCTTCTGATCTCTTTACATCCAGTTTACTATGGCAGTGCTGGAAACTGTGTTTTGTTTTATATAGGCTATTGCTTTATCCAAGTTTCTCAGCAATGTCTTAGATCTATAATGTGGGGTCCTTGCCAAGATGTTACATTCCGTGTCATGGGAGAATACTCTGTGTTGGGGAACTCTCCCTATCTGGCTTTATATTCTGGTTCTCTTCCCAGTCCTGGCCCTTCTGGATTCATTCCTGGTTCCTGGTTCTACTATATTATAATCAGGCCCTCAGATTTGGATATAATCCTCTAATCCCTTAGTGGGCTTAGAAATTCCCCAATCTGGGTGTGCTTGAATTTGACACTACTTCATGATCTCATGTGAATAGATCAGCTAATGGTAAACACTAGCTTGTTAACCTCCATACTGTCTTTAAGTAAGCAGTGTCCTATAGATCTCAAAAGATGTAGTAGGCTATTTGAGCAGAGAGTCTAGGAAGCCCTGGGGATCCACTTCCGAAGTGCCTCTTGCAGATATTCTCATCCTGTGCGAAGGGTTTCACTTCTTTCCTACCAGGGACCCACTTTCAGCATAGGTAATTCACCTAGGCTAAGAAATCAGACTTTGAATTTCTATCACTCAACAGTCCAGCCCCATCCCTGGCTTTCAGTCTGTCTGTTCTCTCTAAATTTAATATTTAGGAATGGAAATCTCTCTAAATGCTGACACTTCGTTTTAAATTGTTAATTATAGATTTGAGCCTGCCATTTTCTTTCTTCAACAAATCAATTGTGTTTAGTAAAAATAACCCAATTCTCACAATCCCTTCTTTTAATCCCTGCATAATCTTCTTTATGGGCTGAATCGTGTCCCTTGAAAAGTCAAGTGTTGAAGCCCTTACTCTCAGTGTGAGTGTACTTGGGAGACAAGGCCTTAAGGAAGTAATTAAGGGAAAATGAGGGTGGGCCCTAATCCAAGAAGGCTGGCATCCTTATAAGGAAAGAGAGGGATGACAGAGATGCACATACACACCAAGGAGTGACACAGGAGGACACAGCAAGAAGACCCACACAGTCAAACAGAAAGGTCCCTGAAGAGATCAAACCTATAGGAACCTTGGTTTTGGACTTCCAGCCTATAGATCTGTGAAAAATAAACTTCTGTTGTTTAAACCCCCAAGTTAGTGGTGTTTTACCACAGTCACTGTAGTAGTCTAATACTCCTTCCACATATCCATCACCTTGAATCAGTGAGTGCATCTCCTTCCAGTTTGCTTAGTTGAAGGTTGTAGTAATCACAGTGCTCCAGCCTGCCAGGGCCTATCAGTGCTTCATCTACTGCCAGTGATGGGACCTTCATTGCTTTCACACTTGAGAGTCCCTTACCTACTGTCTGGTTTGGGGTTTTTGTATGTTTTTGTATGTTTGGTTTTTAGGACCACTCTTGAAACCAAATATTTAGGTCAGGCTCCCCAAAACAGAGACTAAGATGAGAGGCCTCTGCTTCAAGCCATGTATGGGGTATTATACTTAGAAGAGAATTGAGGAAGACAAAATAGAAGTGGGGTTGGGGCTGGGGATTTGGCTCAGCAGCATAAGTGCCCACCTTGCAAGCACGTGATCCTGAGTTCAATCCCTGGTACCAATAAAAAAAAAAATAGAGGTGGGGAAAAGCTAAGCATGAATGTGCTCTTGGCTGCAAATTAGCTTTAGTCTTATTTCAGGGTAAGTCCTGCATTGCTTGTACCACCCCAAGGCAAGAGGGTTGAACTTTTATCCTGGGCCAGTCAGTCACTCACTTTATTACCAAGAAGGGGAGAAGGGTTACCAGCCTCTGGGGAGGAATCAGCTCCCCTTTAGTCAGGGGTAATTCTCCAGAAAATGGTGTAGCAGTGGATTGTTTTGATCCAATAGTTACAGCAACTGGAAGATGGATGTATCGGCCAATAAGGGGAAGTGGGTAGAGCATCTACGTCAAATGCTATAAATAGGTGAACAGATCAATGAGGGGTAGATAGATGAATAGACATGGTAGACAGATAGATACATAGATACAGATACATAATTGATAGGTAAACAGCTGTTAAGTAGCTAGATAGATGATAAATAAGTAAATATATAGGCAGATACACATGTAGATAGGCAGATGGTATTTTATAAGAATGGAGTATAAGTAGTTTGCAAAGATCAAGTCAGTTTGCCTCTGCTCATTGGAAGCCAATGCTTCATTGTACTAGGGTCCTCCTCGTTCTACTTCACTCCGGGGAGGAGGACCAAAAAGTCTGCGTGGTAACACCAAAAAGGATCACTGCTGCAGGTGAGTAGATGCAGAAAGGAAGGCAAGACTGGGCTAGGGAGAAGCTGGGCTGAGATGCAGTCTCACCAACGGCCTCAGATAACACCAAAGGCAACTGGAATGAGCATGGCATTTCAGAGTTGTACTAAGCTGAACGGTGGATCAGGGCTCCACGACTTCCTAAGGACCAATCACCGGGTACACACTGTCTGAAGAAAGGGGAATGACTTTGGGTAAGATGACTTTAATCAGTGACAGCATATCCTAAGGTGGGCTACTAGGTGAGGGCTCTCTCCTGGCAGAGGTAGTCAGTCTGGGCTGCACACCTCACTGGCCACTAAATCACCTGGCTTTGTATAAGGGTAGGGAAGTTTTCTGTGATGTATCTTGAGGGATGAGTTGAGTTAGATTGCTGGACCAGATACAGCCCTGCTCCATTCTTCAATGCCAGACCCGGAAATACTCAGGCTATTTTACACTTGGGTTTTTCTGTGGGAAAGAAACAATTAGCAACAATTAGCTGGAATACCTGTTCTCTCTTTTGTTTTCCCTTTTAAGTACAAGCTGGAAAATCTGCCTTCATTAACCTGCTTTTCATTTGGAAGACAGCAGCAGAGCTTCTGAGCATGTCAGCCAGCTTGAAGATGAAATGGAGAAGAGTTTGTCACACAGCTTCCTACAAGGGCAGGAAAGGGAAGTCCCGAGGGCAAAGGTCGGCTTGGAAGATTGCTTAGATTCAAGAAACTAAATGCAAGTCACTAATTGGGCTGCCATGATGCACCAGGGCCGAGAAGAGGAAGGCAGATAAGCAGGTTTGCAGTAAGGGTTCAGCGGTGCACCCAAGGGGAAGATATAGACCAGCATCTCCACCATACCGGAGGGTGGGGTTTCAGTGGTTTCCAAATGAGGCCGAGGTAGCTCATGGGGTATGGTAGCCATTGAACTTCCTGTTTCAGGCTTGGGTACAGGTTGGGTTTTCCCACCATATGATCCCTCCATATCACTGAAGAGGAAACTGCTGGTGAGGCAGTGGAGGGAGAAGGATTTGTGTTATAAAGCATTTATTTCCATACAGGAGGCTGAGAAGAGAAAGTCAGGGACATCAGACTGCTGGGCATCCTCCAGGGGGCAAGGGAAGGGTTATGGAAGAAAAAGACAGGTGAGTACAGTGCTATTAAAGGTAATTCAGCTTGAGAACAGAAGAGCTTAAGGAAAAGAACAGGGTACTTGAAGGTAAAGAGAGGAACTTGTTTTTCCAGCTTATTCTCCGTTCTCTGATCCCCACTTGCCACACTTCTCAGCAAAGATTTCTTAGCAAGTTGGGTAGGCCGTGTTGTAGGGTACAACCTTCTGCTGTTCTCCAACCCCACATTCAATCAGTCCCCATGGCTAATTCCACGATCCTTTCCACCTCCTCCCAATTTCTTGTGGTAAGAAAGTTCAGAAGCCAAACTGAGAGGGCATTTTCCTGATGTCCTAGACATGTTAGAAGAATAAAGCTCTCTCCAAGGGTCTAGCATCATTCATTTGTCTGTTAATTTATCAAGCATTATTTAAGCACCTGGTATGCCTGGCACCATGATGGAAATGAACAATATGCAGCCTCAACCTCTCAACCTCACACTTAGTAGAAAGGATAAGCTTTAAACCAGAATGGGATAGCATTCCATGTAGGGGAAGAAAGCTAGTTCTGCTTGGGATTGGATGATAGAGACATTTTGTAAGAAGGTGTGGGTTTTTAAGGGTTAAGTAAACATTGAGCAGACCAAAAAGGAGGTGAGAGAAGAAATTGCAGGTTGCAGGAGCATCATGCACAAACATATAGAAGAATGACATTGGACTGTGTGTGTGTGTATATATATATATATTGAGAAAATGGTGAATAACCAGGTAAAGTCAGGGTATAATCCAGATGGGGCAGTAATGGAAAGTGGTCACTGATGGTTGTAGACGTGAGCCTAGATGTGATTTCAGATGTGGGAAACCACTGAAAGGTCTTAAAGAAGATTTTTAAGAAGTGGTAGAGTTAGACTTGAATTTCAAAAATACCAGTAACATAGGGGATAATAAAAGAGAAAGGGCAAGACTGGAGTCAGCTAGGAGCTAGAAGGCTGGCATTTGTTGAAACACAAGTTAATGTGGATTTGGTAATAAGTTCCAATAGTAAACAATTGTTTGTCAAATAAGCATAAGAGTGATTTCTAATGAACTTGGAAGCCAGGAAACAATTCTACCAACCTTGGAAAGATGGAGGTAGTGCTGACAAAGTAGTCAAAAAGAAATCTTTCCAACTCATGCGTATTTCCTTCCCTTACATTCATAACTTAGTTTTTCTCCCTCCAGGAGATGAAGGACTGGGAACTTGAGAGTATATACGGGCAATGCATACCGTGTGCCTGGTGAAATCAGATGACCTCTCTTCTGTGACCCCCCATCAGTGTGTTTCAGGATATAAGAGGCTGTGCTTGCCCCTTTGGAAGTGGAGCAGAGAAGGAGTTTCCATGGAAATCATAAAAATAAGTCAAAGTTCACATGTCCATTTCAAACTGGCAGTTCCTCCTTATTATCCTACCTGGACATCAAGATCACGCATGGTTGCTTAAGTAGGGGACCAAATATCCACTTTGTCCAATACAGTCCCTATTTATACTTATTATTCAGGCATAACTTATTAACCTAGTTTTTCTCAAAGTGACCAAGTTTTGGCTAAGAAAATATAAGTTTACTTTACAGATCAATTGCAGTCTTCTATCCCAGAGAGCACAGATATCAGTTCAAAACTCTTTTCTACACAGCCTCATTACTCAGCATTAACCATCAGTCCTCCAGGTGTATTGAAATCAACCTGCCACCCTTGGAAGAAGAAGGAGGAGGAGGAGGAGGAGGAGGAGGAGGAGGAGGAGGAGGAGGAAAAGGAGAAAAAGAAGGAGAAGGAGAAGAGAAGGAGGAGGAGGAGGAAGAAGAGAAGGAGAAGGAGGAGGAGGAGGAGAGGAAATGAACATAGGTCTGATATTAGCTAGACAATTTGGGGCACTCCACCTGAACTCTCAGCCTCTGTCTCTTCATTGAACCCTATAATAATGCCATTAACTAACCACAGAGGTAGTGTGGGCATAAAATGTGGTAGTACAGAGAAAAGCACTACACAAACCATGATGCATTTATGATTATTCAAAGGGCAAAAATAGCTGGTGTAATCCAATCTCAGGGGCCTCGGCCCCCATCCTCACTCCTGCTCCAGCAGCAAACCATGATCCTCTTAGGAAAGGGCTGCTAAAGACAGTATCTCCTGCCGGAGTTTGGACCTCTCCTCCCCTAATCCTCTCTTCCTTTGGAGACAGATAGCAAACCCCTCCAGCGCCTCCACCCCTCAGATCAACTCTATCAAGAAGTGAGGCTTCTTTGTACTACAGCAAACACAAGGCTTTTATTGAGATCCCCTGGGACCCTCAGCGGCAACACACGCACAGCTTTGAAGTTTCGAATGTGCTTAATGCGCAAGGGCCCCGTCTTGGTTCAAGGACAGTATTTTAAGTCCCTGAAATGACAAGAACAAAGTTTTGATCACACACACACACAAAAAAAATACATAAATAAATATATAAATAAATAAATAAAACAGATTCTTAACAGACTTGAATGATAAAATATCACAATCGCAACCGATTGTAGCCTCCAGATCCGAAGAGGAAGCAAAGGAAGAGGCAGTCGATTAGGAAGCCTGGCTTCTATTCCAGCCAAAGCCGGCTCCTGACCACAGCTGGCGCCATTGCCTTGATTTACAAGGGGTGCAAGGCTTAGGAAGCAAGTCGCAGGCTGCTGAGCACAGTGGGCAGGAAAACAAACACAGCCAAGCCTGGAGGATTCCAGGTACGATTTCCATAGTGAGCGCCTTTGAAAGATTTCCACCTGGAGGAGGCATCCCCAGAAAACCATGTAAAGCCCAAAAAGGAGAGGGCTCATCCCCTGACCTAGCTTCACTAGAAAGTACATAGCCACCTTTATATGTGAACTCATTCTTTCAGAATAAATGAATGAATAAATAAATAAAAATAAAATTTGCTGAGGTTCCAGTGAGAGTTAGGCTTCAGGAAAGAAAGTCAGAATCACTCTTGGTGGAACTCCTGGAGAAAAGGAATAGGAGACAGACAGCTCCTGAGTTTATGGTCTCCCAGTGGTGTCCAGAAGGTCTGACCTGGCTCTGACCCTGGGTGGTAAACAGGCCGAGCGTCACCGAACCAGCCCCATCTGTGCCACAGCAGGCAGAGTGACTTAGCAGGTGTCCAGACCAGGCGGGAGGCCATCCTGAGAAGCTATGGCATCCTCCATGCACCTGACCCGGGAGTGTTTTAGTCTGAAGAGTAAGGCCAGCAAGCTGGACTCATGAATACGTGGTAAAAGGGAACACCACTTAGAGTGGTCATCAGGAAGTTCATGTTTCACCCTGGTCCTTAACTATGAAAAAATCTAGAATATAACTCCCTGACTCTTAGATCAGTTCTAGGTAGATGGTTTCCAGTGAGCTAAGAGTACCTTACATGTCTTTGTACACACACAATACATGGGATGTACCAGGCCAATGACGCTAGACCCAGCTGCTTATTAGAACAATTCATGATGCTCTACAAAAACATCTACAAAACATTGGTGCCTCGGGGCCACTTCCCAGAGCCTCTGAATTAACTTGTCTGGAGACCCTGGAATCAGTGTTTTTTTGTTTGTTACTTTTTTTTTAATCATGACCCAGGTAATCTAAAGTGAAGTCAAGGGTACAAATTATTATACTAAGTCATCAGTGAATGGCAGCTGAATGAATGAAAGAACTGACAAGTAAACTAAAAGAATCAGGTGAGCATCAGTGCGCACATTCACAAGGGCAGCACTGGCCATTGATGTGGGCTGATGGACAAATCTGTTCTGGAGGCCAAAGTGCCTATCAGAAGGTGCACTAGTGAGCCCAATATCAGCAAAGGGAAATCTATTGTTGAAGAACAAGTCTTCACAATAAACCACTGCAGTGAGTGTCTTACCCTCTCATTCCTGCTAAATTCTGGTTAGGGTGATTTCAGGCATAAGTTTCCATTTGATGTTCATAAAAAACAGGATCAGGCAGGACAGGAATTTTTACTCATGTTTCATGAGAGACTAAAATGTTCCCCGCCCTGGCCCAGATGATATTATGTTCCAGCCACTCGCTTCTCCTGTGTGGACTCATGGGCTCCATGCACTGGATTGGATAAGCCTGGGACCTGAGCATATTAGACCGTTTTTCATTGCTAAACAAGTTGTTGGATCAGTTGCTAATGATCGAATAACTTATAAAGCCAAGCAGCTGGGGATTTAGCTCAGTGGCATAAGTGCCTGCCTTGCAAGCATGAGATTGTGAGTTCAACCTCCAGTACCCAGAAATAAATAAATAAACAAAGCAAAGTGAGGAGGTTTACTGAATTCGCAGTTTTAGAGGCTGAAAGTCCAAGAACCCACCCCCTGTCTAGCCTGTAATAAGGGTACCTTAGCTGGTCACATCATGGAGGATGGGGACAGCAATGAGAGAGAGATCACATGGTGAGACAAGAAGCCGGAGAGTGGGTAGGGACTGCTTGCTCTTTTACAACAGTCTTCCTTTTAAGAACTAAGTGGAGTTCCATAAACACTGTATTAATCCTTTGTAAGGCCAGTGCCCCAGTGACCTAATAACTTTCCACTGGGCCATACCATTTGTACCAAGGTCCGGAGTCTGTTTCCTATCAAGGCCCAGTGATTCTCGAGTTAACTCCATGAGGGATGGGGAATTTCTCTGGTTTGTGCAGTAGAACTCCTTGCAGGGTCAGCACATGCACACACTCTGACCCACCTGGGGAGACACCTTCGCTGGCTCCTCTTTTTTGCTCTCTCTTCCCCACCCTCCTTCTCCTTTTCCCTTTCTCACTTGTGTATGTGCACACACACCCTCCTCGCAATGCCATAATGTCTATGTAAATTGGATCTTTAATATCCTTCAGATAAATGGCTTCTGAAAGAACATGGATACAATAGTCTGTCTCTGAGTTAATGTGATAGGCTCTGCCTCCCAAATTGGCTCAGAGAAATTAGCAGGAAGGAAGGAAGGATCAGACGAAATAATAAACCTGCTTACCTGCTCATTAATTTAATCCCCCCAACTACCCTCTCTCGCCTTGTGGTTTCATATATCCATAAAATAACTAGATAACTTCGAAGTCTTAGATGAAAGCGGAACTAGGTCTGGAAGCTCTAAGATTAAAGGAAATTTTTTAGGATTAGTCCTTGATTTTCTACTTTTTTCTTTCCCTTTTTCCCCCTCGGTTATTTTTTCAAATCAAAAGTAATTGAGGAGGCTTCCCCCTTCCATTCTCCTCTACTCTGAACTGGTCAGCCTCTCTGGGGTCCAGAAGAAAAGAGTCCACAGAAGGCCAGAAACCTGGTGCAGTAGAAGCAAGAAAATTGACCCCTGTCACTGACTAGAGGCGCCCGTCATCCAGGTAAGGTATAGGTGGAGGAAACTCCTTCGTCATTTGAGGTGGCCATTTTCTTGCAGATTCTTGAGCACATTTTCTGGGTTGTTCTGATTTGTAAAAGACCTGAGATGAGGTAGGAAAGAGCATGGCCTACCCAGTCTGCACAATTTTAGGTTTTAAGGCCATAATGGTGCTTGCCCAATCGCGGGAGCAAGACTATGACCATTTCCAACATTGCTTAATGGGACATATTTCAAACAAGTTTCCCCTAGGTCACAAAGAGACCCTCCAGGAGCAATTCCTGTCCCTTTACATGACAGGCAAAGATAAGATGGCCTGCTGGTGTACCTAAGCCCCAGTTCAGTGAGTTTGGTCTCAGATTTCCACACTTTCCCTGAGAGCTCCTGGCATCCCAGGGTAATGAGCACCTATCTGAAAACACTGAGTGACCAGTCTTTATTCGTGTCCTTTGTGGCAAGTGTTCCTGTGGCGTCTTCCTCAAAGCCTAACAGGAAGAAATCAGACAAGATATGAAGGCAGGGCATTCAACTGCAGAAGTTGAATAGGACACATTTTTAGGCAGAAGGAAGAGGAAGTGCAAAAGATCAGCAGCAGGCTCTCTCCGCGGATGGGAAGGCCAGCTGGACAAGGGGAAGAAATATTAACCAGAGCAGCAGCTTGCCCTGGTCAGGCAGCATCAGAAGGTCTCTCTGATCTGACTGAACCCTTTTCTCCACCCCCAGGTTTCTTTAACATAGGAACTTCTTCATCATCAAACTCAGGCTGAGTAAAGCCTCAGGCACGTAACAGCATTAACAGAGGAAAGTTCCAGAGAGTTAAACCAGAGTCTTCCTCAAGTTTTTGTAGGCATCCACATACAGACATGTATGAATATTTAAATCCCTACCACAAAGGAATCTTCATGGCTAATGTACCACAGACTTTACCTGCTATTCATTTACAAGTTTATGGGCCTTATATTTGAAAGGAAAATTAATCTAGAGCAGTAGGGACCACTATCTGTGGTCTTAGGACTTCCTCACAACATTAAAACTACTGAAGACCCCACAGAACTTGTCCTTAAGCAGATTTTACTGTATTTATTGTACTAGAAGGAAAGCAGAATTTTGAAATATTATTTAATTTATTTATCTAACAATAACACATCCAACACATGTTGCTAAAGGAAATATTATTTTTTTAATTTCCAAAAGCCCAAACTTAGAAGAATGGTTTTGTTTTACATTTTCACAAATCTCTTTCATTTCTGCCTTAATAGAAAACAGCTGGATTCTTATAGCTGCTAGTAGCTACATTCTGTTGTGACATGTTTCTTTGTTGAAGTATATGAAGAAAATATAGCCTCATACAGACATGTATTTGTAAAGGGAGGAGTACCTTAATATCCTTCCAATAATTATAGCTGTGCATGGAACTTACATGAAGACCAAACAAATGGTAGTTTCTTAAATGTTTGTTGCAGCTTAGAATCAAAAACAATTTTGTATGCCCTTACATTAAAATCCATTGATCAATCTTCCTCTTTAAATGAAATTTTTTTACAACATGAATTGATCATTTGGAAACATCAGTTCACTGAGTTATGTACTTCCCACAAATGTTGTCACATTTCATTTTACAATATTGGAAAATCACACTTGTGAATATCACCTCTGATCTCAGAAAAGAAATTAACTACAAGAAAGTTCCCGCTATAAGTGCCACTTGAATTCAAACCTCATTGGAGAAAGCGTGATGGCAGCCTACTTGAGAGCAGAGAAGTGCTCTGGGCAGCCCCAGACCAAAGCTGGACCATAGCCGATGAGCTTTGACTAGCAAACGGGAGAGTGGAAAACAGGAAATCCCTGCATGGATGCTGATGAAACTTGCAGGGTAATCATCTTCAGGGCTGCTGAACACACTGGTAAGCCAACTGGGGAACCAATGGAACTTACCAGAAAACTCTTCTGGGGTGCTACACACAGAGAAGGGCTACACGAAGCAAGGGAACTCCCTGAGACACCTCCCCTTGAGGATGCTAAGAGAAGACACATAAGGGGAATTTTTAGGCTGCTGGGGATGAGCCGTCATTGTCATATTATATACAAGATGTTAGAGATTAACTTTATAATTTAGTATTAAGAAATTATTGAGTGGTGCTATTATGGCTAAATTTGAGAAGATGTTAATGTCGCCAGCCGTGACTATAATGCATCTCCACCCTAATAAGTACGTCTCATTGTTTGGAAAAAGGGATAAGAGTTGTTTCACTTGTTCAAACATAGCTATACCTTATTAGGTGGGAATAGAGTTGTCTCCGTGTTACGTAGAAGTTCAAGTCTGTGCAGATGCTGAGAAAGCAAAGGGGTGGACTGTGCCACTCAATGATGATTCCTGTCCAACTCCATGTCCACTTTCATTCTCGCTTGTGATCTTGGAACACTTCTCCCTCGTCAGATGAAAATTTTGTTAGTAGGTATCACTGGAAATAGACTAGAGGAGGAAAATGCTTTGCTTTAGGATTCCAGTGACCTCACCCTGCTTCTCTAGCATATGACAGCCAGAAGCACATGGAACGCTGACTCATGCATTCATACTGGTTCTGGAATCTCACCCATTGGGAGCCCAGAAAGCACCCCCCAAGATCCACCCACTACTATAACACTTCCTTGGAGGAAGCTCCCAGAGCCACCAAGAGGAGCTTGTCAGGGAACCTCTTGGGGTGCCAGATTCCAACATTCCCTCACAACAGCTTCTGGCAGCTCCGCTGACACTTTATGAGCAGTTTCCTGAGTGCCAGTTTTGACCCACTGACTGTGACTGGGCTCTGACCCAAGGCAACTTCTCCATTCGACAGTGAACTTCATCCCTTGCAAGTGCCTTCTCTGCTTTGGGCACTCTCTCTTAGACTTAGGATTTTTTTATTCTTTTATTCTTATAAATAGTTCATTCTTCTTAAATATTTCATTAGCATGTTTTCTATACATAACATTTGCATTCCTTATGTGGACTTGGTGCATGTACCCTTATTTCCCCTTTTTGTTTCCTTTCCTCTCCTCTCTCTCCTCTTCCTCCATCTCTTGATCTCCTTTCCATTTGAGAAAGAGCTACCATTCTTTATAAATCATTTCTATTCAAATTGCTAGATGGTTTCTTTCTCCTGACTAGATGATAACTAATACAGAATGTGTACAAATTTTCACAAAGTTATCATGCTTGAAAATGTGAATTTTACAAAGGTAACAAATGCAACCAAGCGTTTCCCAGGCCCACTCTGTTCATCTGAAAAAAAAAAAGAAAAAGTTTTCCTAATACTTAAGACTGGATAGTCTCTACTTCATGCTTTGTCTACCAACTATTTCTTTCAAATAAAGGATGTTTCTGAAGAAATTGACTAGTTCAAATTACAAGTCAGATGTGCTATTTCTCAACCCTCTGAGAGCTGCTGGTCTTAAAGAAGATATGCATTGGCATTAACAGAGTTTAGTCTGGAACTTTACCAGTATTAGACTAAATGACATTGGGAAATTCATTTACCTTCTCTATAATTAGGTTTTCTCACATTGGGATTGATAAGATTACTTTCCTCTCAAAACATGCAAGAATTATGTGAGATACGGTTGAGTATGTAGTTTGCAGGAAGGTCTCAGTAAAGGGAGATTACCATGGTGTAGAGAAAACAGAAGTAATAGGAGAAAGCGTGCAATGTGCTTATCACTTCACAGTGGGGATATAAGAATACTATTATATCAAAAGAGAAATACTGATCTATGGTAGACAAACCTGAGACCTTGAGTTCTTCCTGTCCCCAAAGATTCTTGCAGAAAAAGTTACCATAAGGCTGAAGAAAGCATGTTCCAAGGGCAGCCTGGTAAGCCACTCACCCACTTCTGACTCCTATTTAGAAGATAATCACAAGAGGACATTTATATCCATTCAGAGAGTTTCCCTACACCCCTCAATAGAGATGGCCATCAAATGAGTGAGGAGATGGCTGAGACATGGTTCTGATACTTCTGAGACCTCTCACTAAAATGCTATATTTGTCACTAAGGTTCCAGCTGGTGTTGGGGCAACAGACTGGTTAATTGAAGTTTCCCCTCTTTCACCCTTTGATGTTTCTTCCAGCATGATAGATGACCCAGAAATCTTCTCTTACAGAATTGAGGCAGAAAAAATTGCCAACATAAGATGTCATAGTTCATTTTCCATTGCTGTCACAAAATACCTGAGACTGGGTAATTTACAAAGAATAAAAGTTTATTTGACTTGTGTTTCTGGAGGCTAGGAACTCCAAGAGCATGGCTCCAGCATCTGATGAAGGTCTTCTTGCAAAATCATAACATGGCAGATAGCATCTCACAGAAAGACAAAACAAGGATGCTAGCTCAAGTCTCCCTTCTTCTAAAGCCACTAATGCCACCCTCATGATATTAATCCTTCTTCCCAAAGTCCCCACCTCCATTATACTACTAATATACAATTCTGGGGATTAAGCTCCTGGCATTGAACTTTCAGAAAAGAAATTCAAACCACAGCACAAAGGCCAATGCTCAGAAGTTGCTTCAGTTTGGAACTGTGCTCAACTCCTAGCTTTTAATACTACCCTATTTCTCCTTGGCAAGTTAACCCACAATTAGCCAGCGTGCTTTCTGCTCCTATATTTCCTGTTTCCTTCTCCCTTTATCCAAGAAAAAGGGCACTCCATGACAAGAAATGTTCTTGTCATCAACCAGCCCCCCAGTTTTATCCCTGATACCGAGCATCATTCTTGCCACATAGAAGCTGTCCAGAACATGTGATTAAAGAAACAACTGCTGGACAGGGCCACAGATGATGGTCAGCAGCACTTGCTTTGCACCCCTTTGAATCCTGCCTAATGAACATTCCCTGAACGTTAGTTTCTCAAACTTTTGTATTTACTTTATCACTGTTTTGAGCTCTCTATTTCTACCTCTTAGTGACTCACGGTCATTTTCATCCCTTAACCCTTCCTAGGGAGCAGACAGAAGCAGCCCATGTCAACAGGATTAGTTTTCCATGGGCTCTTCCCCAGGATTCACATTCCCCTAACCTCAGAAATCTTCTTGTCCTCCTATGCATGGCTTGGAAGAGGTAAATTCTCTGCCATTGACTTCTCCACAGAAAACCTATCTGCTGGCCAGGAAATTCCAAACCTCCCTCCCCACAGACAAACTCCTTTCTGAGCTATCATCTCTCTGAACACAGCTTTAACAGAATGAAGAATCACAACTCAATTCCACTTCAATCCCTCTGGCTGTAGCCAGGCTGGGAGTCCTCCTAGATGCACTTAGATATTTTGCCTTGGGTTGCACGGAAGGAAGAAGCAGAGGGGTATAGCTGCAACGCAGGGTCAAGTCAAAGCAGAAGAGTGATGGAGAAAAGAAAAGTGCTACTCGTGGGCATCACGTTGTCTCTTCAGAGACTTAGGGCAAGTGTCTTACTTGGTGCAACATGGAAGGTGGTCTGGTCAGTGTCAATCAGGAGCCCAGGCCAGTGCTAGCCCAGGGGACAATGAGCTGTATAGCAAAGGTATAAAAGAGTAATGCCTACCCAAGGACTATACTATCATCAGTGAAGAGTCACACAAGGCATGAATAACACAGTGGGCATTTTTCCCCAGAAGGGAAAGACCCCTGTAAGTCCTGGACTCTGCTTGAGCTGGGTGTCCCTAAGAGGGAGGAGCATGCACTGAAGAGGCCCGTATGTAGCAGAGACACCTATCTCGCCTGAGCCTTGGGTGTGTTCAGCTTGTAGAAGGGTAAGCAGCAAGTAAGCACAGCTTTCTAGTTCTCTTTTGATGGACAATCTTATCCTGTCTCACTAACACAGAGGCAGCCTTAGCATCCTCAGCACACAGCCCTCGTGGATATCGCCAGCAGTCATTGTGAGCTCCAGCCTGAGATTCGGGGTATTTACAACCCTTCAACCCACAGTAACAAGAACAGAAAGGAAAGGAAGAATGTGGAAATGATCTCCAGGCAGCAATAAAAGCAGGCATGAAGGTGCACTGGGAAGCGAAGGAGTAGATAAAACAGATCACTGCTTCTTTTATACCCCACATACTGGTACATTTGCAGGCAAAACATTGTAGCTATTTATTTTATGTCATGTTTGCCACCCACCTTAACCATAGTCCTTTGAGAGTTAGGAATGTTTTGTTTTGCCTTCTATCAGCAATATCAATATAAATAAAAAGATATTGAATCAATGAGTGAAGGAATAAGTGAGCAGCTGAATAACTGATAATGCTAGGGGGGAAAAGTGATATGATTGTGAGAAATGGACGATCAGGAAGGAGAGGTGTATAGCAGTATAACAAGAAAACTATAAAGAAGAAGAGGGGGTTTATGGCATGTGAGGACGTCTACAGATAAAGTCTATGTCATCAGCAAGTGATGATGATGACAGTCAAGACAGCCACCATTTAATTTATATTATGTTCGTCTCATGCAGACCTCACCACAGCTGGGTGACAGGAACACTAACCATCTTCCTTTCACAGGAGAAAAATCCAAATCTTCAAGAGGATAAAGTAGAAACAAGCTTTAGAACCAGGCTCCCCTGATTCCAGAACTTCACGGTGCTGCCTGACTCTCGAGCAGTCACTTCTGGGCCATGTGAGTAGGTGTCTGATGAGTTCAAAGCTTTCTGCTTCTATCTCCTCCACTGCTGTTGTTAAAAAGCCTCTTCTCTCAGATTTCCTCTTCCTCCTAGGAAACCATCCACACCCCATGGAGAACTCGTTGAAGGGCGTTTTCCTAACATGAGGATGAATTTTTTCTGAGCCATTCCAGAGAAAAGGAAGTGGAGTGGTGGGTGGATGCCTTGTTCCAGGCAGGTGCAGACCTTCGTGGCCCTGGAGCCTGCTCTACTGAAATTTCACCTCCTATTCTTTGGATATCTGTTCAGGACCAGCCAGGCCTCTGGCCCTTGCCCAGTCCCAACAGATAACTATAATGTACGTGACCAACTCCAATAGGAACTAGCACCACAGTTCCTGTGAGCACCCATGGTGGGCAGTGCCCTATGCCACCCACTGCCTCCGAATGAATTAAGTGCTATCTGCAGGACTCCGCTGAGAGGGTACATCTGCGACCTGTGTCTGCATCTCTCCCGGCCTCTGGCATTGCACCTCTCCCGTTGCCGATTTTCATCTGAATCTTTGTGTTATAATAAACTACAGCTGTGAGTGCTATGGTGTTGTTGTGTTCTGCAAGTTATTTGAGTGAATTATTGCACCTAAGAGTCTTGGGGACCTCTGAACAGCAGATCCCCTGGCCCTTGGGGCTCCTGCAGGCTCCCTCTTGCAACGTTTTCCTTCAGATCTGGGCTAGGTTTTCTGGGTGTTCCCTTGTCCTGTTGCATCTCTTGGCCTCGAGGATTGCGATGCCCAAAGGTGGCAAGGAAGCCTCTAGAAATCAGCTCCGGCTATTCCACTGGCCAGTCCTGGCTTCTACAGAAGCCTACCCAGGCCATGGCCCTCATTTTTTTCCTCCCCAGGGAAGAGGGTCAGAGAGTAGTCCCCTAAAGCAGAACTGCTTGGTGAAAGTGACATAGGGACAATTAAAAGAAAGATGCAAGAGATCAGCCAGATGACCTTTAAATTGCTTTTAAACCCTAGAGGATGTCTAGATGTGTCCATTTACTTTGGATGCTTTGAGTTGAAAACAGTAGCAAAACCTCCAGGTGGCTCTGGAATACCCACAGAGGGGGCCGGTAGATAGTGTAGATAGAACATTCTCAGGACTAGACCTTGCTAGGGAGGCAAGAATCAAGAGCAGGTAGTTCAGAATGCATATATGACTTTGGAGTCCAGGAGATTTTCATGGCACAGTTCTGATTCACCAGAACTTGCTGGGAGAAGGCTCCCCTCTTTCCTCCCTGCTAACATCACTTCCCACCTGGCACCAAAGGGCCTAGTCTCCAAGTCACAATTATGAAAGCTATGCGAGGATGCTGATTGCTATATCTGACCTCCCTTCAGATAACAAGGGAATCGTTCTCCCTAATTAGCCCTGCCGCCAGTAGACCAGCAAAGCCAAATGTTTATTATGGGATGAATGCACTTACTGTAAATTTTGACATATGCTGTGTAAAGATGTTGGATAAATAAGACTTCAGAGGCATGGGTTGTTTAAATAATGAATACCCACTGCTGTGGGTGATAAGAGTGGAGGAGAGTGAGACAAACAAGAAATAAAAGATCCCGGAATAGTGCTCAGGGCTTAGGGACAGACTGGGCAATCATGAGGGAGGAATCTGGGGTATGGCAGGAAGTCTAGGAGAAAAGAGAGACAATGAGTTTGCACATCCTTGCCTGGTCCACTGGAGCCTCAGTGCGCCTGATTCCATGTAGAATTGCACACCCTTCCCCATCCCTGACTTACCCCATTCACAGTCCTTGGGCAGTAGTGACTAATGCCGTGACCCATAGTCAGAAGGGTCAGAAAAGAAGTGCCAACCTCCCGACCCAGTAACTCCCAAAGCCAGTGTCTTTCTGGGTTGATCCCGAGTCTCCTGCTAATGGGAAGGGGCCTGTGTGGAGATGGAAGTCTCATTTCGTGCCTGTGCTTCCTAGGCTGAGACAAGAACTACAGATGAGATCAATCCAGCCAGGCAAGAATCTCAGGCCTGTGAAGTTCTGGAACATTCTGGAGGATGCTGACTTTATAGTTTCAGTTACTCTTGCCTTCTGCACCTCACAGAGCAGACCACACAGTGGGAAAGACCCCAAACCCTGTCCCCATAGGATTTGGGCCTCAAGGGCTGATCCACAGGCATATCACAAAGATTGCTGTTCCTTTCAGTTCCTTAGTTCCACCTGATCAAGGAGATAGAGGCCCTTTCATCTCAGCACAAGCTGACATAGATATCAAGGCAGTAGAAAGACTCTCAGTGGCTGCACAGACTGCCGGGCCTGTGGAGACCCTGCTTGTTTGCTCCTGTGGCCCAGTCCTGGACCTTGGCTCATCAACGTTTCATCTCCACCACTGGCTCCTGCAAATGGGGTGGTTAATGATCCACACCTCCGCTTCTTTTCAGGACAGATTAGGCTCTGCCTAAGCAACAAGCAGGCCCACATCTCTGTCTTACAAACAGCAAAGTATATTTCCGTCCATGATACACACTCCACATGGGTCAGTGGAGACCTGTACACTCAGTAACCTGGGGACCCGGCTCTGGAATTTGTCCTGGTGGCAGAGAACAAGTAGAGGGCAGTTGGTTGGCTTTTCTGTTCTTCAGCCTTGGAATGACACCTGAGCGGCTCACAGCTCATTGAACAGACATCCTCACCAGGCTCCACCTCAGTGCAAGAGCTGGGACATATGGAGGAACATTCAGGAAGCAGAGGTGGCTCAGGTCAGAGGGGATGACAGAAACCAGCCTGGGCCCCTGCTTCCTGCCTTTCACACACGTGTCCAGCACAGCCCAGATACCCACCGGGTATCAGATCTTGACAGTCCCTCACTGTACACAGGGAGAAACTGAGGCCGCAAGGGTCTGTAATAGGCTGGGTCGCTCAGGAAGGCCCCGCAAGCTGCCTCGGTGGCTTTTCCAGTGTCCCCCTCCCTCTCTCCTGCTCTGCTCGCTGGCCCCTTCTCCCTCGTAATTTTTATTTCATTATTCTCCTCCCCTCGTTCCAAGGAACTTCCAAATGTCATTCTTTCTTTGGTTTTTCACCTCCACGGGGCCCTCCTTTTCTTTGTCCCCCTCCCTTGAGCTGGCTCTTTCTCTGTGAAGGGCTTTTTTTTCTCCTTCTACGGAGCACACTGACCTTTTCCTCTTCTCCGTAGGACAAAGCTCGGCCCGGCGTGTTCCTAACGGGAATTGGCTCTAGAAGTTCCGGTAATTGCTCGTCCTTATTACAAGCCTGTGACACGGGTCTTGGCTGGGCAGCCCTCTCCATCAGGGCCCCTTGCTGGATTCAGGCTGCAGATGGGCCGCTAACGAGGCGACCAATTAACAAGCAGCTAAATAACCCCAAAGGGGTGTTTTTCTCCCTGGCCTGGTTTCCAAGCCGGTTTGTTCCTCTTTGGAAATCTACCCTCTGTGACAAGGCCACAAAGGGGACTGTTCCCAAAGCTGACCCTGTGACAAGCTGACTCATTCCAGCCCTGGTCACAAGATGCTATTATTTAACTCCATTGCACTAGGGGATATGGGAGCCAGAAGGAGCCCTGCATCTCAGAAATAATAATAAATTGACTCCTCATTGTTGACCATTTACTACGTGTTATGTAAACTTCATGAAAACTTCTGTGCATGTGTTTAGTTAAACAAATATGAACTGAGTACTTCTCATGCGAGAGAAGCTACACAGAACACAGTCCTGACTTATTACCTGGTCAAAAGAGACCCACACCTTTATGCTTCAGAGAGCCAACTTGAGAATCAGAGAACCGACTTGGGAACCTTTTAAACTTCTCTTCTAGTGCCTGGAGCCTGATGGTGTTGACAATGCTGGCAAAGCCAAAAAACCTCAAGCTTCATAGGGTCTGTCCTTGTTTCTCCCCATTCCACCTACAAACACGCATACACACGCGCACACACACACAGTTGCTCTGAGATAATAAACACTGTGCAATCCAGCAGATTGCTCCCCTTATCTGTGGAAATATTTCTTTTGGGGGGTGGTCCCTGAAGTATGGCAATATTTCTTTCCTAGTTTCCGCTGATAGCTGACTAAAGGTAACAGTCTATACAGCTTCCACAAAGAAATATTCCCTAGACGTTGTAAACACTACAGATAATCTTAATACTTAAGATATGCTACCGAGCAAAACAGAAACTACTGTTGAGCGAGTCATTAACATGAATTAAATGAGGACCAGAAAAGAGACTAGAAGGCATTTGAGACTCTACAAGGGATGTGATCTGCTCTGTGAGGAACACATTATCATCAGATCCATTTTACAAATGAGGAAACCGAGGCACATAAGGGTCCCACAGGGTTCCTGATAGCCTAAGGCCAGTAGAATCAGAAACACTGAGGAACTTGTTTCCCCCAAATCCCCAGCCCATGTAGGACCTCACCCACTGACTTCAGTGTAAGAGGAGACCCAAAGCTGGGGAATCACAGTTACAAGCACGGTTGTAGTAGCAAATGAGAAAAAACCCACCACAAACTGACAAAGAAAGGAAGAAAGAAAGAAAGAAAAAAAGAAAGAAAGAAAGAAGAAAGATAGATAGATAGATAGATAGATAGATGATAGATAGATAGAAGAGGGAAAGAGGAATTAAAGGGAATTAACTGGCACTAAGAAGGTCAAGAGTGTTTATCTTCAGGCATGGCTGCATCCAGGTGCTCAGATGATATTTTTAAGAATTAGTCTCTTCCCTGTCTTCATTATCTTTTTAAAAAGTTTTGGTATAATTTAATACAGTAAAAGGCACACATATTAAGTGCACAGTTTATAAAGAACAGAATGAAAGTTAATAGGAAATGGAGAGAGATCTTTCACTAATGGGAAGGAAATCAAGAGATGGAAGAATAGGGGAGAAATAGCAGAAGAAGTAAAAAGAATTAAGACGAGTTATGTACATGTACCAATTCCCCATGATGAATGTAATCTTTATGCATCATAGATATGCACGAAGAAAAATAAAAATTAAGTGTACACTTCAGTGAATTTCTCCACATTTAAATCAATAAATTTCTCCACCAGGCAGATCAAGGTAGAGAATTTCCAACCTATTCAGGACCAGTGCAGAGAACAGCCCTTAAGGGTAGTCAGCAGACTGACTTCTGTCACCGTTAGTTAATCTTTTCTGTCCTGATTTCATAACACAGGATTCCAAGGTCGTGTGCTCATACCGACCTTAGTCAGGACCACAACTGTCCAACGTGGGCATCTCGTGTGTGGCAGAACTTTGTGCTTCGCATTGCTGTGTAGGATCTGACTGCGGGCCCCCAAGGCCTCCTGCCCTCCAAGGTGGGGCTTATGGAAGGCGACTGGATTGAGACGACACCACAGCTGGTTTGGAGTTAGGAGGTGGGGCCTGGGCAGAAGAGGGAAGTCAAGGGGTAAGACCTGGAAGGGTACACAGCTCCCTCCCTGCGTCCTCCCTTCTTCTTTCTGCTTCCTGAGCAGCTTGTGCTGTCCTGTGCATCTCTGCCATGCTGTCCTGCCTTGGAGCCAGCTGGCTACGGATTGGACCATGAGCTAAAACAAACTTCTCCATTTTAAATTGTGAGTGGCAGGTACCATGTCTCAGCAATGCGAAAGCGACAAAGAGAAACACATGAACCATTTCCAGTTTTGACTATTATGAACCAAGTGCCCATCTTGTGGTAGACAAAAGCATTCATTTCTTTTTTTTTTTTTTTTTTT
>PVLA01003293.1:94983-220118 GCA_004027455.1 Hydrochoerus hydrochaeris | reverse complement strand
TTTTTTAAAAAAGAGAGGAAAAGAATGTGCTCTAAAGAATATAACTACATGTAGGTTTAAATGTATAAGATAGATAACCATATTACTAAGTTTTTGTTGGATCACTGAGCAGAACTGTTTGCAGTTTCACTGTTTATATGTCCACTTTATATGCTTTAATTTTATAACTTGAACAATTATTTCTAAGATGACAATATGTAATTTATCAACTAGTTATTTCTTACTGTTTTTTTAAAATTCTGTATTATCTCCATCCTTTTTTCTGTTTTTCTTTTTTTCTCTTTAAATAAAATTTTAAAAAAAGAAAGAAAGAAAATATAAAATCTGGAGCAGAGGCTGTGTCTCCACATCTTCTCACAATTTAATAACAATCTCTATCTTGTTAATTGTGGTTGGAGCCAGGTGTTCTCAGCTGTGGCCTTACTTTGCCCTTTGAAGCATCTCTTTGTTCTTGAGTTGGCCATGCCCAGGCAATGCCACAGCCCTACATGTGTATTCAATTTCCAGCTTCAATGGCTCCCAGTAGTCTCTACCAAAGTGATATGCAGCCTCTGCACACCCAACATGGGCCAAGAGAACCAGGAGATCTGCCTCTGCCTGTTGGATGCCACCACTGAAAGGCCCTTTCCTCTGTGCACCCAGCACAGGCAGAGAGAACCAGAAGATCTGCCTCTGCCTGCTGAGTGCTGTCACTGGAAGGCCCTTTCTTCTGTGTGCCCAGAAAAGGTCGAGGGAGACAGACAGATCCACATCTGCCAGCTGTGTGCCACCACAAAAGGCCACATCCTGCAGGTGGCCAACATGGGCAGATAGAACCAGCAGATCCACCTTCACCCTCAGGGAGCTGCCACTAGAAGGCTTCTTCCTGCAGGCAGCCAGCAGGAGCAGGGACACACAGTCAGGTAAGCCCTTTGCATCTGTAGGCCACCATTGGAGGCCCTTGGTTCCCTTGGGTAGTCATCACCCACTAGCAGAATCAGACACACCCCTGTGTGTCTGCCACCATTGTGAGAATCTCAGTGTGGACACACAGGCTGAGAGAAACAGCTCCACCTCCATGCATACCTGATCATTGGGGAAGCCCCAGTATAGCTGCACAGGTCTGGAAAAGCCTGCCCCATACCCTGCTAAGTTCCTGTAAATCTGGGGTCAGAGGAACACAGATGCTTGTCCCATTACCCTACACCACAGAGGGGCAGAAAATGTGAGAAGTGCTTGGGGCCCCACAACCAGCTTGTTCAGAGGAACCCAGAATAATGTCAAGATGAAGGAGCAAAAGCTAATCTCAGACCTCTAGCCCACACAGAACAAGTCTGGGAGATACAGACATGGAAGAAGATGGAAGTTGCACACCTGAAATCTCTGAGAGGATAGCAGCTGAAGTTAACAAACAACTTCATGAGATTGTAAAAGCAGTCAAATCAGAAATAATGTCTCAGGTAAAAGAAGAAATCACAAACATACTGAAAGAATTGCCTAGCATGTCTAAAGAAGACATAGACAAAAAACAGCAGCATAGGAAAGTGATGGAAATCTTGAATGAATAT
This sequence comes from Hydrochoerus hydrochaeris, assembly GCA_004027455.1. NCBI lineage: Eukaryota > Metazoa > Chordata > Mammalia > Rodentia > Hydrochaeridae > Hydrochoerus > Hydrochoerus hydrochaeris. Next base: position 218,571 of record PVLA01003293.1, on the reverse strand, counting down.
AGAAAGGAATTACAATGCATCAAACAGATTCAAAGAGAGATCCAGGAATTAAAAATTCAACTGAAAGCTGGCAAAACCACTTGAAAGAGACTGAAGATAGACTTTTAAACCTTGTGCAGCTAGTAATTGTGAAAGGAAAGATCACCTAAGAATAACACAGAGGCTCTGCATCTGGGATCAGCCTAAGAAGCAGGAGAGGGATGAGTGGCCCTAACCTGTCCACACCCAGTGAACTCCAGGCAACGAGCAGGCCCAGAATCCAACCCCTGGCCAAGACCTCACCTTGGCAGCATCCCAGCCCACAGGGCAAACTCGGAACTTCCCGCCCAGGGGAACCTTGGACTACTGTGGAGTAACTGTATTAAATTGAAGGGAGATTCAGCAACTGCCTCACCCAAACAGAAGATCTCAGCAGGCTCCAGTCAGCGTAATGAATATAGCCCTAAAATAGATGGGTACAGAGGGTAAATAGGGCTAGTAGTAAAGCCCCCTCCAACTAACTGTAAGGCCTTGGTGAGTTTGAAAAGAGTGTGGATAACCCCCTCCTACACACAGAAAACATCAGGCAGAGTGAAAATGGCAAAACAAAAAAGCAAGATGCAATCTCAAACACCAAGTCCACCGTGAGCAAGTACAGGAGACACTGAAATAGAAAACTTCAAAAGTAACACTCCAGAAAGTTCTGAAAAGATAGCAAGTGAAATAAAAAAACAACTCCATGAGGCTATAGAGGAAATCAAATTAGAAGTACTCTCCCATGTAAAGACAGAAATAACAACCTTAGTCAATCAGTTGTTGAATGCAGCTAAAGAAGTAGAGAAAAAAAAGTACAGAAGCATGAAAAATTGATTGAAACCTTCAATGAACAATACAGAAAACAAGATAATTCATGAAACAAACTGAAAGAGACATCCAAGAAACAAAAAATTCTATTGAAAGCATGCAAAACTGCTTAAATGAAGATGAGGAGGATAGGATTTTGGACCTTGAGGACAGGATCACAGTTAGTGATCATAAAAGGATAGAACTTTTAAAAATAACAAAACAGCATGAAATGACAATCCAGAAGCTTCTAGATGATGCAAGAAGAAATAAGATTAATGGGCATTAGTGAAGATGCAGGAGTCAATACAAATGACATACATAAAATACTCACAGAAGAAGTAACAGAAAATTTCCCAAACATGGGGAAAAATCTGATACACAGACAAGTGAGGCATATAGAATGCTGAACAGTCACAATCAACATAAAACCACTCCCAGACACATAATAATTAAGATCTCAGACATACACCATAAAAACAGAATACTAAAAGCTGTCAGAGAAAAGACACAACTCACCTATCAAGGAAAGCCCATTAGATTCATGGCAGACTGTTTAACACAAACCTAAAGGCAAGACAAGCTTGGAGTGAGGTATTTCAAGCCCTAAAAGAAAACAACTTTCAACCCAGACTGATGTACCCAGCAAAACTTTCATTCAAATGTAATGGAAAAACAAGATACTTCCATGACAAAGTACTACTGAAGAAATTCACATCCACCAAATGAACCCAAGAAAGAGTAATGAAAGATATACTAGACAGAGATAAAAATGACCAAAATCCCCAGAACAACAGAAAGAAACCACCAGGTAGGTCAAACTATTAAATAAGGGGGGAAAGCAGGAAGTAAACAACTGGAAAATAACATGGCAAAGTCAAGCCAGTACATAACAGTGATATCCATAAATGTAAATGGCCTCAATTCACCTATAAAAAGAAATAAACTGAAAGAATGGATTAAGAAACATGATCCCACAATATGCTGTATACAAGAAACACATCTGACCCAAAAGGAAACTCATAGATTAAAAGTCAAAAGATGGAAAACAGTATTCCATGCAACAGGAACCCAGAAAAAAGAAGGGGTAACTATCCTATTTGCAGACAATGTGAACTTTAAACCTAAAATAATTAAAAGAGGTAAAGAAGGTCACTACATACTCTTTAGTAGAAAAATTTAAGAGGAAGAACTAACAATTATAAATATATATGCACCAAACACAGGAGCACTCAACTATATAAGACAGATACTAATGGACATGAAAAACCAAATACACAAAGACAATGTTATAACAAAAGTCCTTAACAGTCCATTGTCACAAAGAGACAGATCAACTAGACAAAAAGTCAGCAAAGAAATAACAGAACTGAATATACCTGTGAGCAATTGGACTTAGTAGATGTTTATAGAATGTTCCACCCAACCACATCAGAATACACATTTTTCACAGCTGCACATGGGACATTCTCCAAAATACACCATATATTATCCCACAAAACATTTTTAAGTAAATGTAAAGGTATTGAAATCATCCCATGCATAATATCTGACCATAGTGCAGTGAAACTGGAAATTAATGGCAAAAGAAATTGAAAAACCTGCATAAATACATGGAAATTAAAAAACAACCATTGGAACAACCAGTAGGCTACAGATGAAATTAAAGAAGAAATAAAGCAATATCTACAATTCAATGAAAACAGGGAAATAACATACTGTAATCTGTGGATGCAATGAAAGCAGTCTTAAGAGGGAAATATATAGCAATAAACTGTCATATCAAGAAAACAGAATGAGCACAAATAAACAACCTAATGCTCCATCTCAAGCTTCTAGAAAAAGAAGAGCAAGCTAAACCCAAAGCTCATAGAAGAGAGGAAATTGTAAAGATTAGAGCAGAAATCAATGCATTGATGCCAAAAAGCAATGCAAAGAATTAATGAATCAAAAAGTTGGTTTTTTGAGAGAATAAACAAAATTGACAAACCCTAGCTAACCTTATCAAGAGAAAGAAAGAAAAAACCCAAATTCATGCAATATGGACTGAAAGGGGGGAAATTACTACAGATCCCATGGAAATTCAAAAGATCATGAATACCTACTTTGAAAATCTCTACTGACATAGAGTGGAAAACACAGAGGAAATGGACAGATTTCTAGAAACATATGAACTTCCAAAGCTTAACTAAAAAGATATAGCAATTTTGAACAACCCAATATCAGCTATTCAAACTGGAAATGTAATTAAAAACTTGCCAACAAAGAGAAGCCCAGGTTCTGATGGATTCAGAGCTGAATTTTACAAGAAATTCTGCAAGAAATTTATAGAAGATTTGATGCCAATACTCTTTAAAATCTTCAATGAAATAGAGAAGAAAGTAATCCTCCCTAAATCATTCCTAGAGGAAAGTATTACTCTGACACCAAAACCAAAGGCCCAACCAAAAACAACTGTAGACCAATCTCACTAATGAACATTGATGCAAAGATTCTCAATAAAATACTGGCAAATATAATGCAGAAAATCATCAAGAAGATTATACATCATGACCAAATGGGGTTCATTCCAGGAATGTAGGGATGGTTTAACATGCGCAAATCAATAAATGTGATACACCACATCAACAGAGCCAAAAACCACAAGGTCATCTCTATAGATGCAGAAAAAGCTTTTGATAAAATCCAACACATGTTCATGATAAAAATCTTTCAGAAACTCGGAATACACGGTGGCTACCTTAATCTTATACAGGCCATCTACGACAAACCAACAGCCAACATTATGCTAAATGGACAAAAACAGACAGCTTTTACTCTAAAATCAGAAACAAGACAAGGATGTCCACTATCACTACTACTTTTCAATATAGTTCTGGAAACACTAGCCAGAGCAATCAGACAAGAGAGAGAAATAAAAGGAATAGAGATAGGAAAGGAAGAAGTAAAACTATCACTATTTGCAATGACATGATACTGAATATAGAAGACCCAAAAAACTCCATTAAAAGAACACTTGATGTAATAAAGAAGTTCAGTAGTATAGCTGGATACAACAAAGTCAATGCTCAAAAATCAATAGCATTCCTGTACACAAACAAACAACTCACCAAGAAAGAAATTATGGAAATATCACCCTTTACAATAACATCTAAAAATATGAAATACTTAAGAATCAACCTAACTAAAAATGTAAAAGACCTATATGCTGAAAATTATACTATGCTAAAAAAGGAGACCGAAGGAGATATTAGAAAATTAGAAAATGAAAGGATATTCCTTGCTCTTGGCTAGGAGGAACCCACATTGTGAAAATGACAATACTCCCAAAACTGCTATACAGTTTTAACGAAATCCCAATTAAAAATCCATTGACATACCTCACAGATCTAGAGAAAACACTCCTAAAATTCATTTGGAAACAGAAAAAAACCTAGAATGGCAAAGGCAATTCTGGGCACCAAAGGCAAGGCAAGAGGCATCTCAATTCCTGATTTGAATCTATACATAAAGCCACAGTGATAAAATCAGCTTGGTACTGGCAAAGAAATAGACCTGAGGATAAATGGAACAGATTAGAAGATGCAACCACAACTACAAAGACACTCAGCCACCTCATATTTGACAAAGGGGCTAAATATGTTCACTGGAAGAAGGACAGCCTCTTTAATAAATGGTGTTGGAAAAATTGGCTCTCCACATGCTAAAGACTGAACCTAGATCCATGCCTATCACCATGCATAAAACTAAAGTCTAAATGGATCAAAGACCTAAACATTAAAACAGAAACACTAAATCTACTGGAAGACAAGGTAGGTAGAAGTCTTGGTGACATAGGGATAGGCAGAGAACTCATGAATAAAATGCAAACTGCATGAGAAACCTTTCAAAGAACAATTGGGATCTCACATTATTGAAAAGTTTCTGCACTTCAAAGGAAATCACCAACAGAGTGAAAAGAAAATCCACAGAGTAGGAAAGAATTTTAGTCAGCAACCCTTCAGACAAAGGACTTATATCCAGAACATATAAGGAATTGAAAGGCATCAAGTGCCCCAAATTCAAAGACTCACTCCAAAAATGGGCATCTGAGATGAACACACAGTTCTCAGAGAAAGATATACAAATAGCAAATAAATACATGAAGAAATGTTCACCATCATTGGTCATCCAAGAAATGCAAATTAAAACAACATTGAGATTTCACCTCACTCCACAAAGAATAGCTGCCATCAAGAAATCAACTGATAACAAATGTTGGCAAGGTTGTGGGGAAAAAGGAACACTGCTCCACTGTTGGTGGGAATGTAGACTGGTGCAACCACTGTGGAAATCCCTATGGAGAATTCTCAGAAGACTAGGATTGGAAGATCCATTTAATCCAGCTATTCCCCTCCTGGGTATTTTCCCAGAAGAACTGAAAAGTTCATATCACAGTGATATACATGCACCCATGTTCATAGCAGCATATTTGTAATAGCTAAATCTTGGAAACAACCAAGATGCCTATCAACCACAGAGTGGATGAAAAAGATGTGGTATTTTTATACAATGGAATATTACTCATCTATAAAAAGGATGATCTTGAGGCCTTCATAGGTAAATGGAGATAACTTGAGACTATATTCATTAGTGAAATAAATGAGTCATATTTATAAATATCACATTGTGTCTCTAGTGTAAAGAGTAATAAATACTATAAGAGTAATAAAACCCCAAATGTGTAATTGCTATTGTAAAAAAGAGAGGAAAAGAAAGTGCTCTAAGGGATATAACTGCATGTGTGTTTGAGTGTGTAAAATAGATGATCATATTGCTGAATCTTAGTTGGATCATTGAGCAAAACTGTTTTCAGTCTCACTGTTTGAATGTTTATTATATATCCTTTAATTTTGTAACTTGAACAACTATATCCAAGATGACAATATGTAATTTATCAACTAGTGATTTCTCAGGTTTTTTTCTCTTTTTTTTTCTTTTAGAATTCTGTATTGTTGCTACCCTTTTTTGTTTTGCTTTTTTTCTCTTTAAATAAAATTTTTAAAAATGAGTAATTGCTATTGTAAAAAAGAGAGGCAATAGGAAGTGCTATAAAAGATATAACTGCATATATATTTAAATGTGTAGGATAACTATATTTCTAAGTTCTTGTTGGATTGTTGAACAGATCTTTTTGCAGTCTCACTGCCTGAATGTCCACTTTGTTTGCTTTGATTTTTAAGCTTGAACAACTATTTCTAAAAGGACAATATGTAATTTACCAACTAGCGATTACTTTTTTTTGAAATTCTGTAATATTTCTACCATTTTTCTGGTTTTTTCTCTTTAAATAAAATTTAAAAAATAATAACAGAAATAGGAAGTAACAACTCGATAGCTTCAAGATGATGCAAAGAAGCATAATTTAAGAGTGATAGGTGTCAGTGAAGAAGCAGGGGTTAACACAAATGAAATTAAAAGGATATTCATAGAAGTAATAGAAGAAAACCTCCCAAACGTGGGAAATGGAAGTGGCATGCAGATAAGTAAGGCATATAGAACTCCAAATAGCCATAATCAAACTAAATCTACACCCAGACATATAATAATCAAGATCCCAGAAATACAGCACAAGAACAAAATATTAAAAGCTGTTAGGAGAAAAGAGACAGATCACCTATAAAGGAAAACCAATCAGAATCACCATAGATTTATCAACACAAACCATCAAGTCAAGAAGAGTTTGGACTGGAGTATTTCAAACCCTGAAAGAAAACAACTTCCAACCCAAACTGATGTATCCTGAAAAACTATTTTTCAAAATTGATGGAAAAATAAGATACTTCCATGATAAGGAACAACTGAAGTAATTCATAACTACCAAACCAACCCTACAGAGAGTGCTAAGGCATGTTCTAGAGTGAGATAAAGATGACCATGGTTCCAGGAACAGCAGTAGAGGAGGATCACCAAACAGGACAGGCAGCTGAATGAAGGGGAAAAGTGGAGGGCCAACAACAAGATAGCAGGGCAGAGACAAACAAATGTGCTGGTTGTAACCAGTAGTATAGATGGCCTCAGGTCAGCAATAAAAAGAAACACAGGGAGAGTGGATCAAGAAACAAGATCCATCAATACACTGTATACAAGCAACACATTTAACTGGAAAGGAAATTTATGGACTTAAAATCAAAGGAGAGAAAACAATTGTTTCATGTGACAGAAGACCAAAAGGAAAAAAAAAAAAAGCAAGCATAACTTTCCCATTAATCAAAGAATGAATAAGAAATATATTTTTCTTTCCACTGTATTTTCATGCCTCAAGGCCCCTGTAGGTAAATGGACATAACTGGAGATCATGTTCATGGCTGAAACAGTTCAAACTTATACGTGTGAACCCTAGCATAAGAAACAGAAGGAGTTAATGGGATCCAAAAGCAAAATACTTAATGTAAGAGCAAAGGGGAGGAAATACTTGGGAGGGAAAGGTGGAAGCTATTGTCAATTTTTTATTGTCTTAGCTTCAACTCTTACACTGTTTACACAATTTTGCTAAGTTTGGCTTTATTCTGTCTTGTTCTGTTAGATCTTATTCTCTAGATGGTAGGGGCAGCTATTTTGAATATAATGGAAAATATTATGGTAATCATGGTTTCCTATTATATTGCTTTGAAGTCTTATAATGGTTATAATTTGTTTTATTGGTTTTACTCTGTTTTGTTTGATTTTATTATGTGTGATGGTATGAACAGCTATTTTGAAGAAGACAAGACATTATGGTAGCCATTGCTGATTAAATAACATCTTGTTTTGAAGTCCTACTATGCTTTTGTTCTGTTTTGATTGCTTCTATCCTGTTGTGGTTTATTTGACTTTATTATGTGTGATGGTATAGACAATTTTTTTGAGGAAAATGAGATATTATAGTAGCCATTGTTCATTCCCTGTTATTTGGTCTTAAAGTCCTGTAATTCTTTCATTCTTTTGAATAATTTTATACTATATTGTCATGTTAGATATTATTGTGTTTGAAGGTATGCTTAACTATTTCAAAGAAAAGAGTCATTATGGTAGCTACTGTTGATGTCCAGTTGTCTGGTTGTGAAGTGATGTGTTGCTTGCATTGTTCTGTTCTGATTTGTTTTGTTCTATTCTCTTTTGTTTTATTCTCTTTAAAATTAAAAAAGTGATATTAATTATAAATGATAATTATTTCATATCCATAGTGGTAAAATATGAACTAATAACTTTATATCTTTCATCAAAACCAAAGCACACAAACACACATACACAAATTCCATGAACCCAAAAGCCAAGAATATTTGGTCAATAAAACAAAAATGTCAAGTTTTTTGGTTGTTTGTTTGTTGTTTCTTGTTTGGGTTTTGTTTGTTTGTTTGCTTTTTCCTAAAACTACACCATAGTACATCTGAGTAAGAGAGCAAAAAATTGTACCCAAATATTAAACAGCAACTTCAGCTGGGGAGGAGGTGAAAATGAACATGAACCTGGGATACAGAAAACTTTCTCTGTTATTTCCTGATACTGACCACATACTCCTCACTGACAAATACTCAGTTTCTGTTGGAGGCCTGTGTACAAGCCAGTGTACCAATCATAATCTATACCAGCTCCAGTCAAGGTAGCTGGGCCCAACTCCTTCATGGAGATTATCTAGAATGCCCACAAGGATGAGCATCACAAAAGCACGTGCTCTGCTCCATAGCCATGCAGTAAAAAGCCGGCTGAGAAGGCTATGCTGAAAGCTAATGGGTGTACACTGAGAAATGGTGGCAGCCTGTATACTTGGGCCTTGACATCCTCATACATCTATGGAGAAGGAAGCCCATTCTTACTTTTTGTGATGAATATTGTCCTCAAAAACAGTGGGATACTGAAAAGTATAGCCAAATTCTCTATTGCCAACCCAATTTATGTTGTCAACACAGCCTGGGTCCACATTCTGGCCACCACAGCCTTGAGGGACCCCAACAAAGCCCCAAACATTGGTGGACAATTCTACTGCATCACAGATGACACACCTCACCAAAGCTATGAAAATTTCCATTATGTCCTGAGCAAAGAATGGGATCTCTGCCTTGATTCCACCCTGAATCACCCTCTTTCTCTACTGTACTTCTTGCTTTCCTGCTGGATATGGTGAGCTTCCTACTGGGTCCAATTTAAAAATATCAACCATCCTTTAACTGCCACTTATTAACAATATTAAATAGTGTGTTCACCTCCTGCAAAAAAGTTCAGCAAGACCTTGGATATGAGCCATGCTTCAGCTGGGAGGAAGTCAAGAAGAATACTACAGAGTATATCAACACAAGGGGACTCAGGGATGTGACCATCACAAGAACATGGCCATGAGTGATGTCTGAAGCTGTCACTCCAGGCCTCCCTCTGCTAACTGGAGAAAGTGACCAAGGTAGATACACAGGCTTTGCTTGCTCCTTTTGAAACGATGGCCACCATAGCTTTCCTGCTCAGTGACACTGCCAGAAGCTTTCTGGCCTGATCATCCAATGAGGAAAAACAAGCTGTTTTGTATTTGTATCTGCTTTCTTCCCTTTGCTGGTTTGAACTAAAATATGGCCTCTTGCAGTGAAGAGCTTTCCTATTGATTCCATTTTCCCCTCTCCATTATTAAACTGTTTCTTTTCTTTGAAAAAATCCCATTCTGCATAAAGCTCAGGAAAAACAACAATAAATGCTTTAGGACTGATATAAAGAAAGTATGGGTTTTGTTAATAATATACGTTTTCCTTCCATTTACAAACATAACCTTCTGTAGTTCAGAAGGATCATGGAACTGGGATGGGCAGAGTAGTGGTACGGTCAGGTTAAGACCTAAGACTGACTAAGACCTGCTAGGTTTTAGACATATATTAGATGACTGTCCACATAGTATACCTCATTTCCACTTCACCATACCTGGTTTCAGTTTCACTCCATCACTAAGAGACAGGGACTCCTATTCCCATGCCATGAATGAGGAAACCTGTTCATGTTCTCACTAAATGTGACATGGAAATGCCAAATCTCAAGACAGATCTGGAAAGCCTCACCTTTCACTGATCTTCCAGCTTGCATTGGATTGGTCAGAAGAAGAGCAAAGATTGGGGACTTAGGCTTTTCTACCTGGCAATACCCCATTGTGTTAGTTCCTTTTTGCTCTCCCATGCATAGTTCTCAAGAGCCAGGCAAGTCCCTAAGTGGGGTATTCATGGCCTTAAAAATTTCGAGGGGAGCCAGAGATATTTCTAGCATTGACTAAACTGTCATGGACCTTGAAGTCTATAAAGCATACTACATGTATGGGTTTTGACCATCCTGGGCATCCATGACCCATTATCTCAAGATTTCCACTCATACAATGAAGTTATACCATGGATTCCAGAAAAAGTACAGCAACAGATCTGAATTTCCCAAAGCTGCTCTCCTATATGGCCTAAAATATGGAAGTCTACTCATCACACCTCCATTTTAACCACTTCTCCATCTTCCCTATTTCTCCTCTCTGCCATAAGTCTCATCTTTTCCTTTGCGCTTCTATCTGCTCAGTCTCTTTCCTTTACTTCTATCTCCCCCTCTCATCTCTATCAATTTTCCTGAAAAGAGAATGTCAAATAAGAAACTCTGGGGAATTGAATGATGACATAGTTGTTAAACAAGCAGAAAAACAACAGGCAAAGGGGGACAGTCACTGGGGACAGTGACAAATTCAACAAGGTGAGGAGCTGTATGAGGCTCAAACTGTGGGCAGAAGAAGCTGCACCCACTTCTACAGGGTGTTGCATCTTCTGTTTTCTGTACCACAGTATGACAAGACTGTCACTCAGCATCAAGATTTCTTCCTTCTCCTCTTGTTCCTCAAAACTCACTGATTTCTTTGGTGTTCCTGGATAGACCCAACACACCAGAAACCAGTGTCTCTCATACTGAAGTTCCACACTTCAAGCCAAAACTAAAGTACTTATCTGACCCATGAGAAATCAGGACATAAAAATGATGCCCACATTCTCAAACACACCATTTACACCCACCATGACAAGGAGGTCCCTTCCATAACCTTTCAAAGAAAGTAAATATGAAACCAACATTCTGCTCTCTGTTGTCTGTTTCTGATTTCTTCTGCTCCTTCACTTCTAGAAAGTCACCTCCCTCTTAAGATCACTGGACACAGAGCATAGAAAAAGGTACAAGGAAAAGCCAATACATATTTATAGACATAATTTGCTAGAAATTTGCATTATGATATTGAATACTTATAAACCTTTAATTCAGTTGAGTTGCACTTTCAATCAGGATACTATTGAATATTCATTTTGAAAAAGAAAGAGGTAGAACCCTTGGGCACCACGTGCAACACATAAGGGACAGAGGGTCAGCATTGGGCACCAGGGCACAGTGGTCCCAAGTAGTGGCAGATGAGACTTGCAGCTGCCCTATGCATTACAAGAGCCGTGGTCTGACCAGCCCTGGTGAGGCATACACACCTTCCATGTGCCTATGCCAGTAGCTCAGGAAGGAAAGAAGATCATGGGTCTGAAAAATGGCCTTTTCTCTTGCTTTTAGGCCAGTGGAAATCCTGCATTTAATTTTAACGCACCATGGCCAGGGATGAGACAGGCAAAGATGAGTGGAAAAAGACAAGGGAGACAGTATTGGCTGATGGATTCAACTTAATAAACACAAGACCTCAAAATGCTTTGGCCAACAAAGTTTCCTGTCCCTACCTGCACTGAGCACAGCACTGAAGCATACTGAAGACCTGAACACAGCCTGTATGCACTGCACACACAGAATCACATGGGGGCAGCACAGATGCAAGGCAGAGTGGCAGCTCCAAGCTGAGTTCTCTTGGCTCTTTCATCTACATGGGAACTCTGCAGTCAGTCATAAGGAATGGAAAGAGCATTTGTGTGATGCATTGACAACTGAACTGAATTAGCATGGTACTAGATGTGGAGGATCCACCTGAGGACTGTTGACAACATAAAAAGGAGAACTGGAGAGGAAGAGGTGTGCTTTTGGTTCTCCGGGAAGAGCTTGTTATGTTGGATTTCCTGATACAAACTTGGCTGTTTTTATTGGAGGAGCTCTGGGCCTCGCCATTGCTGAGGATGGCTATGGTGCTTTTGGGGGAATCTCTGATCCTTACATTGAGTGTTACTTCCTGGCTCCGGTGCAGAGTCTTCAGCCTGCTGGCACAGATCCTTCATCCTGTTAATGCAGACCTTCTAGCTTCCACCATTGACCTTTAGGGCTTCCAAGTGCAGGACCTTGATACAGACTTGCAAGAGACATTGTCTTGGGCTCTAGGTATCAAGTTAGACTCATGGAGGACATTGTCATAGGCTCTAGGTCTTCAGCTGGACTTGTGAAGGACATTGTCATGGAATCCAGGCCCTCAGCTGGATTCTTTGGGTCTCTGGTATGTGGACAGTGCTTCCTTACTCTTTGTATTTCACTCTTTGGAAGAATATTATGAAAATAATACTATAAATTATATGTCTTATATTAAATTATTTCCCTTGCAAACCCTGACTACAAGTAATCAGCCCCTGACTAATGATGCTGGGGACATGAATATGGAGACATAACTGAACTGAAGGTGTTGGGGAAAATGTCACAGTGCCCGTGGCCCTTGGAGAAGAGAGCAAGGGGGTGCAAGTGTGGGGAGCAGCGTGAGGGGTGGTAAGACAAGGAAGGGAGTAAACACGTGGGTGAGGGCAAGAGGTCAAGTGTAGTAGAAAGCTGTATAACAGCTGAGCAAGACCTCCTGGGGACAGTAGGCAGGCCAGGTGCCAGACTGAGTGTGTACTGAGAAGGCAAACCTCAGAAGGCCCAAGTGGAGTTGGCCAATGGGTTGCCATTGGCTCCAGACCTGGGTGAAAGGTGGCAAAGTCTCCATTTTTATTTCAAATATTTTTATCTCTAGATATTAGAAGTTAACTCTAAAGGAACAGAAACTAGTGGTGGACATTTAAAACAGGGTGAAGATCAGCTATAGTAGCAGAATGCATAGTTTACTTCTCCCAATTTAAGTGTGTGTGCAGTGCGTACAGGTTCAGGAGTTCAATATGCCTAGGCCATGCAGTGCTCTGCTCAGTGCAGGTAGGGACAGGAAACTTCGTTGGCCAAAGCATTTTGAGGTCTTACATTTATTAAGTTGAATCTATCAGCCAATACTGTCTCCCTTGTCTTTCTTCACTCATCTTTGCCTGTCTCATCCCTGGCCATGGTGGGTTAAAGTTAAATGAAGGATTTCACTGATCTAAAAGCAAGAGAAAAGGCCATTTGTCAGACCCATGAACATCTTTTTTCCTGAGCTGGTGGCATAGCCACACAGAAGGTGTGCGTATCTCACCAGGGCATTGTCTGCTTCTCCCAATTTAAATTTAGGTGTATATTTTATCATATTCTAAACTTTCTGGATGCTTGGAAGCTACTATAATTTTTAAATATTCAACTTGATGGGAGAATAAGTATATATGATAAGACAACATATCTGCAGCCTGGAGCCAGAACAGGATCTCCTCATCTTTATCTCTGTTCCCAAACTCATGGTGCAGTAGTGAGATAGAATGGAAGGCATAATAGGTCCCATACATGGGAAAGAAGAAAGTTCCTGAGAGAGGTCAAGTGATTGGGGAGAATCTTCTGGGCAGGGAATCAATAGGCTTTCATATTTGGGCAGGATGTGGAAAGATGTGTTGGATTCCAAGAAAGAAATATGAGTGCAAGTGTTCCAGGCATAGAACAGAGTCTGCAAAGGTCCATATGGGACAGAGGTTGTGTTCAGACAGCAAAGAGAACATTATAGACAGACCAGAGATACTGGGGCAGGGAGAAGTGCAAGATACCTCTGAAAGGTCACAGGGACACACACCTGCACCTCCTTGGGTCCCCAGGAGATATTACTTCCTTCCCTCTTCCTTTCAGAGCAGGCAGTCTGTGATTCTTTTAGAGAACATTTGAAAGTGAATTACTTCCTATATACTTGCCTCATATCCTCTAAAATGAGGCTCTATGGGAAGAGAGTACTCCTTTCTCAATGACTAGTGACAGTCTGGGAGCACAAGGAGGGCACTGCTTGTTGTGGCAGAAGGCAGTAAAGATCCTTCCAAGGAAGATTATTGCAGCAGCACTCTGTAGTGATGAACCTAATGAGATGCAGAGGATGCTTCGAGAATCAGCAGGAGACAAAGGCCTGGTATATCTTCTGTTACAGGAATGGAAACCAGGGTCCAGGGGGACAAGCAGAATGGACAAGAATTTAGTCAGGATTTAGTATGGTCACAGAAACCCCCCGGGCACACATTTACAAGACACACCCCTGGGTATTATTCCAAGTCTTCTTCCTACCCATTATTGGGTCCTGTGCATTTTATATCTAAAACACTGCGTAATTATGTCATCTCACTAGTAACTCTGCCTGGATTCAGGCCTCCTCATTCCTTGCCTAATCCTTAAGAAATTCCTCCCTGCCTGGAGAGTCATCCATGAAATCTCTTCTCAGACCTGTTGTCAGAGTCATTTCTGCAAATTAACATCCCACTATGATGCTTCCTCCTGTAGCCCTTCAGTGCAGCCCCAGGTCCTGAGGGTTAGACCAAGTGCTATCGGTTAACATAAAATGACTTGGGACCCAGACCTTGCCTATCACATCAGACAGACTCAGTTATCACCAATCTTTCCTCTCAGTCTAGATTCTCCTACATGATGCTATAGCAATATGCCAGACGGAACTACCTGTGTACACTATGCCTCTCCACATTTCCATTCCAGCACACACTACCCCTTCTGTTTAGAGTGTGCCCCTCTCCTGTCAGCACAGCCTTCTCAACTCCTTATTCACCATACACATCTCATTTGACCACCTCTATGCCTTACCTAACTGTACTGTCATTATTTATTTATATATTCAGCCCCCTTCTCTGCACGGCCATGTCCTGGGGGCTAACTCATTTTCATCTCTGTGTTCCCAGCGGCCACACAATTGTAAACATGGGATGGATGCATGCATGAAGAGATGCGTGCATGGACAGTCATAGAGACAGGCTGTAATACACAGTACCAGAAAACTGAAGTGAGTTTCTGACAGAGGGAGGAAAGTAGAAAGTAAGGATTCTGGAAGCCAGAGTGCTTTGATTGACAAAGGAAGAATACAGACATGACTTTGGGATGTCAACAACCTGATCAAACTGTGTTATCATTATGACAATCAAGAACAAAGAGACTACACTGAGGTAAGTGCACTGAGGAACCTGAACTCAGTAGTAGTACATGTAAAGCACGGAGGAAAGAGAAAATAAAAGGAATGTGAGAGGCAAAAGAGAAAGACTTGCCCAAGGGCAAAGACCTCTGCTGCAGGATTTTGCTGGGAATGCAAATTAGATACAATCCTGAAACAATGTAATCCTTGTAAGTATTCTGTATTATGAAATTAAGGAAAAATTGCTTTTATAAAATTAAAATCCTGGGCTGGGGTTTTAGCTCAGCAGCATAAGCGCCTGCCTGGCAAGCATAAAGTCATGAGTTCAATCCCCAGTATCAAAATAATAATAATATTAAAATTGAAATCCTATGGAAGTCTTCAAGTCAGTGTTACCTTAAATGCCCTATGAGGATAAGCCTTCTGAGGCAGGTGCTTTGCTCAACATGAGAAAACTCAGGAAATCACATAGAATTTCATTCCCTTTTTCCTGTCCAACAATCCCATACAAGGGTACTAAAGCAAGCAATAGAATTAGAGTTCTGAGGCATGAAAAAACATCCTCATGGGGGAATGGAAAAGAGTGGAAGAAAAGCACAGGTGGAGTTTAAATTGTCACCAAGGGCAGGGGACCCTAGGTCACTTTCAAATTCTGAAATACTCACACATCTTCTCTGCAACCTGCAGCTCCCTTTCAGTGACAAAGGCATCCACAGAACACAAGACTCAACAAGAAAATCAGCCATCCTGACAGCTTGGTAGCCCTGAGTGAGGGATGTCTTGAGGTGGGCTGCTAGCCTGCTGTCATCCAGCCATGGACACTGGTCATGAAATCAGAAACATCCTTCTTAGGAGCCTAGAAGTCATTTCCTGCTACACTGGCTCTTGTCTGTCATATCACTGTATGACTGTGACACAGCCAGGCAGCAATGTAAACATGTAGGGCTCCAAGTATGGCTTCATGGTCAGAATGGGGCCATATATATATACCTTTATAATAAGTTGTTTAAAATGCAGTCAGTGATGACCATGAGCATTTTTGTCTTCCGTTTTAAAACTATGGGTTCCTTCCTCTCCATTTACCAAAAAGGGAACTGAGGCCACGATGGTGAAAGCAATTACACAAGGACCCACAAAACATCATTAGTAAAGATGGGCTGGAAATTCAGTCTCTCTGCACTGTTACTGTAGAACAAGCTGCCGTGCCTATGAATGGAAAGAAGAAAAGGTAGAGCAGGTCTGCAGACTCACAGATTTGGAGAAGTTCAACAACCCCATAGCAAAGCATCCCATCTTGACATCTGCCACATCTTCTACTGTCACGTGAATATGCTCCAAACCCACCAACCTTCAGCTGCAATGACTCCTGCTGGCAATAAATTCAGTTTCCTGTCCACCTGTCTATCGTCACCTTTTTTTTTTTCAGGAGTCTCCAGCTTGCCAGATGGTGCAACTTCTCTTTACTGGGCACCTGATACAGTCCACTGTGATTGCTCATGAGTTTCTGTGTCAGCTCACAGGTCGATGGATTCTGGAAGAGCACCTTGGGGGATCTGTACTAAAAACTTGTGCACAGCTATATCACACATGTGGACCAGAGTGAGCATACCCCCAAATATAGGATCTGAGAAAATATATCAGAGATTGACATACATGAGAGTCTGCAAAGCAAGATAAGAACTCTGATTCCCAACTGCAATGGTGACCTAATAGTCACCAACTTTAGCTAAGAATGTTAAAGGGGAAGCCTAGCTTCCTGGAGCCTCAGAGGCACAGGCCAGGAGATTGCACTCCCAACCTATTAGTTAAGCACAAAAAAAGAAAAGAAAAAACCCAATAAGATGAGAGGGCATGTGAATGAGGGTAGTTCTCAGCAGCATACTGCCTGCCTCAGCCCCAATCTTCCCACCTCAACATCGATATGAGGGGTGGACAGGCAGGTCCTCAAGGTTAACAACAAAGGAGCTCCAGTGAGAGGATCTCATAAGGCAGAGGTAGGGCAAAAACTCAAGTATTCTCTTGTTTCAGAAGTAGACTCTTTGTGCAAGGAGTGAGACCAAAGGAATTCCTGAATTTTCACTTCAACTTTGCCTCAGAGTGAAACAAATCTACTCACTTTCTATTTCCTGCCCTGCAGGATGAAGGCTGTGGCATGCTTAAGGCCTGTAGGATTGCTGTGGGCATCTGGGAGGTGCTCTGCACACTCCAGCCTCCCTAAAGGAGTGCAGCTCAGCTCCCTGATAACATCGCCCCCATATTTGCTCTTTGTGTGAGGCAAGGCCATATGGCAGTGTGGATTCCTAGTCCTCCTCTAGCCTGAATGGCAGCCAGTACCTCATCCTTCAAGGAACATCACATGCCTCAGAGGTCTGTGAAGGATCAGGCCTGTGGCCAAGGAGGAACTCATCAAAAACTCATCTTATGTTTGTCCTGACATCTGAGGAC
The DNA here is from genome assembly GCA_004027455.1 of Hydrochoerus hydrochaeris. Classification (NCBI taxonomy): domain Eukaryota; kingdom Metazoa; phylum Chordata; class Mammalia; order Rodentia; family Hydrochaeridae; genus Hydrochoerus; species Hydrochoerus hydrochaeris. Next base: position 201,098 of record PVLA01003293.1, on the reverse strand, counting down.
ACCACAAGACACAACAGCAGAAATGAATGTTGACTTATACACAGCCTCCTCTCCCTCTTGCATCCAGCTCTCAGTGTTCCCAGATGAGCTTAAATTATTGGAAGGATCCCTGCCTGGAAAACAGCACCATGCACTGGCCACTGTCGGAGTAGGGACAGCCAGACGCAAGGCTTTCTCCAAGAGTCAGCCCCATTCATAGACTGTGGAGGGAAAGAACAGTCAGCAATCCCACCTGGAAACTATGTCATTTTCATTGCTTTGTTGGGTTGGGTTTTATTCTCTTTTGTTTTGTTTGATTATGTTAAATCTGATGACATGAGCTGCTGTTTCAAAGACAGCAAGACATATTATGGTGGCCATTTTGGATTTACTGCTGGCTTGTTTTGAAGTCCTTTATTTTATTCATTGTTTTGTTTTTATTGTTTCTATTCTATTCTGTTCTGTTCGATTTTTCCTATGCCCAATGGTATCTGCAGCTATTTTGAAGACAACAAAAGGCATGATAACTATTGTTGATTTGGTAAGGTTTTGAAGTCCTTATATGGCTTTATTTTGATTGATTTTATTGTTTAATTTTCCTTAGTTTTATCCTTTTTAAGATAAAAAATTACATTATTGGAGAATAAGTAGAAAACAGAAAGGGGAGGGCCAATAGAGAGAGTGCCTGCTGAAGAAGACTGACAGCCAGATGAACTAGAGCCTTTCAAGGCCACTGTTATTCTTAGAACAACCATAGAGAGGGAAGAATAATTGGCTCCTTCCTCTCCCTCTGTCCTCAGCAATGCAATACCCTCCCATTCCTTCATCCTCCTGCCCGGGAAGCTGAAAGTCCCACAGGGTACAGTTTACCTGCATAGCCACTGTCTCTTCTCTGCTTCTCGGCTCCTGGGAGCTGGTACAAGACTTTAGGATGCCCCTCAGCAGCCCCTTCATGGTCACCCTAAACACAACCCCCTACCACCTCTTGGCCTCTAGCCTTTGCATAGTCACTGAATCTTCCAGGAGGCTCCACTTCTGTGATCTCATGAGCTTGTCTGCTTTGCTATCCACATCCCACACTCATGTCTTCCACTGCCCAGGAAAGTCCACGATCAACTCTCCATACACTGCTGAGCCATGTTAATGCTGGGCTGCAGCACCATTGAACAGTGGCTCTCTTGGCCAGCATCCATCTGCTCTGAAGTTATGTTCCGGAGTCTCACTGCATCAACCCAGAGCAACAGAGCATCTTCAGCTGAAAACCTAGCATCACAGCTCTGCTAGTTTCCACAAGATTTGCTCAGTGTAAAGCTGACTAGATGTATACATAGCCAGATCCTTTCCCAGCCCCATCCCTTCCTAGCCTCTCTAAGGACACAACTGCCCAAATCAGCCAGATAAATGGGCATTGTCAGATTGGCAGCCATGGTAGTCATCCTGACCTACAGCTACTCTCACCCCTGAGTCTTAGCTGAGTTCCAGTCCCATCTGTGCCCTGAATGTGAAGACTTGGTATTAAGAACTTGCTCCTATTCTTGCCCACTCCCCTTGTCAGGTGTTAGAAGTCATACTTTTAATTTGCAAAGTAAGTCACTCCAAGAAAGGTAGGTTACTCATAGGAAGCAAACAATACCAACTTTCATCTTGATACAGTGTGAGAATATTCCAGTTTCTCCATCTCTTACTTGTATGCCTAGCATGGAGCACTGACCTCATAACTGCCCACACCACATATGCATGGAGCCAATTCCTCAGTGGGTGTATAGCAAATGACAAAACCCTTAGCTTCAAGGTTTTGATTATTATTATACCCAGTAACTTGTGCAAAGCACCCTGAGCACCCCTGTAAAGATCCACTCCAGTCTAAGCAGTTCTGGGAATAAATCACAGTGTTTTCTGTGAATAAAATGACAATATTAAAGAGTCTCCATGGTCTCCAGTACTGAAACACATCGTTCCTACCCCTCAGGTAGAAAATCCTCCACATATGGGTAAGGGAAGCATGGCACACACACTCATATCATTCCATCGTCTTGAAACACAGGGTACCTTGATACAGGACATACATACCAGACCCTCTCTGGGGCCCATGGCTGAGCACTTCCTGCTGCTGTAATGAGCAGAGCATAGGACAAACGCAGGAGGTATAAAGAACAGTCTGCATCCTGCCAAGGTAGGTGGAAATGGAAAACCATCAAAATGTTTGAGGTCAGCACAAATGACCTTGAAAGTACAGGCTGGCAGCAGGCTGCAGAAATCTGCAAGCACTTGAGGCTCTGACAGGAAAACAGAGAAGCCCAGTAAAAGGGGGTTGGCTCATGCAAGAGACTCCTCCCTCTGCACCAGACAAAAGGAAATAAATACTGAGATTTCCAAGGACAGCTGAAGGAACAGGTAATGTGGGGAACTGTGCTGTGTTCCATGAGCTGAGTGGGAAATGAAGGTAAGAAAGGATAGGACAAGGGACAAATATGACTGGGGCTGAAAGAGATGATCCAGCAGCAGTCTACTGTACCCTTACCTGTCTTTTTCTGGTTGACAAGAAAGAGTTGTTTGCTTAGTCCTTCCTTAAAATCTTGCCATTAGATTCGTGCAGACGGTACCCTCCTGCAGCCTGGATAGCACAGTCTGGAATATCTTACGAGCTCTTTTTGTCTAATCCTTTGGGGACAAGAGAGGCCCTGAGGCTCATGGCTTACATGTCCTATCATCCTCAAGAAAATAGGTGCCTGACTTGTCCCAAGAGTTCTCAACCCCATTTCCCATTAAAATTGCCTGGGTCAGTCACAAAATTGAATATAAGTGGGGTGGGCTTCAATGTAGTTAATTAATATCTAGATTTAAAAAGCAAATTCACAAAACCTTTTCAGCATTAAGGACATCACTGGTCTCAACTAATCTGATCCTAAAATTCCAAGATGACCAGATGCACCTCCTCTCACTGGTCTGTGGTAAAGCCCCGCGGCGCCTCACATTCAGGCTGGGCAATACTTTAATGTGTAGCCAGGTGGACCAGATCCCCTGCCATCCTGCTTTAATATCAGCTTACTTACCTTAAAGTGTCAGATTTTGTCCTGGGAAACCAGGACATAGTCCGGCTGATGGTGTAAGTCAGGCTTGGTGAGGAGTATCACCACAGCTCTGTGACTGCCTTCTAGGCCCAGTGTCCCCATGGCCCTGCTAGACAGGAAAAGGACTGATGGCTATGCAAAAAGGTTGTGATCCTTAAAAAAGATAATGTGATGCATTCTCACACTACTCCTGATCTTTTTGATCCCTTCCTTACAAAGTGCTGCCTCACTCAATGTTTTCATGAGGTAGAGCAGAGTCTAGCTAAAAAATACTATGCACGAAAGTCAGTTTAAGGTCCAGCATGATAGTGCATGCCTGTAGTCCCAGGATTCTGTTGGCTGAGGCAGGAGGACTGCTGCCACCTGAATCATAAACTGAGACCCTGTGTAAAAAATAAAAGGCCAAGGACCAGTCTACCAGATAAATTCCCTTCAGGAAATCAATTACCATTAATTTACATTTTTAAGAATTGAAGGAAAGAAAATATTTGTGATGCGATTAGGGAATATATTCTAATAGATTAGATTTGCAACTGCTTCTCCATAACTACTTGATCTTCACCCTTCCCTAAAAGCCTCTACACATGATCTTTGGAAGAAGGGATAACAGTGCTGTATGATAAACACATGCCCAGCATCTCCGGGGACTTGAGCTTAGACATACTGCACCAAGTTACTGGTAAGAACATGTACTCTAAGAGTATCGAAGTCCAGACATCAGCCAAGTTTAGCATCCAACTCAATCAACATTTAATGCAGCAGTCAGCAAGTTTTCACAGTGGTACAGACAGTTGATATTTCAGGATTACAGCACATGTAGCTTCTGTCACAACTACTCAGCTCTGCCACTGCAATGTGAAACTCACTTTGGACGATAAAGAATGTGATTGCATGGGTGAGACTGTATTCCAATAAAATTTTATTTACAAAAAGAGTCAAGCCAGATCTGGTAGTTCACCAATCCCTCTTTTACCATAGCATAGTTTCTATAGATCAAACTGTGTGACATTTTATGTATGAGTAACAAATAAGGAAAAATAACAGTAAAAGATTGATATGGATTTAGTGACAAATATTACATATTTGTTGCTGAACACCAGAATACTGTCCAAAGAACCAATATTAAATAACACAACTCCAAAACAAGGCAATCCTCACATATATAAACACACTCACACAAAACCTGTTACTCTTAGGAGCATTAAATTAGTATTTTAACAAACAGATGTAAAGTCACATTACAGTAAAGAAAAGTGTGCATAAACCAGAAACACAGTTCAGATTGTCTATGAACACAAATCCTTAATTTGTACTTTTTCACATACATACACAGTCTTTTGACCGTAAAGAGACCACATAGCTCAAGGGGTTAAGTGTTTATCTCCTTCCAACCCAGAACTCAAAATTTGATCAAACTTTTAACTGCTTCAGGTTTTGCTTAGCAGAGGTCTTGACCAAATTCCCCCAAGAAACAAATAATATACTTGCTGCTATCATCATTAATGATTTGAAAGAAGGAATCCTTAGATTAATCCTTAGATTTCCAAAACTGAACCACAGTTAACAGGGTTTGCTGAAGAAATACTATTACTCTACAAGACAAGAAACACCCTGCTGAATGCATTTAATCTCACTTAATAAGGATAGATACCCTGGAAAAGCATATGAAACACAGAATCACATTTTCAATACAGAATGAGACTGGGCGCTGGTGTCTGAACATTTTTCTATTGCTAACGAGAAGGGATTCTAATTCCATAGCTGACTCTTTTCCATAATAATAAAAAGGGTAAAGGCAAAGCCCAGAGATTTCCACTGCCATTATTTTACACTAACTTTGATCCCCATTCCCCACTGAACATCGGTTTTGCTGATGTGTGATACGTCTGATGATGATAAGACTGTGTAATATCAGCAGCAAAAGACCAAACAACACAAAATCAATAACTCATAAACAGTCAAAAGTTGAATGAGACTATATAGGCACAAACTTGAGAGAATTTAAAACAGCTGGAAGAGGTAGATGTACTTGGAAAAAAAAAACCCACCACAAAGGAGAAAGATTACCTACAAACTGATTGTATTATTTTTAGACAGACTGTTTACACTTGGTATTCAGACTACAAAAGTCAGAATAAATAATGGATAGGTACTTTGCTTGTCTTGATTAAAAGAAAATAAAAATGAATTAGTGTCTTTCAAAACTATCCCTAGTGTGAATATCCAGTTTCATTTATGAATAATAAAAAATGATTAAGAGGGCAAGATCAATAGGCAATATTGAAAAAATTCTTAGAATTTTTTTGCTATGATAAAAACATGCTCTCCTACAGTTCTCAAAGAGGTTTTTTGCTAGAATACAACTGATCAAGTATAAATTACTAGCATCCACAGAAACTTTTCTAAAACTGTAAAAACAATTTTGTAGCATTTTTCCCCTTCAACTGTGTCTAACAGTTTATGAAAACGCTTTTATGAATAGTATAGGGTAACAAATATTAGTGAAGAAAACACTCCTTTCCACAACTCTAACTTCTTAGGCTAGCTTAGGGGAGGTAATTTTCAGGATATTGAACTGAAATCTACACAAGAGTCATCTAACTACAGCCCCCCACTAGAAATGGAACATAGTTAGGACACCCTAACTAGGTGACAAAGACCAGCTTTGTCAATAAGGACATCTTTGGCCCTTCTAGGCTAGATTTTAGTTTTCCATCAAGCATAAAACTGTTCAGTGTCCTTATCATATAGCCATGACAATTAAGTCTTCCTAGCAGCTAAGCCAGAGAACAGGAAGAGTCAGGCCACACCAACTCACACTGGCCTCAGCCTTACTTCAGGACAGCCTGCCACATCCTATCCCCAGGCCTTCCCTACAACAGGTCATAATACTGATTCACCTCACAAAGATGTGAGAAACAACTAACAATCATTAAAAAGCATAAAGCACTTTGCAAATCCAAGTGTTATTTTGGCATCTATAGAAATAGAAAACATTCATCACTTGTGCTATTTGGCAATGTTGCTTTTACATCTCTCCCAGACCGTGCCCTCTGTGTAAAGCCTTGAGATATCTACAGTGCCCCCATACATAGGAAACAGAACTTCCTGCTTAAACTTGACCCCTCATTAGCAAGGATGGAGGTGGGGGTTATTGGGGGAGAGGGCATATGTATGCAAAGTGAAGGCAAATGAGACAATGGAGCCTTTCGTTTCAGCGTGCAAACACATTACTCTCCTGGATTTCTCATATAAGGCCAGCAAAACTTAGAGCTAATCTTTTTTGTAGGAGACTGGGGTAGCTGTTGATAGCTCATGTTCATTGAAAACAGACACCAAGCTGACCTGAGAAGGGGAAAATCACACAGAACTGGCACTGTTTCATTTCCTGGTACCTGAAAAAAATCACAAGTGAGACATTTAAAAAAAAAAATACTGGGCCTGGTGTATCCCTGCAACAGAGAGAAAGAGATGGGTCATCTTCACAAACAACCTAGACTCAGCATGAAGCTAGAATGCTTTCAAGGAAGCAGCCAAGAACCAGGAGCAGGATTTGCCAAGAGGTCTGAGAACCAGTTATAAATGAATTTCTAAACCCCAGACCTTGCCCCTTGAAATTAAGATGTGTCACCTTTCATGCCATTTCCCCTGGATACCTCAAAATAGCAGCTAACTGTGGCTCAGAGAAAGGACAAGAAGGGTAGAGTCAACATCTTCTCTATAAGGTCGACTATAGCTGATGGGGTTGGAGGGTCGAGGTCAGGGCAAACACTGCTTACCATCTAGTGTGACCGAGACAGATTTATACCTGCATTTTATTTTACTCCATAACCCTCATTCCAGCCATGCCTTCTTCCCTGATTCCCACAGACCATGGAAGCCAATGTAATCTGTGCCTGCCATCTTGTTCCCCACTCCCTCCAAATCTCCTTCCCCAGTGTCCTCAGAGTGCTGGCTCATCCACCTCTTCACTCCCTACAGTGCGTAGCTGAGGAAGTCACTATTCAACCACACCTCCCAGAAGTTTCTCTGATGGAGAGGAGGAAGGCAAAATATAGCACCCTAAATAACTGCTCAACCCTTCCCTTCAGGACCCCAGAACACCAAAAGGCTCTCCAATCACTTTCAGATTGTCCCCCTGCCCCTACCCCCACTTCCTTCAAGAGGGTCTGTTCAGGGGACACCTACTCCCCACTTACTCTCTCCACCCACCCTAGCACAGGTGCTGCTTCTGGTGCTGCGCGAGGTGCGTCTTGTAGCGGAAGCCTTTGCCACAACCCGCACACTTGTGTGGCTTGTTGCCCGTGTGGATGCGGCGGTGGCGGATCAGGTGTGAACTCTGAATGAAGCTCTTGCCGCACTCGATGCACGTGTAGGGTTTCTCGCCCGTGTGGGTGCGCTGGTGCTGAGTGAGCGTGGAGAAGTCGCTGAAGCGCTTTTCGCACTGGCCACAGCGGAAGGGCTTCTCGCCTGTGTGCACCCGCAAGTGGTTCACCAGGTGCGAGTTGCGCCCGAAGCCCTTGCCACACTCGCGACACACGTAAGGCCGCTCGCCAGAATGCGTGCGCTTGTGCGTGAACAGGTGCGAGCTCACGCTGAAGGTCTCACCGCACTCAGAGCACATGTAGGGCTTTTCGCCTGTGTGCACGCGCTGATGCTTCACCAGATCCGAGCGCCAGCTGAAGCGCTTGCCGCACTCGCCGCAGCCGTGCGGCTTCTCCCCGGTGTGGATGCGCTGGTGGTTGGCCAGGTTGGACCTGCGCACGAAGCCCTTGCCGCACTCGCCGCAGGCGAAGGGCCGCAGCGCCGCGGCGCCCGCACCGCTGGCCGCTGCGTGTGCGCGCCGGTGGCTGAGCAGGTGTGAGCTGAGGCTGAAGGCCTCGCCGCACTCAGGGCACGGGTAGGGCTTCTCGCCCGTGTGCAGGCGGCGGTGCTTGAGCAGGTCTGCGCGCCAGCTGAAGCTCTTGCCGCAGTCGGCACACAGGTTGGGCCGCTCGCCCGTGTGCAGGCGCAGGTGGTTGGTCAGGTAGGTGTTGCGGCTGAAGCCCTTGCCGCACTCCCCACAGCGGAAAGGCTTCTCGCGTGGAGGCCGGGCCAGCGCGGGCCCCGCTCCGAACGCCCCTGCCACGCTCACCCCCATCATGCCCACCACTGCCCCGCACTCACTGGCCAGGCCAAAGGACTCCAGACTGGCCACAGCGGCGGCCTCGGCCAAGCGGTGAATGCGTTGGTGCTGCAGGAAAGCCGCGCCAGGACTGAAGCTCTCCCCACAGTCCGGACAAATGGTGGGTGCATCCATGATGCTGGCCACCAGGCTGTCAAGCTCCCCGAGGTCCACGGCCAAGGGGTGGTGCAGTCGGTGGAAGCGCCGGTGGGAGGGCTTGTCGCCGCCGCGGTGCTGACAACCCAGGGAGAGGTGGCGCCGCCAGGGAAGTACAGGAGGGGGCGGCTGCTCCTCTTCCTCTTCCTCCTCCAGCTGGTTCTCCCCAGCGCTCTCCTCTCCCTTCTCTTCTGGGCTCCGGGCCACGTTGTCCAACTCCGACAGACTTGGAAACATCACCATGTCAGCCACACCAGGCTGTTCGTCCTCTTCCTCGGGGAGAGCAACCCCTTCCTCACTCAGCAGCTCCTCTGCAACAGAAAAGGAGGCAACTCAAAAGGTAAAGCCTAGGGAAAACAGCCTCCACAGCAAGAGTGAGGGCCCAGGAATGAGGTGCCTCCTCCCCAGCACTGCAGAAGCCCAGCCCTCTGTGGCCTCCACAACCTTTCAGACTCCGCCCACCTCCCTTCTCAGGAAATCCTACAACAGTGCTTTCTAATTGACTTTGGGAACCCCACACATGGTACCCCGGCCCCTGCCTGGCAGAATCACTAACGGTGGGAGAGGTCCAAGTCTGTGCCAGATGGGACTTTTTCAGACTTGGATCTCCAGAAATAAGGTTTGCTTATCCAAGAGCTATCACTGCCTTTTTAAGGGTCTAGCTTCAAAAGACAAACTAGTCTGGCCAACCACACGCAAACACACTCACACAGAGGACAACTTAGCCTAAACAGGTCTGCATTTATGTTTTAAATATATCTGACCAGTCTGGAACAGCTGAAGGTGGAACAACAAACTGAACTCACTTTTAACGAGGTGACTATGACAAGGCAGAAGGAGTGAGATAGAGGAAGAGAACATGGATCCTAGAGCCATTGAACCTAGGTTGGAGGCTGGGCCAGGACACACATCTGTTGGTCTCTGGCTGCTTTTCCCTAAGCACAGGAGCCTTCAGAAAGTTCTTGGGATGTGAAAGGTCACATCCTTGTGTGGACCGCGGGAGTGGGGGGATTGCAGGGAGTCTGGGCCTGTGTCACCGAGAAAGGAATGTAACCTCACAGACCTGTTTAAAAAGAATTTCAGCTCATTTCTTTCCATAGAGTATGTGCTCTGCAGAATTAAGTAAAACATGCCCAGAGACAGAAGAAAGAAAAGGATAGAGGCCCAGCATTTACTCTCTCACATCACAAACAAGGGGATTTAGCAGATGGCGCAGACACTTTGGAAATTAGCCACATGAACCTAGGCAAGTTTACTTATTTGCAGAGGAAAATAGATGATTTTTCTAACCAGAAACATCTGGATAACTTTGCCCAGCACTGTGCTAAGTATCTCTTTAAATGTAGCAAATCTTTAACTCACCCAGCAACCCTGTGAAGTAGGTTCCAATGTTACCTGTGTCATTCTGTTGCACACTTGTACAAGTGGTAATTGATAGCAGTACTCTGTCTGCTGCAAAGTGCTGTGCCCATCAGTCAGCCACTTTGCCCACACTCACCAGCAGAGCCTACCTCAGACTCAGTGGAAGAAAAAGAGTTCCCCTCTACCCACACTAGAAAGGCTAAGCCAGTACAGAATCCTGCTTAGCGGTCTCCTCTAGAGCTTTCCCACAAAGAATGCTGCCCTGATTATGATTCCAGAGAAGCTCAGTGTAAAGGTGAGTGGGGGAAATTCCATCCATCTCCTCACCTGTGCAGATGCTAGGTGCTACTTCCCGCTCCCGCATGTCCCCTCTCAGAGCTTCGTTCTGTGAGTTGGAGTCCATCTCCTCCACCAGGTGGCCTCTGTCTCCCGCATCCTGTGGATTAGAGTCCACTCCTCTTTCCTTTGGGTCCCTTTCCCTGTCCTCCTCGGTGTTCTCAAAATCAGAACCCATCTCTCTGTCTTCTGAGTCCTGGTGTTCACACACACCCTGAGCTTCTTGTTCCATCTGGGAAGAAAAGAGCAAGGGCGGTGACCAAGTAGCCTTGCTCCAGACAAAATACATAGGAAGAGAGGCCACATCAACCTGGATTCATACCACCATGCCAGGCCTTGGTTTCCCCATCTAATAAAATGTCTGTAGAGTTTGAAGACTAAGGTGGCAAATCTGTACTCCCCAACCTAACTTAAACAACTGGGTGTGAGGGCTGTGGGGTGCTGGTTGGTGAAAGAAAGGAGGCAACCTTATTCTGAGGGTACTACCTGCCAACATGCACTGGATCCAGGTTTGATCTGTTTCTGTTTATGAGGTAGACATCTATTGGTATGGGTTTACCGTTTAACAGTGAGGTAAGAATGCTCACTTTTTACAGCAGAAAACATAAAGCAGAAAACATAAAGAAGATCTCATTAGCCTAAGTCTCAACCCCCAAGCAGTAGAGTGATGATTAAAACAATTTTGCTGTCTCAAAGTCCTATGATTTGCTTACTCTTGCTAATAAGTTTACCCTCCACCAGCAACTTACAATCTTACAAGTATTTTAGCTAATTCTGAGAGGATATATATGGAGCCAGAAGAAAAGTACACTCAAAGGAATAACACACACACCTCTTGCTGCGGTTCAGATCTCAAGACAAAGGATCAAACAAATACATCTACATCCTAGGGACTGATATTCTAATTAGTTCCCTCTCACCTTGGAGCCACTGTTCCATCCCTCTATGGTAAAGGTCACAACCCCAAGAATGCCCGCTTTCTAGGTGACTTGCTTTCCCATTTGTCCCTAATGTAATCAATTCTACCTGAACTAATGCTCTTATTGGCTAACTATAGTTATGTCCCACCTTATGCCCATCTGCTTTGTGAGTTCCCAGCCCTTCTCCACCTTGAACTCATGGTCTTACTCTATAAAAATCCTTGGAAATGACAGAGTCTTGGGCAACCCACTCAGGACCCCCTTTTGTCTCTCTTCAGACAGAAGCTTTCTCTCAATAAATATATTCTACTCTTCAAAAAAAAAACACAAGAATAATAGAAACATCAGTATGATAATGTAGGGAAAGAGAGTTTGTAGCCAGGGAAAGGATAAAATAAGTGCCTCATTTGTTTTCTGGCTAATCCTGCCCAGAAGGAGTCAAAACTTTACTAGAGGAATTCCCTTGGAAACAATTACAAGGACAAGGGCAGAGAGAGAAAAAAAAAAACAGATATAAAAAAGGCACCAGATAGCACACATGGCACTGGGACTTACATCAAGAGGACCAGAGGGAAAGCTGACAGGCAAAGCACAAAGAAGCCAGGTGTACAAAGCCAAGAGAGCCATCCCTCCTGAGCTCCAATAAAATGCAAAGGAGATGAGGGAAAGAGGGCTATCTTTCTTTAAAGAAAACTCTTGTTCAGCATATAAAAATATATACTCACGCACTTACATACACAGTAAGTGCATGTATATATATAATATATATTATATATAATATATATTATATAAATATTACACAAACTTAAACATTTGTTCCACAATTCTCATGTTCATCATCCAATGCACAGTTTACAAATGGAACCAAAGTTTTTCCGAATGCTTCTGTTTGCAAACTAAATTGTTCGTAAACGGAGGTATTACTATATATGTTTTTTCACTCTAGGGCCATTATACTATTACAAAAGATATACATCCCCTTACTAATTCTAAGCTGACCTATAAGGTTCCTCCTGATGACCAGCCAACCACCTGTTGATCCTGGAGATAAGGTCCTGACAAAGACAAATGGGTAGAAAGGAATCAAAGCCCATCAAAAGGAATGTACATAAGGTAAGGGTACACAGTTTAATCCAAGAACAGTTCAAATTGTCACAAGTTCCAGGGAGGAAAGTTTCCCTAAAAACATCATAAAAGCAACTGGAGACAAAAGCCTATGAATATCCATCTTTCTGGAGCTCCCTGCCCCTTTCTCAGGGCAGCTTTCTGACTTGTTCTCTTCCTCCTACATAAAGCCTATTTCTTTCTTAAACTCTGTCCTTTTAATTCATTACTGGTGCTATATTTATGCTCAACCCAGCAGTGCTCACCCGCAGACACAACAATAACTTATCTAAGACAGTATCTTCAGTGGCACCACCAACGTGGTTTCGGGTTGAAGATCTGCATTGCTGAAAGCAGTAATCCAAGATGATTCACCATTGAGCAGGTATGCTGGGGTGCAGAGGGAGAGATACAGGATCCCTCTATATTAGAAACCATCTCTGTAGTCCCATTATGTATTTTGCAGTATCCAAATTTTAGACAGGTTTTAACACCAACATGCCATCAGGAAAAATTGGTTCCTCTTCTACAGAAAAGGCCAATAAGTGAATTCTTTTCTTTCTGAAAATAATCTCAGATTCCTAAGCCTACCAAAGATGTCAAGTTTATAGCTCAAATTCATGGGGCTCCTGCTGGGAATGAGCAATTTAGTAAAAGGTAATTGATTTGTGCCATCCATCATTCCTACAGCTTCGCACAGGACAGCAGAACAATTTCTAGTTCAAGGATCATGGACTATGACCTTGAAAAGACCATCTTTCTCACTGTCTCAGTAGTTCTAAGAATGAAAGAATGCCTGATGGATTCAACTCCCAGCACCACAAAAAAGAGAGAAGAAAAAAGGGGGTGGGGAACTCAGCAAGATACTTCTTTAGTTCGGAAGTTCTGCCTGCCTCATTTGGGGCCTTCTCTAGGGCAGCCCTGGTTCCATGGAGCCTTTGGAATAGAAAACAAGAGATACAGGCAGAGGAAATTTCTCCAGCTGGGTCAGCCTCTCTGTGGAGACCCCAAGGCAAGTCTATTAATCTCTCATTGTTTGAGTCCTCACCAGTGGAAGGAGGGTAAAGCCACTTAATCTTTCTCTCAGAGAGGGTATCAGAAGGAAACTAATTAACAAGCACTCTGGAAAATACTGCTGAGAATAATTGATGCTTTGAGTTTTACAAACATAACATACATTACTCCAATTTTTAAGTTCTGATGCCATTCTTTACAAAAGACGTGCTGGTTCCTTTGTAATTTTGACAGATGCATCACCCTAATGGCATATTAGATTTTTTTCTCAGCAATGATGATATATTTCCTAGGTTAGAATGGAAAAAAGAAAAGAAAAACCAAGCCATTCCCTTAAATGTTTCAAAGAAATGAGTGTTTGAGGTTAGTCCGTCAACATGTCTTAAAATACAGCTGAGTTCTTTTAGAAGGTATGCCACTAAACATGCAGTTTCCAAAACTGAAGATGTCTTCCGTTACACTGTGAGAAAAAGATCTGATTAAAACGATTACCCTTTTCAGAAGGGTATCTCACGAGAGACCCCACAAGAGATCACTGTCTCCAACCACTTTCGGCTATCACTCTTTTGCCTTCTGGGGGTCATATTCAATAGACACGTACATCCCTGAGCCTACACATATAATACGCTTAAAGAAAGGAAGCAGACAGGCAAAGGTAGGTTCATATACATAGCTTATTGGTTTGCTAGTGGAGGAAGGCAGTGTGGGGGGAGGGTAGTTAAATAGGAACCAATGTTTTTGCCAACGTGAATCCAGCAAGAATTTTACACTAGTAAAAGAAATAAGGGTGTCACCAGACACTCATGAAACTAAAATGGCAAAGTGGGGGAAGCAGGGCAGTGTGGTACAGATTTGACTATAGCTCTCTGCCCTGAAGGGTGAGGGATTAGGGACTCAGCCTGGGAAGCAATGAACAGGGCTTGACCTCTGAGCCCTTTTAAGGACAGCTTCTTAGAGAGCACTTTCTAATTTGTGATTTCTTGGGAACCAAGAAATCATCCATAGCAGACATACTGATGTCAAGAAAAGTTTTTTCTAGATTTAAAGAGTCTGAGTTCTCCCACTTAGGGCTACTTATAAATCCACAGAGCTGGAAGGTTGTGAGCATCAAAGGGAGTACTTCCTGGTCCTCACTGGCATCAGGTGAAGGAGTGGTGAGTATGCTCTGAAAAGCAGAAGCTGCTATCACCTAGAAATGACATTCATGGCACAATAACTATACTACTTTGTCTTAAATGTATTATGTCATTGCAAAACTGGAAATCTCTATATCCAACAATACAGGATCAGTTTGATTTAAGCCATCACATCCTGAGTTGTGGGCAACTGTCAAGGAATGGAAAAGACTATTTAGAGGTAAGGAAAGGGGATCACAACATATTATTTGATGACAAGTCCATAGTTAAAAAAAATACTTCCTTTTTAAAACTGTGGACACACTATCAGATGTATTTATAATGTACACACAGATTCAGAGAGGAAGACCAGAAGATTATTAAAATGTTAAGAATCTCTTAGTAACTTCTGGGCATTTTGCAAATGGTAACTCATTTAACCTTAACAACCCTAATGAAGTACGTTTCTCCAACTCCACAGATCACAAAGACATTTCCAAAATGGGAAGTTGCAGAGCAGGATTCACACCCCAGCAGTCCAGATCCAGTGCCCACACTGTGAGGCAGCTTCCGGTAGGTAGTTTGGAAAGTGTCATCCTTTTTGGTTATAACTGTATTTTCTACAAGAAACATACTTATGCAAGGGAAGAGGACCAGCTTTGTTTTTCCCATAATAAAAGTAAATTAAAGAAAAGCCTGTAATTATTTAAGAAACAACAAAAGGCAAAACAAGAGCAAGAGTTGTGATTACCTCAATCTAGAACTCTTTTAACTTTCAGAAATGATATTTAGACACCGTGGTATAACTAAAGGATTAGTGAATATTCAGGCACATTTCTTTCATTCCAACTCCCTTACCATTGGTTCTTGAAATAAAGAACTTGCAACATGTTGTCTTAGGCAAGGCCAAGTTGGATAACGAGCAGGCAGCAAGACAGTGTGATAGGCTTTGTGGCCATTTGCCCTAGGTTAAAATTCTCTACTCTATGTCAAGTACTTGACCTTGAGCAAATTACGTGACCTTGCTGAATCCCAGATTCTGCAGGCATAAAAACACTAATGCCTCACCTTTTGGAGGGCTGTTTTAAGAACCTTATTAAAGTTAATGTTTATAAGAGCTATGGCCATACTGGAGACAAAATAAATGGAAGTGATAACTACTATATTTTGACAACTTCATCTAACTTCTTCCCCCTTCCTACCAGGAATCAAACTCATGACCTCACACTTGCCAGGAAGGTACTTGTGCCACTGAGCTTAATCCCTGGCCTCCATCCAACTTCTTAATTTAAAAAACTATATTCTAAATTGGGGGTCACCATTTCATAGCTATATTTACTGAAAATGGCTTTTGGCAAAAACCAACTGAATTCTCTATCTTGTTGCTAGATGCTCTGTCAATGGACAACCACCACACAAAGACAAAAGTCAAGGGTGAGCTAAATTATTAGGAGAGCTGGGTACAGGGTAAAGTTTTTAGTTACTGATAACCCAATCTGCAGAGAAAGTAGGTCTATAGTTGAATCTAGTTCCACAGACCCTGACTGAGCCCACTGGTAAGGAAGTTTCCCTCTACCCCCTAGTAAGAAGGGATAGAAGTTTAAAGAGGAAGAATAGGGTAGTGGGAGCAGTCAATAAGTAGTTTGGATCTAAATGTGCCTGAATCCTCTTGTGGTCATGATACACAGGTGAGTTCATACCGAAGGTACTTTGATCAGTTTCATTAGACAATTTTTACTCCAGCCTGTTGACTCAAACATACCAAAGTATTCCACCACCACTTTCACATAACCTTTCTCTTGGATGCAAATCAGGTCAGGAAAGGATTGGGCAGTCTCCTCCAAGCTGCTCAAATCCTCATCTCTAGAACTCACAATACTTTTATGGCTCTTCTTCCTACCCCAAATCCCACACAATACACAAGTGCCTTCTAGACAAAGTCAACCCAGTTTGAAAAACTAATCAATTCACTTTGAAGAAATTGCTGTAGAGCAGAGGTAAGTGTGATAAAGTAGCTTTTAAAAAGAAAATAAGAGAATAGGGAGAAAGGTGGAGTAAGGGAAAATGAGACCAGTGGCAGCTGGAATTAGAATTTAAGCCAAGAAAAAGGCACATTCTCCTGATGGTGCTCTGGAAGACCACTGCATTCCATTTAGGAAGACCTAAATTCCTGTGAATGCTTGGGAGAGACAAACACATACCTCTCTCTCCATCTTCCTGGACTTGATAGACAAAAACCAACGTCGGAAATAAGAGCAAGTTTCCTAGCCTTTAAGATATAAATCACTGGTGGAATGCTCAGCCTTCCTGAAGTGGGGCAGCATTTTGCCCAGAACTCCACAATGCTCTGCTACCTTTCTTCTAGAAGGGGCCTCCTGGGACAGGAGACCTTCTGTCAAAGCTCAGTCTGGGAGATATTGTCTATGCATCGTATACTGCAATTTAACAGATTCCTACCATGGAACAATAGGTCTCTTCAAGGTCAGTTAGGATGACCCATTTCACATGTGAAGAACACTGAACAGGTAGTGTATCTCCAAGGGAGAACATGGACCCAAACGGTCTTGGAGCTGCCTTATGCCATTTCCCCTCTGATCAGCTCATCTGGGTAGAGGCTGGGGAAGAGAAGGAGCCCTGCTGACCATACATGGTAGCTGGCAACCATAAGCAGAGGTGGCCAAGCAGGGAGGGATGGCTGGCCTGAGAACAGACCTCGCTGTCCACTCCAGAGGACCCACACGGCCCCAACTGGGTGGGTGGGGAATCATGTGCAGCAGCAGTCACTGCCAGGTGGCAGGCAGCCAGGCCAGCAGGGCTGTCGTGTCAGGGAAAGGAAGCAGCCGGGCAGGCAATGGGCCAGGAGCTGCTCCCCCTCAGCCGCCTCCAGACTGAAGCTCCTTTCCTGTCTCCTACTCATTTCTTGGGTCCATGCTTTACCTCCTCAGTGGGATACGGGTCTGGCCAGCAGTAGCTGGAAGCTTCCTCCCACTATTTCCCACGCCTCCTGCCCATTACTCTCTCCCAAGGGAAAGTTTCCATACCACAGTCCAGGCAGAGACACCCGGTTGGGTGAAAGGCTGGGAAAACAATTTCAGCCCACAGTTCAAAAGGCTGAACTCATGACCATAACCAAGGTCTAACCAGGGATTCCAGGGGGTTAATCATTTGTCTATCTTCACAACCAACCAAGTAAGGGGTCAACTAGCCCCTTAGGGGACATGGCCATCAGGATCTGGCATCCTCATTGGTGAACTGAATAAGGTCAAAAAGAATCCAAAAGGACAAAGAAAGCTATCTTATTGCATTTGCAGGGAATGGCTGTATTGAGCAAGGAGCTACGACCTTATACAGAATGTGCCCACATCTCAAAGGGGCAGCTGACATTCTTTGCCCTCAGCTGGTTTTCCTTTCTCAGATGCAGCACACCCAACCCAAGATGTCAGCCTCCCCTCGGGCAGACTGCTACCTGAGGTGAACATTAATTCTAGACAGGGGCCGCCAAAAGATTACTGCAGCTAAATGCTGACCACTCTCCAGACAGAGATGCTAAAATAACACAGTTTCTGCCTTGTGGTTACTGCTTTTTTACCTGGAAAGGGAAGCCTGAGTTGAAAAAAGAGGAAGAAGCTTGCCTAGCATGTGTAGGACACTGGGTTCAATGTGCAACACTGCAAAACAACAGAAGGTAACAGAATCACTGTGCCACCCCATGGGTCAGCACTGATCTTGAACAGCACACTGTCCTTGGGATCAGGTATTTCCTGCCCATTGATTGGGTTAGGGCTACTGTTTCTAGCATGAGGGCCTCCACTCTCACAAATTCCAAGCCTCCAGCACCATAACCACCCAACTCCTCTTTACAAAATGAGAGTTAATGTAGTGCAGAAACAGATCCCAAGCACCCTCAAAGTTAAGACTATCAAGCCCTCAGATAAAAATCCACAAGAGGTAGAAATCACACAAGCAATCACTCATTTATATTTTATGTTTTACTAATTCAAATGTTTTCCAGATACACAGGAATCCTTTATGTCATTTTATTTTTTTTCTGTCCTCTTTGCTTCACATTGTACCACCACCAATATTTCTGGTTTTTTGTTTCCTTACATAGCAAGAGAAATAATGGGCAGTCCTAAGAAGAATCATCTTCAGAAACCTCAGCAGCTGGCTCAAAATTTAGTATCCATCTTAATGGGCTCATAGACCTTGAAAACTTCTTTAATTCAAACTCATTTTATGGAGAAAAACTGAAGCTGAGAGAAAAAAAATACTCAGTTTAGAGAACAAAAGCTAGGCTGCTAACAGAGGTGTGGCCGGAATCTCATTTTCTAAAGACCTCTCCGTTGACCTTTGCATGTCTTCAAAGTAAAATGCCACTTCAAAACCAGATGGCCAAATAAATCTCAGCCATACACCTGTCTTATACTCTCTCATTCTTTTTCTATTATTCAAGGTTTTCTAGAGAAACACAACCAATAACGTGTATATATTTACAAAGAGATATAAGGAATTAGCTTCTACAATTATGGAGGTTGGGGAGTCTAAATCTGTAAAGTCAGCTTACAGGCTGGAGACCCAGGAGAGCCGACGTTGCAGTTCCAGTACAAAGGCCAGCAGGCTGGAGACTCAGGAAGACAGATGCAGTTCTTAGCAAAAGGCCGTCTGCTAGAGAATCCCTCCTTGCCCAAGAGGATCAGAGTTTTAGTCCTACTCGGTGTTTTGGTCCTATTCAGGCTTTCAGCTGCTTAGGTGAGGGCCATCCACATTATGAAGGGCAACCTGTTTCAGTCTAAGCCCACAGATTTAAATGTCAACCTCATCCAAAACACCTTCACAGAAACAACCACAAAAATGTCTGATCACATATCTGAGCATCCTGTAACTCAGCCGAGGTGATACAAAATTAATACCATCACATACACCCTAACTAAAATCACAGCCTACAATCATCCACTCATACTTCAAAATTTACCCATAAAATCAATCATCCATTCATAAATAATCCAAAGTTGCTGAAGAGGACAGCAGGGAAGAATCAATATCAATCTTAATTAAAGACCTGTGCAGACACATGCACATGTACACAGCAAAAAGAGATGCACTTTAATAATCTATTTCACTGAAAGAAGCCAAAAAGTCTTATAATGCTAAAGGGTTTTATCCATGAGCATTGTTAGCAAATAGCATTGTTCTGAGAACAATGCTGGAATCCTGTGTTAAGGTTGCCAGGTGGGGCCAGGTGACCTCAGAAAGTTTTCCAAACCCAGATGATTCTGTGTTCCTGTTTCCACTGGAATAAACAGTCCTTCAAAGAATGTTCCTTATAGCAAATAAAGAGTGAGAAGGGTTGAGACCAAAGCATTTGAGGCATACATTCCCAGCTTCCCATTACATTTTCAACAGGAAAAACTGCCTTTCCAATTCTCTTCCCAAAATAACTGGTGTTACTGATGAGGAATGGCTGGCGAGTTCCGGCTGGCCAGGGTGCATTTCAGTACTGGGTTAAGTGACACCATGGCAAGTAATCTGCCAAGATATCTTCCAACAAGGAGAGTAGGAAAAAACATAGAGAAGTCACCTGATGCCTGGGTTTTCTTGGCTAATCAAGTTTTAAACTCCACAGCTAGATTGTTTTCAGCATAAAATAAACATTTATGTACCATTAATACTTTTTTAAAAATCTAACATATTTGTTTTATTCAATTCCTTAAAAATAACAGACTATAAGTAAAACCTAGATGATAGGAGATCACACAAGACACACGATCCAGCTTCATCAGTAGGACAATAGCTGGGAATGGGGTGCATGCCTCTAATCCCAGCACTCAGGGCTGAGGCAAGAGGACTGCCATGAGTTCAAGGGCGGCATGTGCTACACAGTGACTTCAAGCCCAGCCTTAACATACATGGCCCTGTCTCAGAAAAACAAAAACAAAATAAAAAACAAACAACACAACACAACAATGACCAAAATGGCAAGAAGAAAGCAGAAGAGAGAGCTATGGCCCAGAAACCTAAGTGATGTATTAACCAACCTCAGGGCATAGGCCTTACGTGAATCCCAATAAGCTGTTGATATTGAAATTGTTTATAAAAGGTTTTTGCATCTTTAATATATGAAACATTTACATGTGAAGTCATAGGTTTGGAATTTGTTTCAACCTAATTCCAAGGCAAAGAGTTAGACATGCAGATGAGATACAATTAACTTTATATTGACCACTGTTAAAACTGGGTGGTGGGACATGTAAGTTACCATACTGTACTATTTTATCCACTTTTCTATTTGCTAGAAAACTTTCTAATAAAAAGTTTTAAAATGCAAAACAAATTGTATTTTTTTCTGAAATTGAGGATCAATTATATTTTATTTAAATTCTGAGCAGAGCATAATAAAATATCAGTGGTTTCCATAAAAAGAATACCCTGCTTTCATAAATCGTATCAAACTAGAAGAGATTAGTATGCTCAGTAATGAATAGAGTACATAGGCATTACAGAGAAGGGCAGTGAAATGAGATTAGAGGAAAGAAATTTGAACCATGTTTTATGATACATGCCTATAATTGCAGCATTTGGAAGGTTGAGGCAGGAGAATCATTGAGTTTAAGGGCATCCTGAACTACACAGCAAGTTGAAGGCCAGCCTGGATTATATAGTGAGAGCTTGTTTTAACAGAAGAGAGAGAGAGAGAGAGTTAAAATTGATGCCCTAGGTCTGTTTTTCCCCTCCTTTTCAATAATATAGGAATAGCAGTTGTGTCCAAAATAAAATCCTGTTTCCACTCTCCTCTACTTTGATATTTTCAAAGAACTCAAAGAAAAATGCTGTCAGCTAGTGCTTGTTGATTTCCAAATTTAAATGAGCAAGTCTACACTCAAAACCAAAGAGAAATAAATCTGTTAGCAGTCCAAATTGTGACAGCTCTGTTAAGGAAATGCTTTAACCCCAGGACAAACTAAAGAAATGATGCAAGTGTTCAACATATTAAGTGTATCAGTAACTGATCATTCCCAGAATGCTCTAAGGAAAAGAGAAATGTAAGCGTGCATATAGATTTTTAAAAAGGGGAAAATACAGTAGCGATTTGTGACAATGCTATCTCCATCAAATGAATCCTACCATGAACAAAATTACTACCCTAACTTGAGAACTTTTTATTTGTTGTTCATTTGTTTGTCTATTTTTTGCAATACTAGGTATCTAATACAGGAATATTCTACAACACCCCAACCCTTTTTATTTTTTGACACAGAGTCTCACTCAGTTGCCTAGGCTAGGCTCAAATTTGCCATCCTTGTGCCTCAGCCTCCCAAAGTGGTGGGATTACAAGCATGCACCACCACACCCCACTAATTAAGAATTTCTCTATGCAGATAAAAACTTGGAGGATGTCAAAATATACTCATACCACAGTACAGAGAACAGCTAAAAGACTTGTTCCCACTTCACTTTAGAAACAAAAATTCCATGGGTGATTTTCAGTGGTGCACAGAACTCGTTACAGGAATAGCTTACCTCCAGCAAATGAAGCTTCTCTCTGAAGGAGGAGTTTGTGTCCTAGGCTCATTCACAACCGGAGCACTGTAGCTATTAAGTCATTCTTCAGGGTCAGTCTGTTCGGGTTCCTTTTGTCTGTCCCTCCTAGGTCCAGTTCCTACCATGTTCTGAAGAAATCAACAGTGGTACCCAAAGGTGTAAACGAAACAGTGGTATTTTTCCTGATCATGGGTTCTCAGGCTGAGTTCTGAGTCTTTGAAGTCCAAGAACTCCCTGAACCTCACACAAATGTGTCACTAAACACTCTTCGATGAGAAGGCCCACAGATTTTCTTTCAACTCTGAAAGAATCCACAAAACAAAGACAAAATAAACAAAACCCTTGTTTTAAACCACTACTTGTGATACATTCTTTATCACTAAAATATTTCAAAAATGATCTACATCATTCTTTGGGGAAGAGGAGCAGAGCAAATTTTACTATAGTATGCCTCAAGATTTTTGTTGCACTGGTGGAGAGGAGAAAATAATGGTAGTAAACCCCCAAACAGACATTAACGCAAACAACGATTTCAGGAAATTTCAAACAGGACCAAGAATGAGAGACTTAGCAAATGCAACAGCCTGATCCACCTGGCACCCCATTTTGCAGACGAGTAAGAGATCGACAAAGATTACATGAATTACCCATAAACACACAAGCTAACAGCAGATGTGAGCCTGAATCACTGCCATCTCAACCCTGTTGGTCACCCCTTGACACTGAACCCAACATAACCTATGGTTCTTAGCTAATTCACACTGGCAATGCACACCTCTCAGAATCATTAATTCACCTGTTTTTCACTCCTTAATCATTTGTGTGGTGGGGCAAGTGCACTGAGAGAGAAGTAAACTGCCCTTTATACTGTGTCTCTGGTTTATATCTGATTTATAAGTTCGACCCTGGATTTGTAGCTCCTATCAGCTGCTTATTTGGGCAGTGAGTCAAATCACATTAATCAAGCTATAACCTACTCAGTACACAAAAGGCTTTGTTAGTTAATCCTCTTCTCAAAAGAAAAAGAATTAAAAATCTGGCTAAAATCACCAACTCATTCCTAACAAATCTTCAAAGTGTTAGCAAAGTCATCTTGCCTTCAAATAATCCCATGGGAATACCTGGGTAAAGAAGGAAGCTACATGAAACTCAGCAAAGCTAAGGAGACCCATCAATGGCAAGCTAAGAAAGTCCATCTTGGGATTAAGGGCTCTCAACTCATCCAACAGAACTTACTGGAATAAATACTGTTCCCACACTCATGTTCTTCTTCCATGACATGTTTGCTCCTGCTCAGATAGGTTTGCATCCCTTGTATAAGAGCCTGAAGAGGACAGGTCAGGTGGCAGAGGCAGGCAACTACAAACTGAAGTTTGCTAAAGAGTAGGGATACCCATGATGATGAGAACATCTCATCACTTCTGATTGAAAAGTTCTTTAAAGGAGCCTTTATTATCCAGATAAGAAAAGTGAGGACAAAAGAAGGTAAGTGCTTTGTTGGAACTGACAAAGACAGCGAGTTGGTGAATGGAGACTATCATTCAGGTTACCTGATCCTTTTATGTACAATCTCCCCTTCATCAGATTCTCTCCCAACCCTCTGAGTCTTATTTATGTGTTTGGTGCCCTGACTTTAGGAACAATATTTCTTAGCTACTGCCTTCCTTCTTCCTATCTCTTTTATTCTCTTTCAGGCCCCTACTAATTTTTTTCTACTGTGATTTTAATTACTTTTCCTCTAAAAAAAAACAGAAAACAATGTGTGAACTTTTCATGTGACCCCCTGAAATCATCTCTGATTTAACACATTTTGGATGTTCTATTGCTTTCACTAGACTAACATAGAATATTTCGTTGGCTAGAATAAAGCAGCTGTTTGAATTAGCACTGACTTAATAAAGTGTCATAGTAAACATCGAATAACTCTGTGTTCTTTGTATAGTATGTGAAAAAAAGAGAAGAGAAAGAGACAAATTGAGAGAAAGGAAAACACACGAAACTATATAGACAGTATAGACATGGCCATTTCAAAAGAATCTGGATTTTGTTTTTGTGGTACTGGGGATTGATCCCAGGTCCTCAGATATGACAGGCAAACACCTGAACTACACCCCGAACCCTGAAAATGTGTTTAAAGATAGTCTCCTGCTCAAATTATGAAACTCTCTCATTAAAAAGGAGACTTTCTTATCCTACAGTATTTTTTTAATGTCTAAAATCAATCATCATAGTACATTTTCTTCTCCAGCAAACAAATTTTATAAGCTACTTGGAAAATGAGAGACACTTGCCAGTGAGCCCTGGTAAAAGTTGATACAACCACCATACACACCATTTCCCCATGAGTCGGCTTTCCAGGTGTGAGCCAGCTCTACAGTGTGGCAACTTCTCACATTTAGTGAGCCAGGCTCACATCTATATCAGTTTTACTTTTACCCTCCAAATCCAGGGGCCTGTTCTTCTTTGATGTCACTATCAACACTGCAAAGTGCTTGGCATGTAATCCAGATTCAGCAACTCAATTTGGAATTCCAGTAGAGACACTCTCCCTGGAAATTCTCTCCCTGTCTGACATCCATGAGACTCACTATCCTAATTCACCCCCTCCTTCACTCTCTATCCTAGCTCCCTTTCTTAACTTCTAAAACAGGTCAAGGTCAAGGGTCCTTTGTATATTTTCTCCTTGCTCTTATCTCAATTGTTTAATTTTTCCTTTAGCTTTGAATAAACACCTCCTCTATTCAGAGGCTTCGCAAATTTGAACCTTTCCCCCAATCCCAGCCAGCACTCCAGATTCACTTTCCTATTGATGCCACAGTGTTGTAACCCAAGAACCTGAGTGTCCCTTCCTACCCTAAAGTGTCACTCAGCATGTCCATGTGACAAGGGACAGAAGCAGCTGAAACAAAGAGAAAAGGAGTTGCTATGGAGCTACAAGGCCTAGGTTCATGTAGAAAATTGCCACCTTCTCAGTGGATGCCACTAGGACTTCTTCAAGTCTCAGTCACCTCCCCTACACAATGTGTAAAAACAAGCCAGGCATGGTGGCACACCTGTAATCCCCACTCTCTGGGAGGTTAAGGCACAAGGATCATAAATTCAATCCCAAACCGGGAAATTTGGTGATTTAGCAGAACTGTGCCTCAAAACATAAAAGGGCTGCAGGTATAGTTCAGTGCAAAAGCCCTGAGCTCAATCCCCAGTATTGGGGGGAAAATATGCAAAAATAAGCTACCTTGAAAGACCGTTGTAAAAACAAAATGAATCATCATCTATAATGTATATATATATGCCCTAGGTTATACCAAAAATCTAGTAATAGTTATCTTCCTTAATCTTTTCTACAAATCAGTTCTTCCTAACAGTGTCCATTTCTGTTAATGCTGTCTTTGTTTTGAGACTCAAAACCCTGGTGTCAACTCTGACCTGTCCCTCACCCCTTTCAATCAAATCAGTTGCTACATCCTTCCTTTGAATTTTCCCCTCTTATTTTCTTGTTTGTTTTGTTCCTTGTTGTTGTTCATTTCTTGCCATTATTCTTGCAGTTTACACCCTTAGTAGTTCCATGCAACTACACGTTTGTTGCTGAGGAACCAATTTTAAAACGTAGTTGCTATTCCATTTATTCCCATGCTCAGAAACCGCTAATCACCCAGCCAAAGGAACACAGTTTAAGAATTTAGGATGCAGTCCACAGCTCTCTTCCTTCCCTTAACCCCGGACAAAAGGGCTGCTCCAACTCACACAAGGCACTGTTTTCTTCTCTCGCAAACACCTCGCCTTCAAGAAACATGTCTCTCTTGTAATAATTTACACCTTACTGTTGGTCTCCTTCTCCTCCTACCAGTTCCCAACTTGAAATGGATAAAATTAGGTATAATTATTTCTCTCCTTGGTCTTGAAGGGAAGAACTAACAAAACTAGGAAATTTAAACTGGTGGTATACACCTGTAATCCCAGCACTCTGAGACTGGAGGATGAAAAGTTTGGGCACCATGTGGTTGACAGAGCAAAACCCTGACTGAAAATTAAAAAAATAAAAAATAAGCCAGGGACGTAATTCAGTGTGAAGGCCCTGAGTGTAATCAACATATTGCAAAAACAACAAAAACAAAACTTAGAAATCTAGTGATCTGGCTAAGATCACATCAGACGAGGCAGAGCCATGGAAAAACGCTTCTCAGCACCAGGAACCAAGCACATTTAATGATCCTTCTCAAAAGGCTGCCATGACAGGAAGTGGCAATTAGCTTCAAAAGTTAAACAGAATATTCTCCAAAATAAATCTGTGGCCCTGGGTTAAATGTCAGCACTTCGTGTTTTATAAAATGAGCCTGTGTGAGACCTTCCTCCACCCTAAGCCTTTAACCCCTGCTTCGGCTGTGCAGGTGGCTCAGAGCTGTGCTCATGGTGGAAAATGCTCCTATACTCCCCTAACAGGTCACTCAACCTTTTCAAAGTCACCAGGAGACAGGAAATTCGTGGAAGAGGGGAAGGCAGGGAACATATTCAAACACAGGAATATTTTGTATTTAATGTGAAGAATGTCTACTTGAACTCAAGTTTATTACCTGGAAGTTTTCAAGGCCAGTTTGTTTGTTTTGCTTTATTTTTCTTACTATAACCAAAAAGGCACTGATTTATCTTATCTCATTTATATACAATCATCAGCCTAGAAAACTCTTTCCTAAGGGTAAAAAATTAAGCTGTGAAGCAAATATAGGTTTTTATAAAGTTTGTAAAGATTATATGCCATATAGAAGGGGCGACCATAAATATCTAGCAAACCACTAATTCAATCAATAAACACAAGTACCTATTAGGGAGGTGGAAAACAGTCATAAAGGCATGGCCAGGGTAACTGCCTCCAGCTATCATCTGTTTAAATTCAAATGACATTTACCTTATTTTTAATAATAGGTAATGATTGCTGTTTCTTCAAGTCTATTTCACAGTCTGGCTTCCCATATCTGAGATAAAATGGTTTTATGTCAAAACCGAGTTGGCACATATATACCTCCCACGATAGAAAAATATAACAAAAGGTCATACATATAAAAACATAACAAGAGAATGGGAAGACAAACCATTGACTGGAAGAAAATATTTGCAAGCACACCTGATAAATGATGGTCATCAAAAATACACACACTCTTAAAACTCAACAACAAACAACCCAATCACAAAGTGGGGAAAAGATGTGAACACATGCCTCATCCAAGGACGGGAAACAAACATAGGAAAAGATGCTTAACATCACATACCATTAGGATTACAATGTAACTACAAGATACCACTACCCACCTATTTGAATGGCCCAAATATATATCATATGTATATGAAAAAAAAGCAAATATGAAAAGTCTATATACTATATAGATCTAACATGACATTGTGAAAAAGACAAAACTATGCAGACTTGTGTTCAATTATGCTGAAACTGTTCTTAAAATAAAATCCTTTTATAAACCTATACATAGTATGTAGATATTTATAATCATTTCATAGTTTAGAAGCATATGTCTTTTCCCATACATCACTGTAAAAAAAAAAATGTGGTAGTGTTATTATATGAGGAATACACCAAAATTAACAACGTAGTTCAGGTTGGCTTTGAACTCACTATGTAGCTCAGGCTGACCTCAAATTTGAAGTGATCTTCCTGCCTCAGTTCCAAAGTGCTGGGATTACAGGTGTGCAATATCACACAAGCCAGGCACAGTAGCCTACTCCTGTAATCCTAGCTATTCAGGAGTCTAAGGTAGAAGAACTGCAAGTTCAAGTCCAGCCTCTACAATTTAGCAAGAACTTGTCTCAAATTTAAAAAGGACTAAAGATGTAATTGAGTGTAGAGCATCCTTTGGTTTGATCTCCAGTGCTGCAAAACTTATGGGTGTGGGGGGCTGGGGTGGGGACAAAGTTCAATGACAGAGCTCTTGATATTATGCAGAAGACCTAGGATTCAATTCCTGACACTGCACAAGTTATGTAACTATATCTATATCTAATATACATTAGACGTTCTTTCAACAATATTTATTGAACACTTAACCACATGCTACCTCTTAGAGCTTGTGTTTTGATGTTCCCCCAAAGGATCATGTTAGTCAGTTATAGGTGGAGCTTTTTCAGAGGTGGCTGGATCTAGAGTGTGTGTGACACTGGGATTGATTCATAGTGTAATGTTAGGCTCAAGGGCACTAGGATTAGGGTGCCAAAAACATAGATCATTTGAGGAAAACTGCAAGTCAAGAGCAGAGCCGGCCCAAGAGAGAAGCCATAGGAGTTGCAATCATTAACTGTACAGCAGGGACGGAGTCACCCAAGCCTTTTGGAGTTTACAACTTGCCATGGATTGCTGGGGATGGTGGAAGTGGAACTGAGGGATTTTGTCCTGCTGGATTTTGGTCTTGCTTCATTCTCATTCCTTTATCCTGATTTATAATTTTTGGAATTGAAATGTCTAGCTTGTGCCATTGAATGCTGGAAGTGTTTAACATTTTTTTTCATTTGTACAGGGGCTTGCAGCTAAGAGTTTGCCTTAAATCTCAGGAGACTTTGGACTTGGACTATTTAGCAATGCTGAAACTGTCAGGACTTTGGAAACTCTTGTAAATGGACTAAATGCCTTTTGCATAAATGGATATACAGGGGTCTTCGGGGGCCAGGGGGGGAATGCTATGGCTTGTGTTTAGATGTCCCCCTATGTAGTCATATGTAGACCCTTTTCAGAGGTGGCTAGATCTAAACTGTGCAATGCTGGAATTGATTTATGCTGTAATCTAGGATCGAGGTCACTGGGATTAAGGGTGTGAATACTACCTGCCCTAAGTAGCCTGGATAAAATATAAAGGATTGCTTTGCTACCTTCAGCGTGCCATGAATGGTTTCTCCTCTGCAATGCCTTCTGCCGTGCTACCTTACCCTGGAACTAGTTGATTATGGACTGAAACTTCTACAAATTGTGAACTAAATAAATCCTTCCCCCTTTAACTTTGGATGTCAAGCATTTTGTCTCAGCAACAAAAGAAAAGTAACTAAGACACTACCCATCATTTTAGATTCTGTGCTGTAGAGATACAATCAAATAGATTCGTTTTTTAAAGTCCAGCTTTCTAAACCACCTTCTATTCCAAGAAAAACTGTCAATACCTGGCAAGGGTTTACCAAAAAATTAGAGGGAAAATGTGATTCTTTGATATTCACAAAGATTCCCAAGTGTAGGAAAAACAGTCAACTGGAAAATGTCTTCTTCCTATAATGCTCTGTGCTTAAACTTCATCAAGCATCAAACAGCAATGTGCTCATCACGTAATATGCATGGCAGTGGAACACCAAAACCAAAGTAATCTATTTCTTTGTAAATAAAACCCAGAAAAAATAGTTCCTGTTTTGTAATTTGTGGTAAGATTTATAAAGCTCTTAGGCAATATATTCCTAAAATGCTGAGTAAAAGGTGACTATTTTTCCTTACTACAGCTAGCAACAGGACTGACACTTGAGCCTGTACAGGAAGGGGACATGCGCAGTTTGCATGTGCCGCACCCCCAGTACATCTGGTCAGATCACTGTGGCTACCTATGGATGCACAGAACAGGACTTGCCACCCAGAGGTAACAGTCCCACAAACTGTCCTAGTCTTCTTTAAAATGATGAATGTAGAGCTGGGGATGTAGCCACGTCCTGGGTTCAATCCCCAGTACCAGAAAAACAACAACAAAAGACTAATGCATAATCTGCTTATGAGAATTCTGGGCACACTGCATTTATGCCAGGGCTCTCAAAGTTCTGGCTGCCTTGTGGTCACAGGAAAAGAATGTTTAATCAGCCTCAAGAGAGAGGTTCAGTCTCATGGTTCCTTCCACTCAAAGAGAAAAGGGTGCTGATTTTTTTCTAACATCCCCATCAATACATTATTTAATGAAGCCCACACCTATATCCCACACTAACCTGACACTGTTTCAGTGGTGACATCAGAGGCAAAAATGAAATTATCTTCCTCCCTCGCCACTCCCTCTGTTTGTTCACTTCTATACCTACAGTCAGGGAATCCCTCTGATTTTCTCAAATGTACAGTGGGGGTGGGGTACTCTCCTAGAAGCTTTGGCAAAAGGTGGGCATGACAATTTGGGGAAAAGTACTAAAGCAACAGCCCCACCTATGCAACCTAAAGTCATTAAATACTGTCACCATTTGGTGCTGGTGTCAGTCAAACACATAAAAACTCACACTAAGCCGGGCATGGTGGCTCATGTCTGTAATCCCAGCACTCGGGAGGCTAAGGTAGGAGGATCGTTGCAAGTTCGAGACCAGCCTGGGCTACAAAGTGAGCTCAAAGCCAGCCTGAACTGCATAGTGAGACCCTGTCTCAAAAAGACAAAAAAATAAAAAATAAAAATAAAAAAACCTCACACTACATAGATCTACTCTGGCATACTTGCATACTTCCACAGAGTGCTTAATTCTGGGCAGTCACATGAGAAAGGTGAAAATTAACCCAAAAAGTCATTATCCTCTCTACTGATCCCTCTTCTGCAAATGAAAGTAGTGTTTCATACCTATACTTCTCATTTTATTCATGACCAGCTCACTACTGAGTTTCTAAAAGCCCATCACATTCCATGTTATGTTCTGGGTGAATGGTCCCTGTCCTACACAAGGATTCACTCAAGTCTTTCAGTAAGAAGACCTCACCCCAGGGTGATTTCAGGCAATGCAAGAGATGAAAGAACAAAGGCGGCCTGGTGTGGTCAAGAAATGCTACCCAGAAAAGGTGATACTGCTGGAGAAAGGAACATAATAGAACACAGATAGGCTGGAGGGGAAAAAAAGAAAAGAATTTCAGGCACACTGCTCTGTGTCCAAAGGTCTTATTAGGAATTTTGAACCTGGCTTTTCTAACCGATGGCCATGAGACTTTAAAAGGTCATAAAGATAATAAATTTAAAAAAAAAAAACACTGCTCAAACTGAGATCCACTGGATAATTTTAGAAGCCCATGAATGATCCTGGTAAAAAAACCCTGAAAAGTGGGGGACTTCAAAGAAGGAATAGAGAGATCTGGCAGCACCCCCCAACACATATCACCTTCACATAGAAATCAAATTCTGAACAGTCCTGGCAGTTAACAGCCCTGATTTCCAATCTCTCTCCAGTTGAGAATCTGGGACTCCAGGCAAGTTTCTTAACTTTTCTCCAAGCCCTAATTTTTTCCTCATTATTCAAATGGAAATAATGTCAGTCATCAGATGAAATGAGACAACATAAGTAAATTATCTAGTTTAATAGCTCCCACATAGATGTTCAATAAATGGTGATATAATCACATCAAAAGAGAGAAAGAAAGATTGCACATTTAGATATGAGAGACTAATAAACTGCAGGGACTCCAGGGGAAGAAAGTTAAGGATCTGTCTTGCAGGTCTGGTTGCTATATTTTAACTCTGGTAAATCATTGAGGTTGTTGAAATGGAAGAGACCTGGTGAATACCTACCTGGCTTAGTTGCAAATATCAGGAGAATCTTTGTACTCCTGCTTTCTAAGGGCCACATTAACAACCAAAAGTAAAGGTATCTTATTCGGAGAAAGATGAAAATCATTTTTTATTCACTTGGATTCCACTGCATATGCTGCCCATAGAGTCTGCAGTGTAGGGCTGGCAAAGAAGCCCTTCAATGAGCTTTTCCAAAGGGGACACAAAAATAATTCAGATGTGCCATATACACGTATCAACACTCCACTATGCGTGTACTCATTATGTGCTGCAAAAATGTACTAATAAAGGTTTTAAAAATGAAAAGACTTCCTAAATGTCTTTGTACTAGACACTCTCAGAGATCCTTTTAGGGTCTCCTACTCAATGAGCAAAAGGAAAGGCTTCAGTCTGTCATGTACAGAGGAGACTTTACTTCACAACTGCAATGAACCCACACAGGTCTAATAGAAAGGCTCTTTCCTTTTTTCTCCAGAAGGGCAAGATGTATGCATGTTATCACCCATGTCCTAGTTTATCCATTTTTTTCAAATAAAACAGCCTTTGTATACTTGCTAGGTACACAAAGTGCCAAGTATATAATCACTGACCTTGAAGGGTTTACAGTTTAAAGCAACAAAAAGATGAATATCACAGAGAGACTAAAACAAATGCCCACACAGTAATACAAAGTATTATGAGAATAAAACCAATCCAGACTTCCATAGAGTTGGGCTAGGATTTAGGTAAAAGTCATCGGGGCAATGCAGGGATGTCCAGGAGACACACAGTGCAGCTCCACCTATCACATGGTTCTGAGAATGCCTGTTACATTTGGAAATAGGAAGCTGCTTGCTGCAAAGATAGGTAATTTAAGGCCGCCTAGGTTCAGAGGAGACTAGAGATAGGCAGACACTGGAATTGTGAAGGGTTCTGAAGTCAAAGGACGGAGTTGCCTTTGTTGATTACATTAGCACTATGTAACCTGTGGTATTCAGACACCTGTGAAGAAGAAAAGAATCAGGACTATTGGGAGCTACTGAAGCTGGAAATTGAACACATGTGCAGGGCTGCAGCATGGCCAGCAGAGCTGACAAAGAGACACCACAAAGGGCAAGATAAGACCACAGCTGAGGACCCCTGGCTCCAACCCCAATTAACAATATAAAGCCGCAGGCACCTCTCTCCTGCTATTTCCTACCACAAATGTTATCATGCAGATAAGACAGTTCTTTTAAATTAGCTTTGAATACCACTTGAAAAAGTCATTGAGGTGACTCTCCAGGTCCTTCTTGACCCAGCTCTTTCCTCAGTATCCCATCTCCTTTTTTTGAAGACCTAATAAATATGGGCCACACAGAGAAGCTCTTTGTCTCAGACCCCAGAGTCTCAAACTCTGCTAGGTTTTAATTCTCCTGGAGCCCTAAAATCATACCACTTGTCTCATTTATTTAAGCCTTCACCATACACTTATTTGGGAGACTGAACATCTTGGCCAGGTCTCCAGGACCTTATCATATACAAAAAAAAAAAAAAAGACTCATACGGGATTGGCATAGGTTCAGACTTGACGTCCCCCACCCCTTAGTACAGGAGATTAAATCCAGAGTCTTCACACTGAACTACATCCTCAGCCAGGCTTTCAAATCTACTTTACATTATGAGAGAGAGTCTTATTAAACTGCCCAGACTGGGCTCAAACAGCCCCCAGAAGCACTGTGATTATGGGAATGCATCACCATATCCACATCTCTTAATGGTCCTAAAGCTTTTTGTTCTTTTTCTACATGAACATACAAGCTCTTTTCTTGCCTTAATTTATCTTGTTTGTTTGTTTGTTTGTTTGTTTGTTTTTTGGTGCTGGGGATCAAACCCAGGGCCTTCTGCATGTAAGGCATGAGCACTACCACTGAGCTACCTCTCCAGTCCCCATTTATCATCTTTGTAATCAATCTTTGCCCTTTCTCCTTCCCTTCACTGAATCACAGAAATGAGGCAAATGTGGAGATTTTGAGGAACTGCAAACAGCGTGGGGTGGGGGAAGGAACCTGGATCCAAATCCCTTAGCCTTAGTCATTCAGCCTTCAGTGAGGTCACCCTTCCCCACCTCAACCCAGTTCTCCCCATTGGGTTCTCTGACTTGGACCTACTTACCACTTAATCCTAGTAGGTTTTGAAGGCCATTTATGTTTTCATTTGCGTTACATAAAGAATAGATAGCCTCTTTCCAGTTATGATCCTGGTGCCATGTAGTCCCATTTTACCCTCTCTAGGGTCAGACTTCTGGCGTCAGACTCATCAAGAAAGAACAAATGAACAGGGGAACAAACGCATGAATGAAGGAAGGCAAGAAAGAAAGAGAAGAAAAGCAAACAGACAGGAACAAAGAAAAAGAAAAGGAGAGGGAGAGACAAAAA
The DNA here is from genome assembly GCA_004027455.1 of Hydrochoerus hydrochaeris. Classification (NCBI taxonomy): domain Eukaryota; kingdom Metazoa; phylum Chordata; class Mammalia; order Rodentia; family Hydrochaeridae; genus Hydrochoerus; species Hydrochoerus hydrochaeris. The sequence goes on along the minus strand of PVLA01003293.1, from coordinate 167,448 downwards.
TTCCACCAACACAGTCAGCCAATATGATCCAAGCAAGCCTACAGGCCCAGGGCCCCTTCTCTCTCCTCACCATCCTGTCGCTCTGCCTGGACAACTCCATTCTTACTTCAGATCTGATGGCAAATGTTCTGTTTCTCCCTGCATCATCCAGTCCAAATCTCCTCTCCTCCCCTCTCCTCTCCACTCCTACTAGGAGGTTTGGATATTTCTGCCTCCTCACTGAAGTGACATTTTTAAAGGTTCCTTTGCCTCTTAAAATGTATTCCACATTGAACAACAACCATGGGTTGTATTAAGAGAAGGAAAACACTGGGAGGCAAGTGGGAGCACAGAAGGCGGAGGTAGAGGCTCCCTAGGCCAGGTGAGTTGTTACCACACTCACCCTTGGCTGTGCTCAAGGTTGCCCACTCAACCTTCACAGTTCTTAAAGATCATTAACTTGCTAGATATTATCCAGCCACACTCAGTCTCAAGGAAGAAAGGTTACACAGCCATAGGAAATGTGGAGGACTCTAGTCATCACACAGGATAAGAATAAATAAGCCCATTACAGGACAGGGATATATCACCAAAATGAAGCCACTCTAGAGCTTGCGTAGAGGAGTACTGATTCACTATGCGTGGCGGGCACCTAAGAAAACCGAAACTGTGGAAAGTCTCAAAGTGTCGGTTCTCAAGGCCTGACCATTCTGAATACGGGCAGTAAAGTACATCCCGCACCCGTTTCACTGGAGCCCCTCAGCCACTCATTCGCCCTCTTCGCCCTCCACGCGCCTTACCTCTGCCTCCCCTCACGCCCTCGAGCTCAGCAAGCCTTCCAGGTGCAAGTGCTACCGCCCACCACGGCTGCCACTGGCCGGGGTGTACGTCTGGGGTGCAAGCCATCCAGAAGTAGGCTGCGCCCCTTCTTGGGTTGCATGCTGTTCCACCCCGCCTCCCGTGCTTATTGTACCATTTGCCCACTCTGATTGAAGCCCCAAAAGCTAATCTGAGCCGGGCAAAATGGAGGGAAGAAGAAAAGAAGAAACGCATTTCACAAGGACCCAAGATAACCCGCTGCCCCTCTCGAAGTCCCCACGCCCACCTCTTGTCCCCCAGTGGGGCTAGGGGCGCGGGCAGACAAGAAAAGGGGAGCGCAGCGCGCCAGGGTGCACAGCGGCACACAAAGCCCTTCACCTTCTCGCCTCGCAAGCTCCTCCCTGGCTCCGTTTTTCCGAGGGTTTCTGATGCCCCCTTTGGTGGGCGGTGGGACGGTCCTGCTCCCTCCAGCCATCCCTTCTCCTCCTTCAGATCTGAACCTCCTCCTCCCCGCCCCTCGCCAAGGAACCCCGAGGGACCTCAGCTCTCACTCCAGGGGCGCGAGAGCACCTCAAACGCCCAGGGATCCTGGGCCCGCAGGGTAGCAGACAGCGGTCCGTCTGTGTGGCGCCAACGCTACCCAGCGGTCTAGCCAGCACTCTCGGGCACACACCCCGTCCCCGCAGTGGCCAAGTCGGCTCCCTAGCACCCACATCCTTCGGCGGTGGACGAGCCCAGCCACAGCCGGCTCCTACCTGCGGTGAGGCAGGCGCGGGAGCAGCGAGGGCGCCGCGCGCCCTGGCCCGAGCCCCGCACCGCGGCGCGCCTGTCCTTGTGCTTCGGTGGCGGCGCTACCTTGGCCGCCGGCTGCCTGGCTCGCTGGCAGACCGACTGGCCGCCTGGCTCGCTGCCCGCTGACTCCTCACTGGGGCTTCCTGTAGGGCTGGACAAAGGACATTTCCTGGGAGGAGCAGGGAAATGTTCCCAGCATGCCTCTATTTGTAGTTCGCGGGGACTTCCTGCCACCACAGCAGTAGCCGCGGCCAGGCTAGGACACCCGTGCTGGAGGAGCGGTGTCCGCTCCCTACCTAAGCGCGGGGTGGAAGGAGCCGAGGGTGCACGGTGCCTGTTCCGCCCTGCGCGCGGAGGCCGGAGCAGCCCCCTGGAGAAGCGCAGTGTGCGCGCCGCGCTCCTGGCGCTCCGCGCGAAGTCCAGGTTGGACCCGTAAACTGTTGTTTTGAGAGTTCTCTGGTGGGGGCCGCCTTTCCTTCGCAAATGAGGAAGTTTGTGGTGGGTTACTTTGAACTTTTTTCTTAAAAGCGATTATTTGTTTGTTTGGTTGGTTTTGGTACACTATCGGAATCCTGGTGGGCTCAGATTCAGACTTGACTACCCACCAAAAGTGGAGGTTCCTTAAAATCTTGGCGCTTTTGCCCTTAAGCTCACACTGATTGTTTCCAGACCTTGACCTGGTGACATTCCTCCCTCCGAGGCTGGTCTTGGCCAAGCCAAATAAAAGCAAAAAAGCTAAAGAAGCAATTGAGAGAAAAATGCATTGCGTGAATTAAACATTAGACATGTAAAATCCCGTGTGCTGTTACGAACGACCTGGACTTTGCTCCTCTTACTCTCTTTCAACTTTAGGATTCAGTTCCCTGGGTCCCCAGGGGCAGAGGAGATGGCCGCCCTAGATTTAGTGACTGTCTTAGAGGGTGAGGGGTGAGGAAGCAGGACACTAGCTACAGGAGAACACTTGTGGCCCAACAAAGCTCTGTAACATCCTACCCAGGTTCTTGTCCTTGTCAGAACCCTTGTGGGAAAACTAGGAGGGGCCACATAGAGACAAAACGACTAAAAGCTGTAGTGTCTCAAGGAAAATGAGCAGAATGTAATGTAGCCCAACTAAGAATGACTTCTAGGATGCTGTGAATGTGTTTGAAAAATGAACAGGAAGTCACAATTGACTGTCATTTTCACTTGCCATCTCACATTTTGTATCTTCCTGCATGAGGGCATTTGGGTGAAGGTCTTAGTTTACATTTAAGAAAGAGTGACATGGTGGCACTTGCCTATAACCCCAGCACAGGGGAGATTGAGACAGGAGGATCAAGAGTTCAAGGTCAGCCTGGGCTGGCTACATGGTGAGTTCAAGGCCAACCTGTACCATATAGTGAGACCCTGTCGAAGAACGTTGTTTACTAAGGAGAATGGTGTAATACAGTGATGGCAAACCTTGTAGAGCTTTAACAATACAAACAGCCCACTGTGGTTATGTATGATATAGGTTCCCCACCACTGGTGTAGTAGTTCATTATGTCTAGTGATTCTTAACCACTTATCAGATGATTTAGTTTAATGTGTAGAATGGGTGAGAAGTGTGCAGATAAGATTGTATACTTCCCAGAAGTTCCTACCACTATTGACAGTCCATGTTAATCAGTTATGTTGTGATCCCTGCATTTTCTGGAACCTACCAATTACTACTTCTTCCATTTGCAGCCTGCTAACATTCCAATGAAACTCCCAGACTTTCCAGAGAAAGGGTTCATAAGTATTCATCAAATCAAGTGGGCTCTTAGTGTTCAGGTGATAGCCTTGCCTGTAGCATTTAACATTATCTACTGTGTTCCACCTTGTTGAAGCTATTTTGAGCTTAGCTTCTCATACTAAACACCCTTCTTGCCTCCTACATTTCTATTTTCTGTTTAAGATACTTTTAAATGTCCAACTCATTATCCTCACCCTATGCCAAACCTGTCCATGCTATGTTGTTTCCAATCTCAGTTTGTTCTTATTCACTCATCATTTCAACAAAGATTTATGTAACCCATTCAATCAGCAGTAGGATATCACTGATTACAAGCTATGCCTGACCCTCCAAGAGCTCATACCCCAGTTAAAAAGATAAGCAATCATTACACAGAAATACTCTAACACAGGTTTATACACAGTTTGACAAGCCTGGTCCCTGAGAGGCAGGAGTGGGTCCCAAGTAGCAGGAATGAGAATAGAAAGGGGAGAGTGGAGACAGTAAAGAAGCACTTAATGTATGAAGTTTGGTTTTGGAGGGATGATAGCTGGGAAGGAAGTGTGATCAAAGGAAGATTTTCTGCTTGTGGGGATTTTGTTTGGTTTTTAAGAAGAGATCCTTAGGGATGGTCACATACTGAAGGAAAAGTTCTGGGAGATAGGCAGGTGGTGAAGACAGAGGAGAGAAAAGGAATTAGCATTCAGCAAATATTTGTTGAATTAACAAATTCCTGCAACCTAGAATTGCCAGCACTGCTAAGCTTGAAATGAATAAACTGCACATTCCCAGGTAAAACATGCAGAGCCTGAGACCAGATAGGAAAGACATTCCTTTCTCCCTTGTCAGGCTCCCTCCTCCGCCCCTCAGGTCCTCAGGGTAAGCTAACACAAGTGAGTGAATAGATTCAAAAGTACACAGCAACTTTAGAAAAGTCCACACTTTTAACACTGCCGATTGTGATTTTATTTTTAAATTAAACATTTTACCCTTGGCTTTTTTCATCTTTTGTTTTTTTTCTTCATCTTTTAGAGGTAGAAAAGATAACTGTTCTCATCATTACCTTTCAAAAGTGGGGACAAATTTGCCAATGATTTTTTTTAGGCAAAAATTTCTGGGTTTAGTTTGTAGTATTATTATTGTTGTAGGCAGACAAGAAGTAAAATATATTGATAAGTGTTATGACAGAAACAGTAACATGGTGGAAACCCTCACAAGTACAGGGTCTTATCCTGGGTATCTCAATTTGGAATGTATTTGACCCTGTAACTATCAGAGACATACCTGATTTTCTTCCAGTTATCCATATTAAATTTGGTAAAACCCCGCCTCTTTGAATGGGAATCTTTTGGTGGCCAGAGACTTTGTCCTGCTTAGTACCAAAATCACTTGCTTTTGAAAGGCCACCCACAAACCTGTCAGGGGCCTAGATTGAGGACAGCCCAAAATACACATGTACTTTAAAGAGCTGTCTCAAGTGTTCTTAGAACCTTAGGGCAACCCATATTAGCAATGATCTGTGCACACTACTGCAGAGCCTGCTGTTTACAGCCATTGCACACCTGGCACCCATGAGTAAAGGAATCCGGTTATTGGCATTTTTAAAAAATTGTTAAAGTATGAAGGAGATACATGTTATTTTTCTTAACCCTGTAAGCAACCATCAACCCTTTTCTTTTGGTAACAGCACCTTTGAAAAGTAACTCTCTTTTCACTCTTTCTGTCCTTGTGGTTTAGAGAAGGGCAGAGCCCCATCTCCACCTTTGGCTTCGGTGGTAAGTATGTGATAAAGACCTGCCAAGCCAATTCCAGTGCTGTAAGAGAGATAAAATGTTAAAAAGCAAGGAAAGGTTGTGTATGTGTGTCTGCGTGTGTGTGTGTGTGTGTGTGTGTGTGGGTGTGTGCCAGACAGAGATACAAAGAAAGAATACAGATACAAGCAAATCTTTATGACATTGTTTGACCATACTAAAGCCAAGCTACCCCTAGACTTTGTTTACCAAAACAAAACCTTTCATTTGAACCAAAACAAGTAATGGAATAATACACAGCTACAAAGAATAGCAAATTTGAGACATCTGAAGGACAATGGATGCACCTGGAAAGTATAATGTCGAGTGAAATAAACCAAACACACATACTTAAATACCATATGGTCAAGAATGGCCTGACCTACATAATGAGACCCTGTTTTGTTTTGTTTTATTTTGTTTTGTTTTGTTTTTAAATACTGTATAATATCCTTTATTTGAATGAAGCAAAGTACAAATAAAAAAATGATAAACAATGGATAGAAAGGGACAAAGGAATGGATCTCTTGTAATAGGAAAATAGTTCAAGGAAACAAGGGTGAGAGACGGAGAGAAGGTGAAGGGAAGTAAGAAAAATAAAGGTGTGCCATGTGCAGGACTCTAATAATCCCAATTAATGTAAATACTATATATCATAGTATAAGCTAAGAGAAATAATATCACCAAGAGTGAAAAATGAGATAGGGGAACTGGAGGAGGAGGGAATCGGGGGAGGGGATAAAAAAAGAAAGAAATATGCTATCGTATGTACATGTAATCATTCCCCAAGAATTGTAAACTACATGAACTGCAAACATGTACAAATAAAATTTTTAATTTTTAAAATTTCCCTTTAAGGCTCAAGCTATTTTGAGTTAAGTGAAAAGGGTTCTGTATAGCTGTACGTGGGATGGTGCAGCATAGCAACTGACTGGGTTGAGGGAGAGTGAGAAGAGGAAGACTCTCCCCATGCCAGGCTACAGAGTTGAAATTGCTTGTGATTTGGTAGGTACAACACTGAAGGAAAGGCCTCAGGTCCTACCATTTCAGAAGCGAGGTTTTGATTAACAAACGTCAGGATTTTTTAGAGGGTTTGAAGTACTGAGAACCTGGCCAAGATCCCCAGTCTCCCAAATGAGTGAATGGCAAAGGCTTAAATAAATGAAACAAGTGATATGATTTTAGGGCTCCAGAAGGATTAAAACCCTCTAGCAGAGTTTAAGACTGGGGGATGAAACAAAGAGCTTCTCTGGGTGGCCTGTATTTATTAGGTCTTCAAAAAAAGGAGATAGGAGTGGAGATCCAAGATGGCTGATTGAGATGTAGCATGACAGAGAGCCTCTCTGATAAAAACAACTCAAATGCTGGAATCTGACACTATGGAGAAGACCGAACGAAAGGAGAGGAATTCTTATGATCCAGGAAGAAACTGAGGAAAAAGAAAAAAAAATAAAATAAAAAAAAAAGAAGAAGCAGCATGGACAGAGGGCTGGAGCTGGGCACGCTCCAGTAGCTGTGCTGGGAGCATCTTGGAGTCTGGTAACTCATAATCGAGCTGGGGTCGCAGCCCTGCTGAGAACAGGGGTTTCTGAGCTTGACACCCTTGGTGGGAGGAGGTGTTCCAACAGGGAGTGGAGATGGTGAGCAGACCTGCACGGATTTTGGTGAGTGCTGGGAACTGGATTCCCCAGAGTGAGGTCACCAGCAGGATGACATATTGGATTTGGACAAGTCAGGCTTGAATCAATGGCTGAGGCAGCTTCAGTCAGCAGCTCCTGGCCCAAAGTGGATTGGTGGGATCTGCTTGGGTAGGGCCATACCCCTGATAGGGACCCAATAACCAGGAACGAGGCTATCCCAAACTTATGACATTTGCAGGACACAGTCTAATGTGCTGAAGTCACTCACTGGTTGAGAGGGGAGGGACCGGCCCACACCGCCGCCCCAGCATGCCCCTCACAGATCAACAGCAGACAGGAGGACAGCACTGCCCTAACCAGTAAGCTGCGGAGGGACTTAAGGCAGTAGGTAAAGATCCAGACACCTCCACTGTTCACCTATCTGAGGGAAACCAGGGGCATGACAAGACAGAGAAACAGCAAAAGGCCTTCAACTACCAACCCAGGGAAAATAAGCCCAGGAGAGGTGTGTACAGAGGAGATTGAGGGCAGCAGACGTGCAGTATCAGACATGGCCTCATCGGAAATAAAAAAATACTTTCGTGACCTCATCAACGAATTTAAATCTGAAATTCTAACTCAGGTGAAGCAAGATAAAAGAAGATTAATAAAAGAAACACTGGGTACTCCTCAAAAAGACACAAATGGAAGAATGGAGGAACCCAAAGAAAGGAGAGAAGCCTTTGATGAAGAATATAAACAAAATCTAGAATACATGAAACAGATCCAAAGAGAATATCAGAAAATTAAAAACTACATTGAAAGCTGGAAAAACTTCTTAAAAGAAACTAAAGACAGACTTTTAAAACTTGAAGATAGGTTTGCAATGTATGATCGCGAAAGGAAGGATCTCTTAAAAATAACAAGGAACCAGGAAGTAATGATACAAAGGCTACAAGACGATACGAGAATTTATAATTTAAGAATAAAAGATGCGAACGAAGAAGCAGGGGAAGATACAAATGAAATAAAAAAGCTATTCACAGAAATAATTAAGGAAAACTTCCCAAGCATAGGAAGTGATGTTCAGATATATGAGGCATACAGAATTCCAGTCCACTACAACCAAAACAGATCTACACCCAGACATATAATAGTCAGGATCCCAGAAATCCATCACAAGAACAGAATATTAAAAGTGGTCAGAGAAAAGAAACAGATTACCTATAAAGGAAAACTCATCAAAATCACAGCAGACTTCTCGATGCAAACCATCAAATCAAGAAGAGCTTGGAGTGAAATATTCCAAGCCCTGAAAGAAAATAACCTCCAACCCAGATTGATGTACCCTGCATAAATATCTCTCAAAATTAATGAAGAGACAAGATACTTCCACAACAAAGAGGAACTGGGGTAGTTTGTGACCACCAATCCAAACCTACAAAGAATACTGAAGGACATTCTAGAGAGAGAGAAGAAAATCACCAGAATTCCAGGAACAATGGCAGAAAGGCCTCAGTGAAAGGGGCAGACAGTGGAATGAAGGAGAAAAGTAAACAACAGTGACAGAAAAATAGCATAGCAGAGATGAGGCAAAGAAGATTGACAATATCGCCGTTTTGTCTTGACTGATTTTATTCAAATCTGGTATGCTTGAGGGTGTCAAGTTTGGGAGTAGGGGCAACTACTCTGGGGATGACAGGATTCAATAGGATACCCATTCTGGTTTAATTATTAACTGCTTTTGAAGTCCTATAATGTCTCCAACATTCGGTTTTTATTAATAGTGCTATGTACCACTAAGTTTAATTATACTATGCCTGACGATATAGACAATTTTATTGAAAATAACAGGAGACATCATGGTGACAACCATACATCACCTGGTATTGTGGTTTTATATGTCCTTCTCATTTCATGTTTCTCTAGGAATTTGTATTGTTGACTTGTTTTGGTTTGTTTTTCCCTCTAATACAGAAAGGCTAGGTATGCATGTAGAGACTTATACATGCATACCTAGCCTCTATACATATATAGAACTTCTAAACAGTTTATAAGAATTGATTATAGTTATTGTAAAAAAGAGAGAGGAAAGTATTCTAAAGGATATAACTGCATGTATGTTTGAATGTGTAGGATTGATGACCACAATACTAAGTTTTTTGTTGAATAGATGAACAGAGATGATTGCAGTCTCACTGTTTAAATGTCTACTTTGTATGCTTTACTTTTGTAACTTGAACAACTACTTCTAGGAGGAAAATATGTAATTGTCAACTAGTGATTTCTTACTGGCTTTTGATTTTGTTTTTGTTTTGTTTTCTTGAAATTTTGTATTTTTTCTATCTTCTTTCTATTTCATTTTTTTCTCTAAATTAAAAAAAAAAGGCTACTAAGGAAAGGGCGGGGTCTGAGCAGGGCCTGGAGAGTCACCTCAGTGACTTCTCTAAGTGGTATTTTGTGCTAATTTAAAAGAACTGTCTTATCTCTATGATAACATTTGTGGTAGGAAATAGACCGCAGGAGTGAGATGCCTATGGCTTCGGTCTCAGTCTTGTTAGTTTGAGTTGGAGCCAGGGGTCCTCAGCTGTGGCCTTATCTTGCACTTTGAGGTGTCTCTTTGTTCTAGGCTTGGCCACACTCTTGCCCCTCTGACCCCTGCACATGAGTTCAATTTCCAGCTTCAATGGCTCCCCACATTGGAGGTTATTTAAAGTTTTATAAAAAATGTAAAGAAAGAGGCATGATGATGTTGAAACTGGCCTATGTAGAAGCAGAAAGGAAGAAATGATAACATGACTAAAACGTGCCCTTTCTGCGGGTAGTCAGCAAATTCAAATGATAAGACATCAAAATTGCTCCATAGCAGGTTAGAGAAATTGAATTTTCTGTCCCTTTGTACAGTGACAGGAAATAGATGAAGGTAAAGACTGATGATAGCAATACTGTCTCCTAGATTTTCCTCCTACTGTACCATCCTTGTCTGAAGAAGGGAAGAATTAACCCCATTTTAAGTAGGGTGATCATATAAGTTATCATCTAAAATGGGACAATTTTGAGTGTGAATGGGGTGCTAATAATAATTATATTTAGATGACAGCTCTAATTCAGGTCACCCTAATTAAAACACCTAGCCATTAGGACCCAACTTGCATCAAGAAGCCAATTCATTAGTCTCTCTTACCCCCAGTTAATTACTTCATACTGCCCCTGGCAGAGACCAGGAAGTCTTCCATTAAAGCGAGACTGAAGAAGGAATAAGACTTTCCAGACCAGGGTTCAGAGTGTAAGTGAATGCTGTGCTTCTGAAACACACACAGTAGCAAAACCATGGCTAATGTGCTTCCATCTCAAGAAGGGGAAATCTCCTTAATTCTCACCACAGCTGTGGTCATAGAGGAAAACAACCAGTAAGAATCCTTCCTGAGAGTCAAACTGAAAGTAATTAAATTGGACAAAACTTCGGTTCCCTTCAGGACAGATAATTCTTGCTATTTCTAATCAGTAGAACTTAAAACTTCTTATAGGACGTTTCTTTGCTTATTATTTATCTCCTCCTTTGCTTTCAAGTAAGCATATTATTTTCCCCTCCACTATGCCACTATGAGGGGACTGATTGAATTTGTAGTTTAATCATAGGCAGTTGGGGAAAATGAAAATCACTTGAATATCATGGGCAAGGAGATAGACACCAAGAAAAAAACAAGAAACACTAGACAACTAGACTTGGAAAATGCATTCTCCCTTTGGAGTGCCAATGAATGCAGTTTTGTGTGCATTGGATAATAGCATGTAGTAAGTATGCGGAAAAAGGGAAGCAAAGAGATGGAAATGTGTGGCTATTGTTTTGTGATTGGCTTAGCCTCCCACTCTACTTTTTCTTGCAATAGTAGCCCGACCTTTCTGAGGAATCACTCTCATCAACTTGAGTCTTGTCTGGAAAAGGGTGCTACCTCCCTATAGCTTTATCTTTTTGCTCTCTAATCCAGACCTGGCCAGTCAGTAGTTCTCCCAGCCAGCAGACCAGTGACTGAGTCTGGGATGGGAATACAACCCAAAGACTCTCGTCAAAGAATCCCTTTCTCCCTGTTGGAATTGTTGCGGATAGGGCAGGTACACGTGTATACATCTGTAATCTCAGGTACTTGGGACCTGTAGGTAAGAGGGTTGCAAGTTCTAGACTGGGGAAGTTTAATAATGCCCTGTCTCAATGACAACAACATAAATCTGAACATGCTGAAAGGTGTATCCTGCATGTAGAATTGATGCAAAGAAAAGGAAATCAAAGAGGAGAGATGGGGAAAAAAGGAGGGAGGCAATTGAGTTCTTCAATTCAGTCATTTCTAATCTATCCTTGTACTTTTTAGTCTTGTGAAACATTAAATTCCCCTTCCCTGACATTTTGTTTATTTATCTAATTTGAATTGGATTTCTGCCTAATTCAACAGAAATAGATCTGAGTAAACGCAGAGACTCTGAATGCTTTTTAATGATTTTTGTAGTGAATTATTCAAGACAGAATACAAAACCATAAGGGTTAAAGGGGCAGATTTACACAGATAACAGCTATGAAGCAAGCATCCTTTCCCTCAGTAAACAAACTGGTGTTTCTAGCATTGGTTCCCCAGCTTTAAACATGGGCTAGAGGGTTACAACTGCATGTGACAAACCAACCAACCAGAATGACCATCTGTTAGGACTGAAATGTTGAGGGTCCCACTGATCAGTTAATGCCTGGTCAGTTAATTCCCTGGACTCTGAGAAGCTGAAGCAGGAGGATCACAACTTCTAGCCCAGCCTGGGAACTTAGTGAATCTCATTTCAAAATAAAAAATAAAATAGGGCTAAGGATGTAGCTCAATGTACAGCCCTGGATTCATACTGCAGTACCAAAAAAAAAGTAAACTATGGTTTAGTTTTTGTTTTATAGATTTTTACTTGCTTTTTTGTTCGCAGGTGGCATTTACTATCTTCTTCATAAGTCCCATGAATAGTGCAATAATAGGGAGTTTGCTTAGCATGCATGAGGGCCTGTGTTGGAGCCCCAGCTCCAGGAGGGCAGGGAGAGTAAAAACTTCAATGTCACCTTCAATGTGATCTTCTCTGATCACTTTACCTAGCTCTCTGCTTTCTTCATATTTGAAATGTTTAAACTTTGTTTATCTGGTTTTTGTTTCTCTCTTGCAAGTAGCATGCAGACTTCATGAGATTAGTACTAGGTTTTTCTTACTTTTATCCCAAGAGTTTAAAACAGTGCTCAAATTTTATAGCAAAAATTCAGTAATATTTATTGACCACAACTAACAAATATTTTTATAAGGAAAATATTTTATGAGGAAGTTTCCTCAATGTTAACATGTCACAGGTTATGCTTTTTCAAAGTAAAGTTTTTTGTTAAAGCATAATGTATAAAAATAAACATTTTATTTATGTTATCAGATTTTGAAGTATATCTTGTTCCCCAGAGAAAAATATGAAGAAGAAGAAGAAAGTCAAAGTATTTCTTATCTGATCAAAGGAAGTGCAGGGCATTGAAAGGAAAAGTATCACTAAGGTCAACTGACCTAAGGGCTGGTTTTCAAATAGCCTGCCTCCTTCATTATTTCACCTAGTGAAAGCCCAAGGTCCTTGATGGGCTTCATATAACCTGGAACTTCTAGTAGGTCAAGGGTGGGAAGAAGAGGATAATCAATTTTGCATCATAGGAAAACATAGGTCATATAGACCAGCACACAGATTTCTCTAAAGTCCACATTCCAAAGACTAGAAAATATGTAGTTCACTAAGCTTTTAAAACAAATCTGGCAGAAGAGAAACTATGCCTTCCCTTTGAAGCAGGCTTTGCTATGCTGATCAGCAAGGGTTATCAGGGATCTGGCCAAGATCCCCAATCTCCCAAATGAGTGTATGGTGAAGGCTTAAATAAATGAGACAAGTGGTATGATTATAGGACTTGAGGAGGATCAAAACCCTCTAGTAGAGTTCAAGACTCTAGAGGCTGAGAAAAAGAACTTCTCTGGGTGGCCCATATTTATTAGGGCTTCAAACAAAGAGAGAGGATACTGAGGAAAGCACCAGAAATGAGCAGAACCTTGGAAATCACTTCAAAGACTTCAAGTAGTAAATTATGCCAATGTAGGAGTACTGTTTTATCTCCATGGTAACATGTATGGTGAGAGTGAGACAGGAGGAATGAGAAGCCTGCTCCTGGGGTTGGAGCCAGGCATCCTCAGCTGTGGCCTTATCTTGCCCTTTGAGGTATCTCTGGCATTCACAGGCCACTACAGGTCCCATCCAGGACCAGTGATTCATCGAGGTTCACTTACTATGAATCAGCTCCCATCATCAGGCAAGGGATCTAGGCCTAGGACAGACTCACAGATAAACATAGAAAGCCAATTAGTTAATTTTAAATCCTGCTCAGAGCCTCTTCAAAGTGATCTCCAACAAAGATTCTCAGCCAGAAGAGAAACCATTCCTTCCCATGAAGCAAGCTCCGCTATGCTGATCAGAAAGAGTCTTAGTCAAAAAAAAAAAAAAACTACACCTCCCAGTGAAGCAGACTCCACTATGCTGATGTGTAAGAGCTTCAACCAGAAGAGAAAGCACACTTTCCCATGAGCCAGCAGGTGTGCAGGCTGAAAAACCAGAAGAGGACGCCCCTCCCCACCCTGCTGATTTGAAGGACTCGGGGTGAGATGATAGCAACTGAGGGAAAAGAAATAGCTCAATGCTTGTGTTGTTTAATTGACTGCAGGTCTGGGCTGGTGGTCTGGACATCTACTTGGAGGATGGTAGTATGCATTGTGTCAGCTGTGGAAGATACCTTCCTGTCTTGTTTTTGAAATCCAATGTATTGTTCCATTTTACTGTTTTGTTTTATCCCTGCATCTGGTAATCTGAGCAACTGTTTTGAAGATAGCAATGTGCAGTATTGTTCTCACTTTTTTTTGTTTTGTTCAGATTTATTGCTTTGTTTTACTCAATGTTATGTTTTGATTGGTTTTATTCTGCTTTGTTTTGTTTGATTTTGCTATGTCTGATGGTATGGACAACTACTGTGAAGATAGCAAGATGTATTATGATAGCCATTGTTGATTTCCTATTGTCCTGTTTGGAAGTTCTGTACCACTTTCACTACTTTGTTTTAATTTGCTTTATTCTGTTTTGTTTCAATGTGTTTTATTCTCTTTACATAAAATAAAAATATAAATAAATAAATAAACAAATCTGAATCTATTTAATGGAAAAACATTAGGTTCTCCATCTTTAAGATTTGAAACAAAGTAAAAATGACCACTATCACTGCTACTTTTCAACTTGGTACTAGAAATCTATACCAACCCAACAAGTGAAGACAATCAAAGGTGATAGAGTCAGAAATAGAGAAATGAAACTGTTATTTGTAGATGGTTTTATCATCTACATAGAACTTACTATATTCATGCATTTAATATTCACACATAATGTCTACTTCACAAATAAGGACAATGAGGCTCTGAAAAGCTACATTTACCCAAGACCTTTTATCAGTTGGCCTCAGAGGATGGATTTAAGTCTAAGATACAAGAGTTTATTAATTCCGAATAGGAATTTAGAGCAAAGTTGTGCAGGAAAACTGGGAAATTCATCCATTCATGCCTTCATTCATCCATCTGTACCCTCAGGAGCCAAACCCCATTTTAGTGCATGACTCTTCTTTTCCCTGCACAGTGCTCAATGCCGAATATACAAGGTAAGACATAGACCCTAGAAGCGATCTGCAGAACAATAATTTGAGAGGGGAACAAACCTTGCAATGAGGCCCCTGAAGAAATCGGAGGTGGCCAGGGTGACACCCAATTTGAAGAATGGAGGGAGGTTTTCTGGAAACCTCAAGAGCAAAGACCTGAGATGCTGTTGGGCCCCGGCTGGGGAAGGGTGGCTATTCAGAATGACAAAGGCTGAGACTGGAAAAGTGGGCACAATCAGAATGCCACGCTTAGCCCTGGAAGGAACGTAGACAGTAGATACTGCACTGAAGCCATGAGACCCAGCCCGGAAAAGAAAACGTGTGTACTGACAGACAGACAGATAGAATGACAGACAGATAGAATGAAAAGCATATGACTCAGTCCCTCTGCATTGAATGAGGTAGTAGAGTCAAATCACTTAATTCTATTTTTTATTTTTGACACTACTCTTTTTAAATTAATTTTATTGGTATACTTTTGATATACATAATGACCAAATTCATCACAGAGAATTTAGACCGATACATAATATATCTTGGTTCTTCTTTATCCCCTCCCCTCCCTTTAACCCTTTTCCCCTCACTTCCAAAACCTTTGCTTCCATTTTTTTCCTTTTTTTTCTTTTTCCTCTCCTTCTCTTTCCCCTCTCCCCTCCTAATGGATGACAGATAATGGGAAGCAGGAAGAAAATGTTTTCTTGTACTGTGTCTGACTCACTTGTGTCAATTATCACTTCCCTGCGTGCTAAGTCTCCTATAACTTACTACAGTTTTTTAGCTAATTTTATCCAAACTTTATCCTATTCTAAATAAAATTCATTATCATCTGATTGACATGACTGGCTCCCCACCCCCTTTGATCATCATCTTTACTCTGTGAACCTTATGGCTTCATCATGGGGTTTATGATCTTCAAATAAGCAGATGTAGCATCAGCACAGAGAAATAATAAATTCAATGAATACAGGCTTTACAAAAAAAGTATATACACTTCAAGAAAACAAAAATAGTATAGTGTTTTTTTTCAAAAGATGATGTTACCTTCATATAGGGTCCCCGGAGAATGTTGTATGTCACAGAAAACCCACTAGCTACACTGCTGGCCCTTAGAGAAGAAACTGAAAATATATGTGCAGTAATCTCAGTGACCACGGTCACCCAAGCAGCAGTGAGCCATACTAGTAAATGTCTGGAAGCCAATGACCACCACTTTGAGCACCTCTTGTAATTGTACATGTCAACAATAATTTGTATTAATCTCATGATGCCTCAATAAATTTAGTATTAAAATATTTATATAAGTTTTTCTTTTCCTGAAATGTGTATACATTTTTGGTGGACTTTGTAGAGCCTTTACAGTGCTAGGAATACATCAGCAAATTACATAGGTTCCTACTGTCAACCAACTTATGGCCTTGAATGGATTAAGTAGTAATGATATTATTTAGTGCCAAAATCCATAAATATTCATGTTGCTATGTTCTGACTCTTGTTCTATACACTTTGGTGTATAACTACTGCAGTCATTTAATACTCTCAACAGCTCTACAGACAGATACCACTGTCATCATCCTCACCCAACTCACCTTTCAGTTGGCTTGACCCCTCAAGCAGTGTCACCACAGTGTCTGTGGTCTGACCCCCTTCACTTATTGACATACCAACAAGCCAATATAATAAATGATCTTTTGCACTAGAAAAGTCTATGTCTATGATGCTACCAACACTTAACATAGTCTTAGGGGTCAAGAAACATTTTCTGAGAAAATTTCTAATAATCCTGGAAGAAGAAATCATTAAACAGAGGCAGAGGAAGTTAGGGAGGTGATACTGGGTCCAAGGAATCTTAGGTGCAAGACCCAGAGCCTAGAAACAGCTTGGCATGCAGAAAGTCTGCAAAGCATCCTATCAGACCAAAGAGAATCCAAGATAAGGGGGATGGGGGACAAGGAGAAGGAGTAGAAGTTCATGTGTCTGCTTTCCAGCTTAATAAATTAGTGCTTAGGAGAAATCACATAGACAAGACAAGGGATCTAAGTTCAGGAAACCCTCAACTCAAATATTATGTCCTTTAGAAAGTATGATAACATTTCTTCTTCAAAACAAAATCTATCACTTTTTGGACTTGTGAATTTATTTAGACAATTCCCAGAAAACTGTTTCTTAATTAATTACATAAAGTTATGTATTTAATCATTTTTGTTGGAAAGAATAAAATTGCATTAAAAGTAATGTAAATCAGGTGATATGATGCATGCCTGTAATCCCAGATACTTGGGAGGCTGAGACACAAGGATTGCAAGTTTGAAGCCAGTCTGGGCAACTTAGTGAGAACTTGTCTTGAAATTAAAAAAAAAAAAAAAAAGCTGAAAGGGATGTAAATGCAGCTTAGTACTCCCTAGGTTCAATCCTCAGTACTGAAAAATAAACTAATACAAAATTAGCCTCATAAATGGATTAATACTGTGGCTGAAGTGTGCTTTTTCTATCCAACGTGCATTTTTTAATGCTTCTATCTGTGCTATGTGACACCAAAATACACCACAGTACAGAAGACAAATTCTTGAGCTTGTTATACATATATTTCAATAAATTATAAGTATCCTAACCTGAAAAACATGGTTTCCTGACCTGTAGAATATATGAGAGACTTTGTCCAAATGTTTAATTTTGTAAAGAGGTAAGTGATTTATCCAAGTTCATGCCCTTAGTTTAGTGCTGTGCTAGGAACTTGCACTGGTGTCACACATACATGGACCAGTGCTATTTCTGAGAACACTTTTCCTGTCCATATAATATGAATCACAGGTTTAAAAGAAGGGTTTGACAAGAAGTCAAAGAGTACTGCAAGCCAGGATTCTCACTGGACCATGTCTTTTGCAATCTAACCATCTCCCTCTCTCATCAAGTAATGGCTTGTACATGCCCGACATTATCTAGTTCACAGAAATATTTCCACATTCATCACCACATCTGAACCTCAACTGGATTTGTGAAATGACTCATAAAACATTAATGTACCCATTTTGCAGATAAAGAAACTGAGTTTAGATAATTTCAGTGGCATGGGCACAGTTACAAAGTGAGAGGCAGGCTAAGGGTAAGCTTAGTGTACCTTAGGCCTCATCCATAGAGACCTCAAGAGCACTAGAATTAGTCAGAGATTTGGTGCCATTTGAACTTAGTCTTCTACCAACACCCTTAACCCAGGTGATTCAATGTAAATTGGTTCTAATTTCACTCAACAAGAAAGTGTCCTGGCTGGGCATGGTGTCTCAAAACTGTAATTCCAGCACTCAGGAGACTGAGGCAGAAGGATCACCATGAGTTTGAGGCCAGTCCGGCCTACAAAAATGAGTTCAAAGCCAGCCTAAACTGCATAGCAGGACCCTGTCTCAAATAAATAAATAAACAAACCAACAAAGAAATAAATAAAGTGTCCTTGAACAGAATATAAAAAGACTCCCAGGAAATGGCATGGTGGAGTGTGCCACAAGTCTCAGAACTTTGTGGGGCAAGGCAAGGCAGGAGGATCACAAATGCAAGCCTAGCCTGGGAAACTCTAAGATCCTGTCTCAACATAAAAAAAAAAAACTTTTTTTTAAGGACTGGGGTTGTAGCTCAGTGTGAAGGCGCTGGGTTCAATCATCTATACCAAAATCACCATCACTATCCCAGGGCCACTTTTTTGAAGTTTTCTAGGATACACACATGCACAGTTTATAATGTCATGAGTGCCCCACCTCAGTCCCAAGAAGACCTGAAACTGAGAGTTGAATTTTGGAGCTGAACACTATGTGCTATGATAGGGGCAGCAGGTATTTTAAATATAAATTGTAAGTCATCTGTTTGGAAAAGTGAAGTAAAAACTGAAAAACAAAACCTATTAGAAACGTGAGAAATGCCTTATTGGTATAAAAGCCAAAAAATACAACCCGTGTGAAGGCAACTGAAAAATACTATATTCATGCAAATAGCTTACATATACAATGTGTGCCTATAGTCTTGCTAGTAAGGAATTACATAGAAATGTCTAGGTTAAATGGTAAAAGTCACCCTCCACTTATCACTAGTAGTCTTGCTGCTCCCCTAGCAATTTAAGATTTCTTCTTGGAAAACGTGTCTTAAACATGTGTAACTACATACAAGTCAGTAATTCCAATCCTTGTGAGAGTATCTAATGCTATCAAGTTATAAATACAGGAAAAACAATAAAACAAAAGATAATTCCAAATAAGTAAAATATTTTCTGCAGTTAGTGGATATACTAAATCCCTTACTTGAGTGTCTTAGCACAGTACATACCTATAATCACAGCTACTGAAAATGCTGAGGTGAGAGGATTGTTCAAGAGTGGTCTAAAACTTTTGGCCAGAGCCTATCATAATAAAAAGGACTAGGGATGTAGCTCAGTGGTAGAGTGTTTGGGTAGTGTGAGATCCTGGGTTCAAACATCAGTGTTGCAAAAATTTGTAAAAAATCATTTGTAAAAAATCATTTATTTGGGCATAAAAAATCAATTATTTGAGCATAAAACATATTTTATTTTTACTAATGTAAATAATCATTTTTTTACTAATGGAAATCATATTTTTACTAATGGAAATAATCAATATACACATCCTTCTCTATTAAAGGATATTAATTTGAAAAGACATCAAGTTGCCTAGAATCTTCTTCTTCTTCTTTTTTTTTTTTTTTTTGCTTTATTGTGTTGTGAGACAATGTCTCACTATGTGACCCAGTGTGATAACCAGTCACACTCCACCTCCCCAGCCTCCCTAGTAGCTGAGGTTACAGGCATGTGCCATCAGGTCTCACTTTCTCAGCATCTCCTTCTGGACCTTGAGGTTTCTAGTCAGTGACTGAGGCTCAGTTCTTTTATTATATAAGGCCTTTTGCTCCCACTCCAAAAAAAGAGAAATTCCTCACTGTTTTCACTGTCATATTTCATACCCCTGCGAATGCCTGCAGTTCTGGTGGGTTGTGTCAAAAAACACTTGTTTTACTTTGGGTACAATTTTATTGGTTCACGACATGTTTTAATTTGCTGCTTTTGTCTGCCAACTGGACTTGAAGATCCTTTAAGATTTTAATTTTTAATGGATACATCATACTTCAGCACATTTGCAGGTTATGATGTGATAATTCAAGGCAAATAAACAGTGTGTAATGATCAAGTCAGGGTAATTTGCATTCCAATCTCCTTAAACATTTGTAATTTCCTTGTGTTAGGAGCCACTGAACTTCCCTCTTCCAATTCTTTGAAATTCTTGTTTTTGTTTTTTTGCTTTGTTTCATTTTGTTGGTGGTACAGGGGGCTCAACCAAATGCCTTCACACTGAAAGACATCTATGCCTCATTTTTAAATAGTTTCATTTTGAGCCAAATATCTCTAAATTGCTAAACTTCCCATGCTGAGTCTTAAACTTTTGATCCTCCTACCTCAGCCTCCCAAAGTTCTGGTATTATAGGACTGAGCTAGCAGGCTTGGCTGCCTTTAATTCTTTACAAAACAGAGTAAATCATAGACTATAATCACTGTATGTGCTGTAGAACACTAGAACTCTGTTCTCTATGGAAATGTATTTCAGTCTGGGTCTAGGGAGCACCATTGCCTACTCTAAGTGGACAAGACCAATGGAGTCAGCTTCCAAATGTGAGGAAGCATGTGTGCTACAGGAATCTTGCCCTCTATTTGTCCTCTGCTCAGAAATGAGTACCACAAAGTAACCACAAGCTCTAGTCCAGTAGAAACTTTTCAGAGCAGATGGTGAGTTTGTGTTTTCACTGCAATAGAGTCAACCCTTGGTCCCTGTGCTCTGTGAGCCTCCTTCCCCACAACCATAATAAGACTCTTCCTGGCCCTGACCCTCCAAAGTGGTCTTTCCCAAGTCTTGTAGTTGGAGTTCCAGCTCACTCAGTGCTTGGCTAGACTTGCTGACCATTCCCAACCAGAAATCCTTCCTCATCCATCACTTCAACTATATTAACTCTCATATTCTCAAACTTTGTTACCCTTTCCTACCCCAGGGTATACTAGATGAGTTTGTTTCTTTGGGCTGCTTCCAGAAGCACTTCATTCATTACCAAAATGAATTAAAGCAGCTAATGAATTCATTAGCTGCTTTAATTATTAACACTTATGTATAGAAATGAGTTAGACCAGTCAGACCTATGTAGTGGGAACTCTTGTCCCAGGATAGTTGTATCTTGTGTGCTTAGATTATTCCAGTATGTTCCAGGCACTCTTTCTTTCTCTTTCTTTTTTTCTTTCTTTCTTTCTTTTTCTTTCTTTCTTTCTTTCTTTCTTTCTTTCTTTCTTTCTTTCTTTTTCCTTCCTTCCTTCCTTCCTTCCTTCCTTTCTTTTTTCCCTCTGGGAGATTTTATTCTTGGTCATTTGTTTCAGCTGTTGATAGAAAGAAACCAGTTTAACAACTTTAAAAGGTCACTTGAAAAAGGAACCAGTTGATTTATGTACTTTTTAAAAATAAATGGAAAAGTTACCGAGAGTTGTTATATATAGGTCAAGAACTCTTTTCTTTTCTTTTTTTTTTTTTTTTCTTTTTCTTGGGAGGGGATGAGAATCCAGGGCCAGGTAGGAAGTGGGTGTTTAATTGGGATTATGCTTTTAACTGTATCTGCTGTGATATTTGGCTTTCCTCCAAGTGAAAAGGTTAGAAAATCAGAACAAGAACTTACCGCAGGCTAGGGTTTTGGAGGCACGAAATCCAGGAGATCACTATTGTAAGAACTCAGACCACTTCAAAGAATATGGTTTCCAAAAACCATCATGAAAATTGGCTAGCCTAGTGAAAGGAAGAGAGAGAAGCTGCAAAGCCAGAGTTCAGATAATCAGGCCAGATTCAACACCCAGATTCAACCTCCCTATCTGTAAATTGTCTATGTCAACCCCAACTATTCACCCCATAGTACAAGCAGCCTTTAAATCTAAAAACTCATGTATCCTGGACTGATAAGCAACTGAGAAAGTACAGGGAAGAAAGGAAAAGTAGGCAGGGCTAAGGTGCAGCCTCAAGGCCAGTAACTGTGGAGCGAAACAGCAGTGTTGGAATCTCAGGAAGGCGGCAGATGAAGGAATCTACTGTTACCAAAGAAGAATTTACCGGAGACACCCTGAGGCATTGCACCCTGAGGCAGTCAGAGCCACAGGACTGTTTCTTAACTTTGTCTCCAGCTTGGAATCTGTGTCTCCTATAAGTGGTATTTGGAGAAAAGGAAAGGAGACAGAAATATCTGTTTTTCCTGTCCTACATCTTTATTAAATTAGAGGTGCAGTGGGAAGGATGTGCATCACCAAATGGCTGGGCAATCCCTCAGTCTGCAGGAGCACTTTGTAGTGGTATTGACTGAGGACTTAGTCAGAAATGGTAGTTAATGCACAAGAGTAGGTTCACAAGTTTCAGACTTTTTTTCTAATTCTTTCTTTCTTTCTTTCTTTTTCTTTTTCTTTTTTTTCCCCTGTACTGGATATTGTACCTAGGCCCTTGAGCTACATTCCCAGCTCTATTTTAGTTTTATTTTGAGATAAGACCTTGCTAGAGCTCCCAGTTTCTCAGAATAGTCTCTAACTTGCCATCCTTCTGCCTCAGCCTCCCAGAGTTTTGAAATTACAGGCATGTGCCACCATACCTGCTTTCAGTCAGTTTTAACTATTTAGATCTGGTGCTCATCTAGGGACAGAAAATAAGAAAATTAATAGCTGGTAACTATGAAGAGCTTACTAACTTCAAGAGTCTGGGCTAAATATTTTAAATGTGTCTCCTAATTTGCTCCTCACGGTTATCCCATTAGGCAGTTACTATTTTCTTTGCTATAACTATGAGGACACTGAAGCCCAGTGAGGTCCAGCAACTTGTCCAAGGTCACACACCTGGTAATCAGCAGAGAGATATTTCAACCCCAGCTCTGGCTTCCAATTTTATGCTGCCTTCCTAGGAAAATTATCTTAGCTCACACAGTTGATGGGAAAGCCCAGGGTGATCAGGGTCAGATATCCAGAGGACCAGGTAGGTTCTGAAGACTGAAGGAGGCTATGTATTTGAGGGTAGCACAATCATGAATAAGAAGGGAAGACAAAGGGCTTTAGTAAGAAGAAGTAAGAATTAGAGTCTAGCTCTGCCACTTGTTAGCACTATCTCTTTGGACTAATTACCTAATTTCTCTGTGTTTGAGTTCATTCATCAGTAGATGTGAATAATTCCCATCACACATGGTTACAGAATAGGGATCAGTAAACATTTTCTTTGATGAGTCAGATCATAAATATGTTATTCTCTGTGGACCATATGATCTCTGTCATTGTAAGGGGAAAGAACATAAGCCATATCTAAACAAATCAACATGACTGTTTCAACAAGACTTTGTTTACAGAAATATCCTATCATCTGGGGTGTTGCACGCCAGTAATCTCAGCACCCAGGAGGCCAAGGAAGGAAGATGGTAAATTCAAAGTCAACCCTGACTACATAGTGAGAACTCTCTTAAACATTCATTTTAAAAAAGACAAAAATAGATTGCTAGTCAACTAAATATAGATTTTGAGCTATAGTTTGCCAACTTCTGTTAGAAGATTAAGTGAACTAATACCTATAAAACACCTAACACAAAATAGAATTTCAATAACCATTACAATTTTTGCCAGCTCCTTTTGCCCCTTAAACGACTGTGCCCCGATTACCACTCTCTTTAGAGGTTGATGCTTATGGATGTATTATTGAATGTTTTCCTGTTGTGCTGGCCATACTATTGCCCTGTAAAAATAGAATTCAAAACCTAGCAAAGTTTGGGGAGTTCTTAAGGACATTATGCTTTATATTATACTTATACTGCTAAGGACTTCATATTGCTAGCAGTATAAAGAAAATGGACTCTTCCTGGGCATAATTATAAATGAGAACCACGACCAATTTCTTGGTTGAGAAGGTATGAGTTAAGGACTCTTTCTTCTCTTGCACTTAACATTCAGAAAACAAAGCACTAGCATTTCACTTGCAGAATTTCTAACAGCGCTGAACATGTAGGGAATTTGGGGGGAAGCGCGCCCCCTAATGGAGATTTACAGAACGCAAAGTAATTCTGTTCCACTACTCCAACTAGGATTAAGCAAAAAGAAAAGTTTACTCTCTATAAATCCCCACACTGTCATCTCATTTGAACAACAGCTGGGTTGTGTGATGGTTTGGCTGTTGAGGAAATTGAAACAGAAGCGGTGAAGGATTGAACTGAAGTTGTGATTCTTGAGGAAAAGCAGGCTAGATGTCTCAGGGAACACGGGGAGAAACGCTTATCAAGGCCAAGAGTGGGAGATTTTGTCTACTTCCGTAATTTATGTCATGGTTGGTACTCACATCATACCATACTGAAATACAGTAAGAATTCACCAATCCACGTCGCCTGAAACCTTTGCCACTGTGACAGAAGTATAACTGCACTTGATATGCAGTGTGAGGTGAAGCCATTCTCCAGTCGGTGAGGCAAGCTATCCAACAGGATTGACCTAATGGTTCTTATCAAAAGTGCCCTCTGGTGTCACATCGCACCCCTTTGTAAGTGGCTTCTCTTCACTCCCTTCCCCTCACCAATAACTTACTTGCTTGGTCACCGAATGAGGTGTAAGGCTGTGGGACCAGATCCCCGGGTGCTGCACGGCAGAGACCACCGTGCTCACCCTGGCCCCCTTTGCCGGTCATCTCCTTGTCAGGTGGTCCCTCTAGAAAGGGCTCACCAATTAAAAGTAGTCCAGGCTCTTCTTGCCTTAAACAAACAACTGGATGAGACCAGCCAAGAGCAGTGCTGGAAGTTTACTTGAAAAGTGAGACGTGAAGGAGGAAAGGAAGCACTAGCTCTGTGGAGTAAAGTTGGGTCAAACAAAGAGAAGAAATGATAAAAGCCAAGCCCCAGAGGTGTACTCTAGAAGACACAGAGTGGGCTACCGTGAGGAGTCAGGCGAGCAGTCGCCTCCTGGCGTCCCTTCTTTTTGTGCAGTCCAAATCTCATGGGAGCCTGCGAGAAGCTGCACATACAGGATCCTGGGAACGACGTAGCACTGTCCTGGGATCTTGTAGTTGATAGGTCCCGCTATTTCCCCAACCACCTTTGCTGAGCCTTACCTACATATCAATCCGGGAAGACTGGATCATGAGGGTAAAAATAAATAAGCCAGATCACATTAGAGAAGGAGAAACCAGCTCTCATTCCACGAGTAAAAGCTAAAGAAGGTGGACACCTCAATCTTCTCTGAGTTATATACTTTGCCTTCTTCAGTACTGGGGACTGAACCCAGCACCTTCACGGTAAGCTATACTGCCTGCTGACCCCTTTGCGAAGTTTTGAGTCTGAGTCTTGCTAAACTGCTAAACTGTCCAGCCAGAGCCTGAACTTAGTATCCTCCTGCCTCAGCCTCCCAAAGTGCTGGCATTACAGGTGTACACTATTGCATCCAGCTGGACTATATAAACAATAAACTCTGCAAGGTAAACTGAGAGCAAAGTCAAGATTGTGGTAGGAAATATTTAATTTAAGCAAACAGGAATGGATGCAGTGGCAGGTGTCTATAATCAGTGCTACTCGAGAGGCCAAGGCAGGAAGTTTCACATTAAAAAATAGAGAAGAGCAGGGAACGTACCTCATAGGTGGAACAAATGCTGAGCATACACAGGGTCTTCAGTTCAACCACCAGCAGGGTGTGGGAAGGAGGGGGAAGAGAGAGAATAGACAGGTCCAAGGCAAACTAACGTACAAATCCTAACGAGACACTTGTTCCTTACAGAACTGGTTCTCAAGCTCAACTCCTGCTTATTCCATAAACAAGAATTTCCTCAAATAAATTCAAATAGGCTAGTGACATTTCTCCAAACAAATTAAATTAACAGAAAAAAAATTTCACTTGTATTTCAAGCTTTACCTTTTACTTCTACTAAAATCTAGAGTGGGGCAGCATGGTGCTACATGCCTGTAATTCCAGTTCCGTGGAAGGACGAGGTAGCCAGAGGCCAGCCTGAGCAATTCAGTGAAACTTCATCTCTAAATAAGTAAATGAATAAAATCTAGTGTTAGAAAGTACTCCTGTAGTGAGCAGGTAACATAGCAGTATTGTATTTTCATTTTATTATATGTTTGATGAAGAACATTCATTTTCACCTCTGGCTGTTCTTCACCTGACCCTGCCTAAGAACTCGCCCTGAGACCAATATGGTTCCTTTCTCTTCCTTATCGTCCTAAAGAACGAGGCTTTCCACTAAGTGCAGGGATCTTTCCTCTTGCATCACCAGGATATTCAGGTTGCCCATAATGAACATCCAATGGCCTTCTTTTGATGAAGATCTATGATGATTCTCAGCACACAGATGACTTCCCTGTGAGCCTGGCTTTCATGCAAAGAACCTTATCTGAAAGCCAGGGCACAAGAATGGGGTACACATGTTGGACACTTGCCAGACATGTTGGCCAGGAAGAATCAGATCCAACAGATTTAGATCCGTTTCTTCTGCTAAGTATGAGTTCAAGTGTGTTTGTTTTTTAATTCTCAAGTTTCTCAATATTCTTGTCAAGGCTCAGCCAGTGGGCTTGGTGTGGACATAAGCAACACTGCTCCCTGAAGGTTCTGTGTTATGCTCTAGGTATCTTAACTTGCTGTCCAATTGCCATGAAAGATTTGGAGGAAGCTAAATAAACGTCCAGCTATCTCCAATGGGTCCTACTCTGGGATCCAGCTGCCTGGTTGTTAGGTAGGTAACAAGTCAACTACAGGCATTCTGGGAATGCAGAGATTTTTGTGTTAAAAATGGTAAAGTCCCGAATAAACTAGGGTGAGATGGTCACTTTGCTGAGTGGAAATAAATAAGTCCTTGCCATGACTGAAGTTCAGAAGTACACACAACTATGTAATAAACTGGAGAACCCGAGGGAAGCAGAACCATAAGGACTCTTAACTGGTTCCTTTAAGAACAAATGACCAGGGGTAAAAAACTGTGCCTAGAGTGGGGTCAGTTGAGCAGCTGGGTCTGGAAGGAGGAGGAGCAGGTGTAATGTTCAGTAATTATTTCTGCCCCTCTATGCAGTTTCTCATTGATCCCAAGGCACTCATGGGCCCTAGAAGGGTAAAGGTGTGGTGGAAAGTCTCCGATTATATACAAGAGCTCACACAGTCCAGCCGAGGAAATCTTCCTGAAAGATCTGGCCATGTGTACATTTGGGACACAGGGAAGAGAACACAATAGATTGGAGAGACAGACCACTGTTCAGAGGAGGACAGCAGAGACAAGTCCAGCCCCTGGAGACAGTGAAAGTGAGGTAGGCAACATAGGAGAGGGTCAAAAGTTGTTCAGGTCATCTATGATCATGGCTTAACTTCAGAAATCTCAGAGGAAGAAGCTACCAAAAACCTGGATATTTCCTACAGGAGTTATGTATTTCTGGGAATCCACAGAAATAAGTACACACATAATGAAACATAAGAAAATAAAAGCCTTCTAGCCAACAGTTAATGGGTAGAAGTAGTAGAGACTGGGATTGTTATCCTGAGTAGAACCTTGGCCTATCACTACATAAAACTGTCTAATAAAGCTTGAGACATGCAGACTGTAATTACATTAAGCTACCTTCTATGTGTATGCGGTACTGAGAATTGAACCCAGAGTCTTTTGACTGAGCTACATCTCCTGTCCTTTGTGTGTGTGTGTGTGTGTGTGTGTGTGTGTAAATTTATTTATTTATTGAGACATGATGTTGCTAAGACCTTAATTTACAGGCTGGCCTCAAACCTTGGATCCTTCTGCCTCAGCCTTTCAGAGTGCTGGGATTACAGGTATGTACCACACCTGGTTTAAACTACTTTTTTCTTTTTGGTACCAGGGATCAAACTCACAACCTCTTACTTATGGCAGGCTCTTGTGCTGCTGAGCTAAATGCCCAGCTAAACTACTTCTTTAAAAACTTTCTAGTAAGTATAACTTACAGAAAAACACATTTACTACAGGTGAACAGCTCAATGAATTGTCTCAAAGAGAATAAACTTGGGTACCCAAAATCCAAATTAAAACACAGAGCATTAATATCACTCCAAATGCCCACCTTGTGCTTCCCCTCAAGAGTAACCACTGTCTTCATATACAGTAGTGCTAAACAATTTTCCTGAGTGGTCAGTTAATTTACATTCTACAGACAATATACTCCAGTTACCTTTTGTCTTTCATTTTGGTCATTCTCTTGAGTGTGAAGTACTCATAAGAGTTTAAATTTTATTTTAAAAGCTGGTAGATTCCTGGCTCCCAACTATCAAGATGTTTCTTCAATGTGGCCAAGTGGAACCCTCAATATAAATATTCAGAGGGGTTGTCTTCTTCTGAGGAATAAGAGAGAAATTTGTGAGAAATATGACTTATAAAAATGTACTTCTTTTTTTCAAGAATTTAGGAACTTTTGTATTCTGAACTCAGGAGCAAAAATAAACCAATAACAAAGCCAAATCCAGGTGTGATGGCACACAGCTATCTTCCCAGTATTTGGGAAGGTAAGAAAGGAGGATCATGAGTTTAAGGCCAGTCTGGGCCACACACTGAGTTTGAGATTAGCTTGGGCTATGTAACAAGACTCTGATCAAACAACAAAAATCAAAAGCAGTGGAAGAGTGGCCATACATAAACATTTTCTTTCTCTCATAAGTTAGTTCTTTCATACAATAGCTATAGGAAGGCTTGATATTGGTATCCTGTCTACCAGACAACATGTCACCTCTTCAGATGTCTCACTACAATAGTGCAACATGTGAACCTTTCATTTAATCTTTATATTCCAGAGCAGAAACTGCTGCTGGAAACCTGCAACCAGTATTAGTTGGAGAACTGCAAAGCCTTTCTTATGACTTATCTCAAAATGAAAGTCTGTTTTCTCATAGACCATTCATCTAGGGACATCTGTGTTGATTCAGGTGGAAAGAATCTGTTACATCCAAATCATAGACAATTAAAAAATCTAGGGATGGGGGTCTCATGAATTTCTGCTCTGGAGATCAACACACGAAATGTGCGTGATTGTTTTTTCTCTTTTTATTATCACCATTGGTCTATGCATTTTGAATTCTGAAAAATAACTTTTGCCTTTTCTCAAAACATTGACTTACTTATCCTCAAAGTGTTAGTATTCTGAAACTGTATATTAGAGCATCAAAAGGATTGAGAGGAAATAAGGAGTTCTCAAACATACCAGCAATGTCCAGGGAGCTTTCAATCATAGTCGACTTGAAAGAGGAGTCCATAACATAGCCTGAAAATAATATTTTTAAAATCTTGAATCTATATTTCCATCTTTGTATAAAAGTAGCTTCATTTCCCAGTGCTGATAACAAGGGAATTGAAGAAACTGTGAGCTAAACCAGGCATGGTAATACACACCTAAAATTCCAGCTACTTGGAAGGCTCAGGTAGGAGGCTAGCAAGTTCAATGCTGGCTTGGGGAACACAAGAAAAACCTGTTTCAAAGTAAAATATAAACAGCTAGGGTGGTGACTCAGAAGTAGAGTGACTGCCTAGTATGTGTAAAACCGTAGGTTCAATAGCAGAAAAAAAAAACATAACCTAAAACATATGACAGTGTAAATGAAGAAAGACATGAAGAGAAACAGGAAAGAGGTGGTGGGGAAATTTTTATGAATTATGTCACTATTAGCAATTTCCTTACAAATCACTTAGTCTTTTGGGAAAATTTTGATTTGTCTACAAGCAAAGAATTAGGGTCATAGTGGAGACTACCTCTAACAGCTTTTTCATTTCTTTTCTTTTCTTTTTTTTTTTTTTTTTTTGGCAGTGGTGGTGTATTAAGGAAGGAACCCAGGACCTTCACATTGAGCTACATCTCTGGCCTTTTTTCAGTTTTTGATTTGGAACAGAGTCTGGCTAAGTCACTAAGTTGTCCGGGCTGGGCTCAAATTTGTGATCCTCTTGTCTCAGCCTACTGTAGTGCTGGGATTATAGGCATGTACCCCATGCCCAACTCCTCTAACAGTTCTTAATTTCACAGAGTACATAACTTGCTTTCCTTTCCAATTAGACTACAGTACTCTTAAGGGCAGGGACCTTAATTCGAAGAAAATATTCTTTAAAATCTGTTAGATGTGGGGATGGGAAGATACTTCCTGCCATCAGAACTTCCTGTACCAGCCACCTGTCTGAATCCTTAACTACTATCTGCAACCAGAATCCTAGAGAGCATATTCTGTTTCTTTAGAGACATCTGATACTTTTTGCTGAGCTCTCCTGATGCCAACCAGTTGTTTGAACTAGCACCAGTTGTTCGAACTAGCACCAGTTGTTCCTCTGAGCACACAGCCTGTGTAACAGAACTTTCTCCAGTACAGGGAGCTGATTTACCAGCCAAGGTTCCAAATGCTCCACTCTACTGGTGTGTCTGTTCAGGAATTCTAGACTCTTCCAGGCTGCTTGTCCAGTTCTTTTCTTTACATGTAACTTCATTCATAAATATGATTGTCCCTGTGTATTTGTGGAAGATTGGTTCAAGGAACGTTGTGGAGACCAAAATCTGCACGTGTTTGAGTCCTTTGTATAAAATGACATTGTGTCTGCATATAACCTATGCACTGCCTCCTGTATACCTTAAACAATCCCTAAGTTATTTGTAAGAAATGTGAATAGTTGTTACACTGAATGCCTTAGAAAATAATGATTAAAAATATGTCTGTACATGTTCAGAACAGATGCAGATGTTTGGAATATTTTCAGTCCATAGTTGGTTGGATCCACAGATGTGGAGCCCGTGGTCACAGAGGCCCAACTATATTTTCACTTCACAAATGCTTATTGGGCTCCTGTTTATTTTCAGGGGCTGAGCCAGGTGCTAAGGATACAGTCATGTTAATGGCCATTAGACTGCTATGAAAAACATAGGCGTGTTGACAAATATGTATAAAAAAGATTTACAGGTGCCTCAATAAGTGTGTGCACAAGTGACAGCAGACCTCCTAGAGGCAGTCTCAGTTTTCCCATGAGGTTAATGCAGGCAGGTAAGATTTCATGAGTAAACACTGAAATAGGTTTTACTACAGTTTTGTTCCTGGAACAGCTCTCTATATCCTTACTAGAACAATGTGCTTTGCTGGCTAGAGGCCTGGAAGCACAGGGAAGAAGGAAGAGCCAAACTGAGGCTGTCTAAATGCAAATAGATCTGGTATCCATAGTGTTGCTGGCTTCTGTGGTTTTTGGAGTTACTCAACATGGTAGTTATTAATGCTGTTGGTCCAGTTTTCAGAGTACATGTTAGAATTGCATTTCCTGATCCCCACCTGGAAAGCAGTACCATGTGCCAGCTGCTCCCTGAAGGGGACAGCCACATCCAAGCCTCTCTACGTGATTCTGTGCATTCA
Source organism: Hydrochoerus hydrochaeris (assembly GCA_004027455.1). Lineage (NCBI taxonomy): Eukaryota > Metazoa > Chordata > Mammalia > Rodentia > Hydrochaeridae > Hydrochoerus > Hydrochoerus hydrochaeris. The sequence goes on along the minus strand of PVLA01003293.1, from coordinate 136,583 downwards.
CAGACTGAGTGAGGGGAGAGATCTAGGCCTCACCAGGAAGTGATCCCAACCTGGAAACTATATCATTATTATTGTTTTGTTGGGCTGGGTTTTATTTTCTTTCATTTTGTTTGGTTATGTTAAATCTGATGGCATAAGCAGCTATTTAAAAGATAGCAAGACATATTATGGTAGCCATTCTGGATTTACTAGCGGCCTGTTTTGAAGTCCTTTTTGCATTCGTTGTTTTGGCTTTATGGTTTCTATTCTCTTCTGATCTGTTTGATTTTTACTATGTCTGAAAGTATCTGCAGCTATTTTGAAGACAACAAAAGATTATGGTAACTATTGTTGGTTTAATAAGGTTTTGAGATCCTATATCACTTATTCTGGTTTATTTTTTATTGTTTTTTTCTGTTTTATTTTCCTTGGTTTTATCATTTTTCAAAGAAAAGAAAAGAAGAAAAAGAAAAGGAATTGCATTTCCTGATCCTTTCACTTTTTTTTCTTCCTTCCCTTTCTTAGCATGTGACACAAACATGCATGCATGTGCATGTACACGCAGACACACACACATACACAATCTTTATTGTTTTTAGCTACTTTTAGGATGTCTGTTACAGCAGCCATACCAGAGCATAGCATCTTTCAGAAGATAACAACTTTCTCTTTAAAGAAGAGCACAGAAAGATTAAGGAAAAGGTTAACAACAGAATAAATTATTTCTTGCTGCATATATGATTTCTTTTCATTTATAAGTTTGTGTAGAGAGAAGAAAACCTGTTGTTTTTAAATTCAAAAATTTCTATAGTTTTCTATTTAGCTCTTTTGTCACCTTTTTTTGTACAGGGCATTGAACCCAGAGCCTTCAGGAGATTAGGCAAATGCAACTGAGCTACATCCCCTGCCCTTTCCTTTGCCTTCTTATTTCCCTCCTATTCTTTCCCTCATATAGTGACCATATATGTAAAGCCAGTTCATTATTTACTTGAATGCATTCTCAACAGATAATTAAAAATCACTTTCTAGATGTCCAGGACTGTGACATATATTGCAATAATGGAGATGCAGGTAGAGCCTATCATGAAGATGCCTTCAATGACAAACTGATGACAACATGAGTAAAACTTGAAGATTGAATTTTAAAATTCTGTCAGACCACTTTAGCAGGAAATTTCCCAAGCATGAGGAAAAAACTCAACATACAGGACAGTGAGGCTTATAAAACTCCAAATAATTGCAATAATCAAAGCAAAAATTCTAGAGGATTCTGGGAAGATGACAGAACAATAGGCAGCAAAGTAAAAAGCCTCTCAGAGAAACAGCCCAGATGCTGGAATATAGTGTTCTGGAGAAGACCAGAAGGAAAGAAATGGATCCTCTTGACCCAGGAAGAAACTAAAGTGAAAAAGAAAGAGAGAAAGAAAGAAAGAAAGAAAGAAAGAAAGAAAGAAAGAAAGAAAGAAAGAACTTAAACAGAAGGCAGTAGCCAGATGCGCTCTCACCAGAGCCAGTCCCACTGTATGCAAAGCGCCACTGGAATCTAGAGACACATGGTCACAGTGAAGTTGAGGGTTGGCAAGCTTGAAGGCCTTGGCGGGAAGATGTGGTCACAGAGGGGAGCAGCAGCTGGCAGTGAGTGTGGGGGACTCAGTCCTCCTGCAGGAGTGGGTGACTGGCCAGGCACCCTTTTGGAGTCAGGCTGGATAAGCCTAGAACAAGAACTGCAGCTGGCTTCATTCAGCCATTCCTGGTACAGAGCAGATTGGTGAAAATTGCTTGGACTGAGTCCCACCCCTGTGTGTGATCCAATAGCCAAGGCTGAGGTTTCCCTAAAGCTATCCCTAACCAATCCCAACCACGTGGCACACACTAACATGGAGAAGACTCCCAGTGGTTAACCAGCTCAGAAAGGAGGGTTCAGCTCCTGCTTATACTCCAGTAGTCACCAGCAGATTGGGAAAAGCAGCAATCCCTGGCCAGCATGCTTCAGAGTAATTATAACCAATTTGGAAATGCTGGGGACCCCATTACCCACTTGTCTGGAAGAAACCGGGAACATGATAAGAGGAAGAAACAAAAGGCAGTCTCCGGCCTCCAACCCAAGCAGTACTGGCCCAGGAAAGGTAAACACAGAAGAGATCAGGAGTTGCACACCTGCCGTTTCTGAAGCAATAGCATCTGACATAAAGAAACAACTTCGTGAAACTATAAAAGAACTTAAAACAGAAATATTAATACAAGTAAAGGGAGATATAAGAAAAATAATAAAAGAGATGCTAAGCACCTCTCAAGAAGACACAGATGGAAGAATAGAGGAGCATAGAAAAAGGAGGGAAACCTTCAATGAAGAATATTTTAAAAATTTAGAATATCTGAAACAGATTCAAAGAGATTACCAGGAAATTAAAAGCTCCATTGAAAGCTGGCAAAACTGCTTGAAAGAAACTAAAGACAGACTATCAAGCCTTGAAGACAGGTTTGCATTGTGTGATTGTGAGAGGAAAGATCTCTTAAAAATAACAAGGAACCAGGAAGTAACACTACAAAGGCTAGAAGATGACAAGAGGATCTATAACTTAAGAATAAAAAATGTGAGTGAAAAAACAGGAGTAAACATAAATGAAATACAAAGGCTATTCACAGAAATAATTAAGGAAAACTTCCCAAGCATAGGAAAAGAAAATAATATTCAGATAAATGAGGTATACAGAACTCCAACCAGCTATAGCCAAAATAGATCTACACCCATCAAGATCCCAGAAATTCAACACAAGAACAAAATATTAAAACCCATCACAGAAAAGAAATAGATTACCTATAAAGGAAAACCTATCAGAATCATGACAGACTTCTCAACACAAACCATCAAATCAAGAAGAACTTGGAGTGAAGTATTCCAAGCCCTGAAAGAAAATAACCTCCAACCCAGATTGATGCACCCTGCAAAACTGTCTCTCAAAATTAATGGAGAAACAAAATGCTTCCATAACAAAGAGGAACTGGTTAGGTTCATGACCACCAATCCCAATCCTACAAAAAATACTGAAGAACATTCTAGAGAGAGAGAAAAAAAGACCATGGTTTCGGGAACAGTGGCAAGGGGGGCTCACTAAATGGGGCAGACTGTAGAATGAAGGGGAAAAGTAGATAATCAAAGGCAGAAAAATAGTATGGAAAAGATGAGGCAGAGAAGATTGGCCATAATCACTAACATGATGGTCTCAATACACTAATAAAAAGAAACACAAGCAGAGTGTATTGGGACATGGGGTCCTTCAAGATGCTCTATATAAGAAATATAATTAACCTGAAACAGGGTTTGTGGACTGGAAGTCAAAAATGAGATAATTCTCTGTATGACAGGGAATCAGAAAAAAAAGTGGGAGTAGCTTGTTCATCAGCTGCAGACTGGTTGGAAAGACATAACACTTTTATACAATGGAGAACTACTCAGCTATAAGGAAGGAAAACCTTGAGGCTTTTGTAGGTAAATGGATACAACTTGAGATCATGCTCAGGGGTAAAAGATTCAGAACCACTTAGTTAAATAGTGGGGTGCCTCCCTAATCTAAAAACTAAAGGAGTTAGTGGGTACAAAATGTACAATGCACCCTATGAAAGTAAAAGGGGAGGAATTATCTAAAATGGAAAGGCAGAGGACATTGTCAATCTTGTATCTTGATTTGAAACCCATATTTAGTTTGGTTATATTCAGTTCCAGTTTGTCCACTTATACTAGATTTGATGGCATGGAGAGCGATTCCAAAGATAGCAGGATATACTATGGTAATCATTTTTTATTTCCTATTAACTTAATTTGAAGCCTTGTATTGCTTTCACTGTCTTGTTTTGACTGATTTTATTTGAATCTGTTTTGTTTGATCACAGTCTTGTTTTGACTGATTTTATTCAAATTTGTTTTTTTTTTAATTTATTTAAAGAGAAACAAAAACATGTAAAGGGTAGAGGTAATACACAATTCCAAAAAAAAAAAAAAGATAAACAATAAGAAATCACTAGTTAATAAATTACATATTGTCCTCTTAGAAATAGCTGTTCAAGTTAAACAATTAAAGCACACAAAGTATATAGTCAGTGAGAGTGTGAACAGCTATGCATGCATGAATCTCTGCATGTATTTCTATACTTTCTGTATTAGAGGGAAAAACAAAACTTAGCAAGACAAAACAAAACAAATTCTTATAAAAACATGAAACCAAAAAGTCATATAAAATCACAGTACAAGGTGATCTACAATAATTGCTGTGTTGTTTCTTATTATCTTCAATATAATTGTCTATATCATTAGGCATAAATTAATATAGCAGTATAATTAAATATAGCAGTACAGAAAAATATTAGTAAAAATAAAACATTGTAGACAGTATAAAACTTCAAAGGCAGGTAATAATCAAACTAGAGTGGATATTCTAGTGAATCTTGTCATCTTAAGTGCAATTGTCTATACTCTCAGACTTGATACTATCAAATCATAACAGCTTTGAATAGAATTTATCAATACAAAACAGTAATCTAGCAAACCAGATTCGATTACAATCAGTCATGGTAAAACAGTGTAGGTTTTGCAGAGCTTTAGATTAAGTTAATAGGAAATTAAGGATGATTACTGTACTATATCCTGTTATTTCTGGGATTGCTGTCTGTGCCCTCAAATCTAGTACAGGTAGAATGACTGGAACAGAATATAATACATCTAAGCAGAGTAGTGTGAGTAATGTGGGTTTTAAATCCTGGTGCACTATTAACAATATGGTGTATCAAGGCCATCTACATTAGAGATTCTAGTTATACTTCTCTGCCTCATTTCTGCTATGCTATTTTTCTGCCTTTGTTTGTTCACTTTTCTCTTTCATTCTACTGCCTGCCCCACTCAATGAGTCCTTTCTGCCACTGTTCCTAAAATTCTGGTATTTTTTTCTCTCTCTCTAGAATGTCCTTCAGTATTCTCAGTAGGGTTGGATTGGTGGTCACAAACTCCCCCTAGTTCCTCTTTTTCATGGAAGCATCTTGTTTCTCCATTAATCTTTAGGGACAGTTTTGCAGGGTACATCAATCTGGGCTGGAGGTTATTTTCTTTCAGGGCTTGGAATATTTCATTCCAAGCTCTTCTTGATCTGATGGTTTGTGTCAAGAAGTCAGCCATGATTCTGATGGGCTTACCTTTATAGGTAATCTGTTTCTTTTCTCTCATGGCTTTTAATATTCTGTTTTTATATTGAATTTGTGGCATCTTGATTACTATATGTCTGGGTGTAGCTCTGTTTTGGTTGTAGGTGGCTGGAGTTTGGTATGCCTCACATAACTGAATGTCATTTTCTTTTCCCATGCTTGGGAAATTTTCCTTAATTATTTCTGTGAATAGCCTTTGTAATTCACCTGTATGTATTCCTGCTTCTTCGTTCATGTTTCTTATTCTTAAATTGTAGATTCTTTTGTCATCTTCTAGCCTTTGTATTGTTATTGCCTGTTTCCTTGTTATTTTTAAGAGATCTTTCCTTTCATGATCACACATTGCAAACTTGTCTTCAAGATTTGATAGTCTATCCTTAGTTTCTTTTAAGGTGTTTTGCCAGCTTTCAATGGAGTTTTTAATTTCCTGGTAGTCTCTTTGAATCTGCTTCATGTATTCTATATTTTCTTTATATTCTTCATCGAATGTTTCTCTCCTTTTTTTGTGTTCCTCCCTTCTTCTGTCTGTATCATCCTGAGAGATGCTTCCTGATAGCATTTCTTTTATTACTCTACTCATATCCTGTTTTACCTCATTTAATATTTCAGTTTTGAGCTCATCTACAAGGTTCCAAAGATATCTCTTAATGTCCATTGAAGCCATGTGTGATGTTGTATGTTTGCCACCCTCAGTCTCCCTTGTTTTTCCTTCTGCTGGATCAGGGCTCTCAGGGTTCTGGGCTGGGGGCCTCCTCCTGCCTCTCTCTCCTGTCATGGCCCTGGCTTCCTCCACACAGGTTACAGTGCAGATCCCAGCCTCCTTCCATGTTGGCCACGTTGCCTCTGAAGCACGCTGGCAAGAGAGCTCTGCCCTCTCCTGCCTGCTCTTGTCACTGAGGTACAAGCAACGGCTGTATTTTCCTACCCCTCCCCACCGGGCCAGCCAAACTTTAGGTGCCTTCACGCGGTCAGCACTTGCTAGGCACAGGGAATCGATTTGGGATGGCTCATTGGGTCCTGGCCAGGGGCCCAGCCCAGTTCAAGCAAATCCCACAAATCTGCTCTAGGGAGGGAGCAACCAACTGAAGTCACTGTCACTCCCAGTTCAGGCTCCTCCTGCCCGATTCCAACATGTCGCCCATTTGGTCATGCCCTTCCCGTGATGGGGGGGGGTCTCATTCCCATCACAGACTGTGGATCAATGAAGGTCCCTTCACCAGCTCAGCTCTCCGCTCTCCGTTGGGCTCATCAACCTCAGACTTTAGCACTGCTGTGCTTCCTATGAGTGGTGGCGGGAACGAGTTTGGGCAGCTCTGCCAACCGGTGCAGATTCAAGCTGGTACAAACTTGGCGGGTCACCACGAAAACACTGTGTCCCGTAATTTTTAGCTGTTTCAGTTGTAGTCCCGAAGTATTTGATGAGCTTTTTTACATTTTAATTTCTTCCTGTGTCAAGAGGATCCATCTCCCTCTGTCTGGGTCTCTCCAGGATGTTTTATTCTGGAAAATGAGTTATTTCTCCTGGGAGGCTTTGTATTTTGTTGTTCACTGATTGGCCATCTTGTCTTCTCAAATCTGGTTTTTGTTTTTTTTTTTGATAGAATCAAGTCTGAGGGTACAGGCAACTACTTTGAAGACAATAAGATTCACTATGATACCCATTCTGGTTTGACTACTATCTTCTTTTGAAGTCCTATAATGTCTCCAATGTTTTGCTTTTATTGATTTTGTTCTGTACTATTATGTTCAATTTTATTATGCCTGCTGATATGGGCAATTCTATTGAAGATAACAAGAGACATTATGGTAACCATTGTTGATCACCTTGTATTTTGGTTTTAAGTCATGTACTATGTCCATACTTTTGTTTTAATTGACCCCATTTTGTTTTCTCTCATTTGGTTTTATTCTCTTCAAAAAAAAAAAACCTCTACAACAGATTGTTGTAGCTTGGCATAACTGATGCCATCTTGGGCCCTGCATTTAACAAGTGCCCTGTATTTGACTCAGAAAAATGGAAAATTACTCAAGGTATAAGTCCCATGATAAAAGCAGAATGAGTTGTACCCACAGGAGAAAAATTAACCTGCTCAACAAAAGAAGCAGGATACAGGTGTCAACCAAAAATTAATGTAAGATTCTAGCTAAATTGTTTCCAAAAGGATGTCTTTTGTAATTCATTCTTATAAAAACTCTGTAACTTTCCAGTTTGGAACCACTTGTTTGGACTCTGAAACAGGGGGTCTGTATACAAGTGGTCCTGAGCTCAGCTAATTAAATTCCAAATTTTTCAATTTGGCTGGTTGGATTCCTATATTTTTGTTCACGAACTCACCTCACACATCATACTCAAAAGTTCAACACATGAACAAAGTTTTAAAAGTGTCAAAGAAAAACAAAAAGTCACCTGTAATAGCAAGCCCATTATATTTACAGCACACTTTTCAAAACAAACTTTAAAGGTCAGGAGACCTTGCAGTGAAGTGTTTCAAGTCCTAAAATAAAACATCTTGCAACCCATAATAAGATATCCTGCAAAACTTTCAAAATTAATGAATAAATAAGGACATGCCTTGACAAAGAATGCCTTAAGATATTCATAACCATGAAATTAGCACTCCAAAAAATACTCAAGGATATCCTAGGAAGAGAAAATGAAACCAACCAATCCAAAAAAAAAAAGTTTGATGGAATGAATATATAAAGCAAACTGAGCATTTAAACAAAAAAGGAAAATAAAGGAGTTAGCCACAGAAAAATAACACAATAACAGGAATAAGTCAACACCTATCAGTAGTAACTGTCAGTGTAAATGACCTCAATTCTCAAGATACAAATTGAAAGACTGGATTAAAAACCAAACCTAGTGATCTGCTGCATACTATAGATGCATTTGATTGAAAAAGAAACTCATAGACTATAAACCAGAAAAAGGAAAAACAATAGTGCATGCACCAAAATCAGCAATTAGTAGTAGCATTCTTAAAGTGGAATTCAGACTAAAACTGATCAGAAGAGGCAAAAGAAGTCACTGCATAATATTAGTTAAGGGGACAATTCAAGAGGAAGAGATAACGATTGTAAATATACATGAACTGAATACCATTACACCAAGCTTCATAAAATAAACACTACTAGGCATGAGAGATCAAATAAACATCAACATAATCATAGGAGGCAGATAAACATTCCATTTTCACACATAGATCAACTAAGCAAAAAAATTAACAAGAAAATATTAGAACTGAGCCACATTTTCAAACAAATGAACTTAATAAATGTCTACAGAGTGTTCTACTTACTACACTAGAATACATATCTTCTCACCAGCCTATAAAACTATCTCCTAAGTGCTCTGGGGTTTGGCTTAGTTGGCTAAAGTCCCACTCTGTAAACATGAGGTTGTGAGTTCCATCCACGATGCAGGAGAAAACAAAAAAAAGACTACAAAACTATCTCCTAAATAGACAATATACAAGACCATAAAGCATGCTTAAATATATACAAAAGAGTTGAAATTCTCCCACATATACTGTCAGATTATAGCACACTGAAACTAGAAATCAATCACGAGAGAAATCATGGAGCACAGACATGGTGGTGCTTCCAGCACTGAGAAGGCTAAGGCAGGAGTGTTGCCATGAGTCAGTGGAATATAGAGTTCAAGGCCAGCCTAGACTACATAGAGAGATCCTGACTCAAAAGAAAGAAAGAAAGAAAGAAAGAAAGAAAGAAAGAAAGAAAGAAAGAAAGCCACAGAAATTTTGCAAGCAACTTGACATTAGACAGCACTCATAAACATTCAGTCACACAAGAAATCAAGGAAAAAATTAAACAATTCCTAGGATCAGATAATGCTAGTACAACATGTCAGAACCTATGGGTTACCATGAGAGAAGCCCTAAAAGGGAATTTTACTGCTATGAACCCTAATGTTAGAAAAACAGAGTGGGATCAAATAAAGTAATATATGATGCACTTCAAGGTCCTAGAAAGACAAGAACAGTCCAAACCCAAACCTAGTACACAAAGGAAATCATAAATGTCAAGTGAAAACTAATGAAAGTGAGACTAAAAAATAAAAAGAGAGTGAATCAAAGAACTCATTCTTTTAAAGAGTTAACAAAATTAAAAATCCCTTACTCAAACTTACCAAAAGTAGGAAAGAAAATATCCATTTCTGAGCAATTAGAAAGGTAAGATGTGAATCATAAAGTACAGCCAAAATACAGAAGATCATTAGTAACTACTATATAAAAAAACTGTACTCCAAAAGAAATCAGATAATCTAGAAAACAATAAACAAATTTTTAAACACATATGAAATACCAAAACTAAACCAAGAAGACATGAAATCTTGAACAATCCAATTATAGGCAATGAAATTGAGGCAGTAGAAAAAAAAAAAAAACGAAAAAACCCTAATAACAAAGAAAAGTCCACGACCTGATAGATTCACTGCTGAATTCTATAAGAAGTTCAGAGAGGATACAGTACCAATGCTCCTCATATTCCTTTCAATGACAGTGAAAGAGAAGTAGTACTTCCCAACTCATTCCTGAAAACTAACATTACTCTTATTCCAAAACTAGAAAAGTATTCCACTAAAAAAGAAGGCTATAGACCAATGTCTTTAATGAACATAGACACAAGATACTGGCAAACAGAATGCAACAAATCATCAAAAGATCATCATGACAAAGCAAGTTTCATCTCAGAGATTAAAGGATAGTTCAACATAAACAAATCAATAAATGTAATACTTTATACAAACAAAAACAAGGGCAAAGGACAAAAATCACACGAACATCTCAATAGATGCATAACAAGGCTTTGACAAAATCTAGCATAGATTCATTGTAAAAATTCTAAAAAAATAGGTATAGAAGGAACTTATCTGAAATGGTTTGAAGCCACTTATTATAAACCAACTGCCAACATCATATTCAACAGGAAAAAGCTAAAAGCTTTCCCTTTAATATCAGGAACAAGATGGGGTCGTCTACTTTCAGCACTTCTGTTCAATATTGTTCTCATAACATTAACCAGAGCAATCAGGCAAGAAAAAGAATTAAAAGGATGTGGATAGGAAAGAGGTCAAATTATCATTATTTTCAGATAACTTGATCCTTTACATAGAAAATTCAAAATGTTCCACCAAAAACTAATAGAATGTATTAATAACCAAATCCAAGAATGTAGCAGGACACAGACTCAAACTAAAGTCAGTAGTATTTCTGTACACCAATGATGTACTCACCAAACAATGCCACTCACAGTCACTTTTTAGAAAAATTAAACACTTGCAAATTAATCTAACCAAGGAAGTAAAGGACCGCTACAGCAACAACGATAATACTCTTTAAAACACATCAAAGAGGACATCAGAAAATGGAGGTTGCTGCCATGCTCTGACTCCCCACTGGGATGCCGAGAGGGGAGCAGGGTGTGTTTCAGTCTTCACGGCCTCTCTTTCACTGAGCAGGAGCATAGGAGGAGCCTGGAGAACCTAGGAAACAAGAGAATGGAAATGAATGGGCAGGCACAACATGGAAGACCAGGACAAAATCCTGAGTGAAGTCATATGGAAGAGAAACTCTGTAAAAAGCAGATAAGGTGGTCAGCATGGAGAAATGTTCCTCCTGATTCCAAATGTTAATCTGAGTGAGAAAAAATCCTACCGAAGGGAAACCATGCAAATGTACTATGAGCAGAAAAACTTTTATGTGTCTCACTCATCCAGTAAGAGGCATCATCGTATCTCCCAAACCACATGACTGCAAGGAGCACGCAGCGAAGTGACGTAAATTGTTTAATGTGAAGAAATATTTCTTTCCCACTCGGCTGTTCAAAGAAACACTTGTAAAGCAAGTCACCCTATAAATGGACCTCATAGATGTAAGATCACTGAGAAAAGATCGAATTTGAAAGGAGTACACATCACTCACAGTGATGAAAATCCCTTTGTTGCTTCCTGTGAGAAGCAGTGATTAGAAAAATGTTGCTATCATTTGAACAGGTTAAGCAAACTCCCTTCTCCACAGAACCCAATGACGTAATAGCCAGAACTAACATCTGTCATATTACAGAAAAGTAAAATGTGATGATCTCGTGACAGGAGAAGCAAAAGAGTCTCAGGAGATTCTGATGTCTCTACCCAAACTCATCTCTAAAATAGACACCATGATACTGATTATACAGAGTCCAAGAAAAATGCCTTCATGTGAACAGGTTATTAGTACTACAGGAACAATTCAGAACATAAAGATTCTAGAAGACCAATTAGCACTGTCAGCTCCACAAGAAGACAAATGCTACCTTTTGCAGTTCTGAGGATTTATTTGCTTATTTGAAGAGCATAAAAGGAAAGTAAGACATGCTTTTTACAAGTGGTTTGTAGAAACTTTTTCTCATTTAAATAATCTCAACCATGGTTTGTGATAATGGACACTTTGTATGATTTTTCAATTTTTTAAATTCCCTCACGCATTATGTGATTTCAGCTACATTTTGTGATACACCGTAACTTCGGAGGAAACCTCAGGTCCTTCCATAAGTCATTGCTTTCCTTGCTGTATTCTAAAGGAACAGTTTCCAGAGTGCTGAGAAAAGAAATGCATGTGGGTCCTTGCCTTGTCTTTTTTGCTGTTGTTGTTGTAGCAGGGATTGAACTCATGACCTCATGCTTGCCAGGCAGGCGCTTAAGCCACCGAGCTAAATCCCCAGGCCCTCTGCCTTGTCCTTTGAGGAGGCACTCTCCTTCTTCTGGACACTGCTGGTTACTCATTCTCCCCCATTACAGGTCCTCTCAGGGATGGTGGTCCTCCCTGCAGAAGGCCACAGTTTCCTTTAGAGGGATCCAGAGTAGAATGGGCCCTGTATGAGGTCTGTGACAAGGTTTGTAGTAAGAGGTTTTCATTCTGTTCTTTCCGGGTTTCCCTGCTTTACAACCAGAAGGATGAGACCAAAAGGTCGATGTCATGTACCAAGGGAACATAGCAACAAGACCACTCCAAATGCAAAGGAAGGCCTTAGGCTGGGGGGCAAGAGTCATGTTCTTGGGCCATGGAGTTCATATTAACCCTCGTAGAATCTGATCCAACTCCAAAACTGACAAACAGATTTCATTCCACTCAAGTGAAAAGCTCAATTGATTAGTGATTGTTAACTGTGGTGTCAACTTAATAAGAAACACCTACTGGGTGAGTGTAGCACAGCTCTGGGCATGCTTGAATAAATGGCTTACAGAAGATGCAAGATTTTCCTGGGTGTGTGTGGCACCAACTAACAGACTTATAGCCTGGATGGGATAAAAAGTGAAATAAGAAGACAGTCTGGCTTTTTTTCCCCAGAGGAGCTCCAGTTTTCACCACTGCCTTCGGACATCTGTCTCTAGGCTTCTAGCGCAGACCCTTCGGCTTCCCAATCCAGACCCTTCGGCTTCCTGACACAGACTCACCTGGGACTCTCAGTGAGCTCAGGTCTTCAATGTTTGACCAGATCCTCTGGCCCTCCAGCAGGCAGACAGCCCTTCTGCATTCTCCCACCCTTGACTTGCAGGTAGCTACTGTAAGCCTGCTTGGTAAATCCTCTGTCTATCTATCTATTGCTCTATCTGTCTATTTCTTCTTTCTGAAAATAAGACCTAGATGGAAAATAATCAGCCTGTAAAACTAGAAATCAAAAATGCCAGCCCCACTAAACCTTTCCTTAGTTTACCTGTCATCACTATTTTCTTGTCCAGTGGCTACTCTGTAAGACAGGTCAATGCTACAGTACCCCTGGGTTCAGTCACCTATACAGAAAAATAAAAGAAAGAAATTTTGTCCTAGATGAATATAAACCAAATTCTTAACAGTGTGTATCTCTAAGAGTTCAATCATAGAGAAATTATACCCTTTCTAAATCATTAACCTCTTGATTTATGTTTCTTTTAATGAGAAAATTGTAATCAGAAGTTCTTTTTAAAGCTATAAACAATAGGAAGAGCTCACACTTCTTTGTTTCGTTTTTGTTTTTTAGACTGGCTCACTTTGTAGTTCAGATTGGCTTTGAACTCCTCCTTGTGTTGTCCTGGCTGGCCTTGTACTCACAGGGATCCTCCTGCCTCAGCCTCTTGAGTGCAGAGTTCAGGATCACAATCATGCATTGCCACACCTGGCCTCACATATTTTCTTTAAAAGCCAATATTTCTAATCAAACTATGCCGAGGATTAACAAACAGAGAATGAGCAAGCATGTGGCCACAGAGCTAATCCCCAATTCCAGTCCAGTTTTGTTACACTTGTATCTTTTTATTCATTGTTATTTTTTATTAGTACATGTATGCAATACATGGAATTCTGTTCCTCATGGGGAGCTGGTAACACATTTTAATTCTTTTTATGTCCCCTTTTTCTTCTTTTTCCCTCCTTCTATCTCTCAGTTTCCTTCTCTTTTCCAAAAATCCATCTCCCTACTTCCTATTACCTATGTTTCATTTTGTGTTTTATTTATCTTTTGGGTTTCTTATATAAGAGAAACCATGTGATATTTAAACTTGGGCATCATTTATTTAATTCTTATTCTTATTAGCACTATGATCGCCATCTAGTGGAAAAATTTAGTCACATTATGCCACTGTCTACCGTCTAAATATCTCTCCCACAGGGCCAAATCCTTAAATCTCAGCGTTTTGTACTGTTGACACATTGCAGACAACCACATTTTTGTTGGAAGAGTAAACATTGTCCCATTATAAGCTAGACTTGAACACTGAAATCAAGTGTTGACTCCCAGTCCAGGCACTGTGACACAGACCTGTAATCCCAGAACTCTGGGAGACTGAGACAGGGGGATTGAAGGTAAATTTGAGTCCAACCTGGGCAACATAACAATTTAGCAGGACTCTGCCTCAAAATAAAAGATTTACAAATGACTTGCAGGGTACCTCAGTGTGAAAGCCTTGAGTTCAATCTCCAGTGTTATAACAGAACCACTACCACAACAAAGTGTGAACTCCTGTGGGGGAAAAAGAGCTGAAAATAAGGGATAGACTGTCTTCATTGCTAAGGATGAGTAGAGCACCTGGAAATTCCAAGTGAGGCCCCAAGTGGAGGTCCCAAATGACTCCTGGAGGATGCAGACAGACTAACAGAACTATCCTGGAGCCTAGTCAGCGTCTGACTCTCATGGGTGTGAACTCAGGTCTTCTTCCTCCAGTGAGATACCAAGGTGCACACTGCTCTGTAATCTGTAACTCAGCCCTTCTCTGCTGCTCCTTAGTCCCCCTCTTGACTCTCAGTAGCACCATTCCCAGCCTCCAAAGAATGGGCCCCAGGGAATGAGCTGCCGGAGACCAGTCCTATGCTTTCAGACTTTTAGAAGGGAGAATCTTGATTGTCTCATGAATTCTTTAATTTTCCGATGTTGCCTCCAATTATTTTTGAAATTCTGCCTGGATAGAAAATCAGTTGCATTTGTGGCCAACAGTTAATGAGCCATCACAGAGGATCTGTAAGTTCTGTTGTACTCTTCTGATGCCATGCATGGTGACTCTGACCTCTGCCCACATCTATGAATGCTAATTCTTAAATGAAATCAACCTATAATCCTAGGTTAACAAAGGCCACCAAACCAGAAGTATTTTCTCTTTGAAGTCTCAGGACAATTTGCCTCTCTGTAGGAAAGAAATTGAGATGTTTCTCTGTAAGTAAATCATTTCTAGAGCAGCATTCCACCCAAACCCCCCACCACCCCCACCCCCAGCCACCTTGCCCAATGAATCCAGCTGCCTCCTATTCTCTCTGATAAGGATCTGCAGCTCTCTGCAACCTGCTGGGTTTTGGCTTGTGAATTACATCAAGCTTCTACACTTTGAAAGTTTCACCATGGTAAACTCTTTTTCTAGCCTTTCAAACTGAGGAAGTAGCTCATAGGTGGAGGGTTTGTCTACTAGGCATGAGCCCTAGGTTCAATCCCCAGTACTATAGGACAGGGGGGAAATCTCCTTTCTAAACTTGCACTTTCATTTACTGTGATGCTATTAAATTGATTCCAATTAAGCAACATATGCTAAAGCTGGTGCATAACTTTAACAATTAGGCTTTTTAAAAGGTTCAGGTTGAATGTAGACCTCAATAGATTACATAAATGCACAATACATGTAACACGGACTGATCAGGCCCACAACTTCCCAAACAAGTAGATAGCAAAGGTTTAAATAAAAGAGACAAGTGGCACAAATTTTAGGATCAAAACCCTCTAGCAGAATTTGAGATTCTCTGGAGGCTGAGACAATGAACTTCTCTGAGCGGCTTATATTTATTTGGTTTTCAAACAAGGGAAGGAGTTAGAGTGGAAAACAGGAAACCAAGAAAGACCCTGGATCTTTATATAAAGAAAGAAAAAAGATGGCTATGCTCCAGTGATCCCAGTGTCCTTTGTCTTTATGGTATGAAATCTGGTTAAAAGTGCACATGTGCATGCATGTGTGTGTGTGTGTGTGTGTGTGAGTACCAGTATGTACATTAACCTAATTAATAAGAGCAGTTTTAATTTTGAAAAGCACCAAATCATTTTTATTCTGCCAACAATTTTCCCCCATGGGCTCCAGTCAAAAAACTCCTACTGTCCTATTTTTCCTTTAATTCTCACCTTAGCCTGTCAAGCAGCCCAAGGCCAAACAGTATCAAGTGTTTTTTTTAAAAAACTAATTACATAGCAAATAGATATCTTTAGCTTCCATAAATCTGTCTCAACTCCTGGGGTAGGTGTAGATCCCAGGGTGATAACAACCAGTTGCTCCAAAATGTGTCCCACATTTCATGGAGAACAACATGGCAATATTCTGACTGAACTTTAACATCTTTAAAACAATGGTAGAAAAGCAAAATGTGAAATATAATTAATAATTGCCTTGTCTGGCATATCAATAAGGATGACTGGGCCTGAAATGGCATCTGATTTAGGGCCAGTTGTGTCTGGTTCATGATACATCTCAGGTGGAGAATCTGCCCAACTAACAGGTCTAAGTAATAATGGGTTAGGGACATAAATCCAATGTTCTACTCCTCAAACAGGTGTTATACATACAGACACTGCCAGCAGAGCCATTAATGCAACCAAAAATTCTTAGGGGTTGGTGAAATTCCCCTTCTGGGAGCTATATCCCCAGCCTCACAAATTGTTGCTTGGATGTTGTTCCACTGAATCCTTCGTTCTCTCCCCTCTTCTCTCAGAGAAGCTGGAAATCGATTTCCTGCATGATTGACAGGTCCCTAGGGGTGAGCCTCATCAGAGGGCCTCATCCTCTGGAGGGCCCTGATCAGCAGGGCCATCATGTGGGATGGTCTCCAGTGTTGGTCCTGTCTCCTGCTGATATCAGGGAATGAAACTCTTGACCTACTATGTCCGCGAATTCCTGTTCTCTAAAATCGAAGAATGAATTTTAGGAACAACGGAGGTTACGAGTAGAATATATTTATTGAGAGAAAGAAAGCTTCTGTCTGAAGGAGAGACACAGAAGGGGTCCTGAGGGGGTTGCCAAAGACTTTGTCTTTTCCAGGGACTTTTACAGAGTAAAACCATGGGGTGGGATGGATTCAAGGTGGGAAAATGGTACTCACAAGGCAGATGGGCATAAGGTGGGACAGAACTGTGGTTAGCCAATAAGATTAATAGTTCAGGTAAAATTGATTACATTAGGGACAAATGGGGAAGTCAAGTATGTCACAAATGGGGAGTAAGTCACAAATGGGGAGTCACGTAGAAAGCATAGAAAGCAGGCTTTCTTAGAGAGCAGTGACTCTTCCCTAGGGGTTTGGGAGGGTGACTCCTGGCTTCCTCAGGATGATAGGGAACTATTTAGAATATCAGTCCTTAGGATGTGGATGCATTTGTTTGATCCTTTGTCTTGAGGCCTGGCTCACAGCAGGAGGTGTCTGTCTCCCCCACAGTTGCCAGGTATCTGGGCCTATGTTCTGGCTTCTTTGAGGACCTAGCCCTGTCTCACTGCCTATAATATTTCTGACTAACTCAGCTGCCTGCAACACTGCCCAGGTCATATATTCCTGGAATATATGACACAAGCATTATCTCACCTCCACATTATTGGTTGTACTGGTCCTTTCCATTTTCCTGTCTGTGTCTTTCCAAAGCACTTGAACTCTATACTGGGCATCATCATGGGATGCTGAACAACGAGGTTCCAATTTATTGTCTGCAGATGGATTTAAAAATTTTAAAGTAAAAATAACTAAATCTAACTGTACTTGTGGGACACCTGTAACCCCCCATTTTGTTTATTTAATCGAGTTTTAAGAGATGGGTGTGCCCTTTCTACAACCACTTGTCCTTGAGGGTTGTACGGGATACCTGTAATGTGTCTAATATGCCACAGTTGAAAAAAGAATTGTAATGGTTTAGTAGCATATGAAGGCCCATGACCGGTCTTTATAGTGCGTGGAACACCCTTAAAGCAAATGCTGACAAACCGTGTTGTTGAACATGGCTAACTTTTTCCTGTGTGGCAAGGTGCACTAAATTAATTTTTTTTCCTGTGTGGCAAGTTGAATTAAATAAGAATTAATGTCATTAGACACATAGATATATTGCAGTTTGCCAAAAGAAGAAAAATGTGTAACATTAATTTGCCAAATACCATTGCATTGTAAGCCTGTGGGATTGCTGCCCTCTGGTGGCTCAGGCCTAGAGATCTTTTGACTACTAGGACAGGACATAAGACTTTGTCTTGCTTAAGACTTGGAAATTGAAATTCTTTGGTTAAAGATTTACTATTTTGATGATAGTATAAATGAAATCAGCTGCATCAAATAGAGTAGTAAAAGTGACTAATGAATCAGCTTTTTGATTCCCATATGTTAAAAATCCACATAAATTAGAATGAGACCTTATGTGACTAATATAAAAGGGTGCTGTTTGATTATGAATTGCTTTTTGTAGCCTGAGAAACAAATTAGAGGCGGATCTAAAATTGACCACAAGATGGCGATCTCGAGCCTGTAAGGTAGACTGCATAGGCTGAATTACTAATTATGTTAATAGGTTTACAATTCAATTGCTGTATGACAAATAGAATAGCAGTGATTTCAACCATTTGTTCAAGAAGCCCAGGAGTCTCTTCCCTGTTGATAATCCTTACTCAAATTGCAGCCTTGCCCTTTGATGAGCATAAGTAAAATAAACTGCTGTCAAAAATGGGTTCAAATTGAGTAATTTTTAGAATAACACATGAGTGTTTGAGAAAAATTGAAAGGTAGGATCACTGTGAAAATGATTATCAATTTGTTCTATGAAATTTGCAAAAGCCATTTGCCAATACAGAACTTGTTGTAACATGGTAAAATATTGATTTAAATTAATAAATCATGTGTTTATAGCAGAATCAATACCAAAGAGCTGTTTAGAACTTATCCTTTCCATGTGACAGCCTTGGCAATTTGTTCTTAATATAACTGATTGATTAAATGATTAGAAAGATAAAGCCACTCAATAGGATAAATTTGTTTGTAGTAAAACTGTCCTATATGATCTCCCTATAGAGTATTATATAACAGTTTTAATTGATAAGTATCAATACCCAATTTTGGCCCTATCCAATTTATGTCTCCTAGTAACATTTGAAAATCATTTAGAGTTTTTAAATGATCTTGACAAATCTAGCTTTTGTGGCCTTACTGCCCTGTTAGTCACTAGTATTCCCAGTTAGTAGTAAAGACTGGACAATTGTACTTTCTTCTGAGCAATGCAGAAGCCAAAGGATATTAAATCTCATTTTGTGCAAAAACATCATACAGTTGTTTTTCAATTGGGGCTTCCAGTAAGATATCATCCATGTAATGAATGATGTAAGCAAAAGCATAGGCTTGCCTAACTCTCTGTAAGGCGTGCAGTGCAAAAAGCCGACACTTGGTTGGACTATTTCCTATTCCTTGACCCATTGATATCACTGCATTGGCTCTTTAAAGTTTAAAGTAGGCACAGAAAAGGCAAAATTTGGCCTATCTGCAGGAAAAAAGAGGAATGTTATAAAAACAAAAAAGCAGCCTTTAAATCAGTTATGATGAGAGGTCAGTCTCTGGGGACTGCAGTTGGATTTGGAAGTCCTGCTTGTTGTGTCCCAGTAGGAAGTAAACAAACATTTACAGCTCCTAAGTCTTGCAGCAACCTCTGTTTGCCCAATTTTTTTTTTTTTTGAGTAAGAAAGACAGGAGTGTTTCAAGAGTTTTCTAAATGTCCTACCTGGAATTATTCCTCAGATAATTTCTGTAATTGGATTAGCTTCTCCTTATTAAAGGGCCATTGATCTACACAAAGAGGCTCCTTGGTTTTCCACTGTAAAGGCAGAACTCTTTGGGGGAGAAAGTATCAATGGCCTGGGTCAAAAAAAACCTGTTGATATGCGATATCATAGCTGTCATTTTTTGATGTAGTCATTATAGGCTCTTCGATTCCCTGTAAATTTTTTCTTAGCCCTTTTTCTTCTTGATATCCCATTTAATCATCATTTGTCTAATTTTAGGATCTGAATATAGTTGTTTAATTTCAGAATTGGAGCTTATTTGCTTAATTTTAAAATCAGAATCACTAGTCAATATTAATTTCCATCTTTGCAATAAATGTCTTCCCCACAAACTGACAGGAAGAGGTACCATGTATGGTAAAAAGAAATATTTTTGTAGGTCAGGCTCTTTATAAGGCAAGGTTGGGTACTTTGTAGTATATGCAGAGGGAATCCCTTTAAGGACTCTGCCTTGAGGAAAGAAGCCTCTGCTGGGAGCTGTTTTATCTCCTCAGTGTCTGAATCAGAAAGTGTTTATTGTGAGCTCTGTAACAAACTCAAAACTGAACACACCAGATTCCGAGTTGAGAACATCTCAGGGTAAATGATGTTTCCTCTACTATGTACCTTTTTAAGATTTTTTCCAACTCTTTCCCAGTTATCAGTATCTGTAGTACCTATCTGAGAAAATCATGGATCATGGTCTTCTACTGGCACATGAGCCCCTGAGAATCTGAGCAGGCTTTGGCGCAGCTGTCTATATCTTTGCTCCTCAGTGGAAAACTTTTGGCCCATTTTATTCCCAGATAAAATGGCTTGTTCACAGCTGGAAGACTCACCCTTTTGAAGTCTTCTCTTTCTTCTCTTCTTTAGGTATCCCCAGGGAAGTTTCTTCCTGTAAAAACCTCCCCCATCACGCACACGTCCACTCTAAGTAGGCTTACTTGTTCAAGGTAAAAATTCCCAGTCCAAGGATTTTAGGTCCCTGATCCAGGCATCAGTTACCACAGACTGAGCAGGCCCACAACCTCCCAAATGAGTGGACAGTGAAGATTTAAATAAAAGAGACAAGTAGTATGATTTTTAGTGCTCCAGGGGGATCGAAACCTTCTGGCAGAATTCAAGTTTCTCTGGGGGCTGAGACAAAGAACTTCTTTGGGTGGCCTGTATTTGATTTTCAAATAAGGGAAAGAGTTAGAGTGGAAAATGTGGGAAACTGAGCAGGACCTTGAGAGTCAGCTCTAGGACTTCTCCAAGTAATAAACTATGTTAATGTAGGACCCTCTTATCTCCAGGTTGACCTTCACTGCATGAGTGAGTTGCTTGGAGCTACAGTCTTTATCTAGTTAACTGGAGTGGGAGCCTGCTCAGCTGTGGCCTTGTCTTGTCCTTTGAGGCATCATAGCATCACAGGTCACTACAGACCGCAACTGAGACCAGTGATTCACAGAGGTTCACTTACTGTGAATCTGCTGCCCATCTCCAGACAAGAGGAACAGGTCTGGGAGAGACTCACAGGTAAACATAGAAAGCCAGTTGATTAATTCTGAATCCTGCTCAGAGCCACTTTGTAGTGGTCTCCATCATACATGTACTGTATGTAATACATCAGGGTCTACATTCAACTCTGACACCCTCACATCCCAAACTTCTGACCAACCAGCTATAAATCAACATGCCCACAGCCCTGCCCCATGTTCAGTGATTTACTACAACAGCTCAGAAAATTCAGAACCAGTTTACTGGTTTATTAGGGAAGATTATAAGCCAACAACAGCCAAATGCTTCCAAGGTACATAGGATGGGGACAGGAGGGCGGGACTGGCTCAGAGATTAAGACTTTCTCTGACTGTGTTACCCCCCAACACATCGAATAGCTTTCTGAATCTCACTGTTCAAGAGCTTCTAGCCAGTCAGGATGGTGCTTGCTTATAATCTCAGCACTGAAAGAAGCTGAGGCAAGTAAGGTCACAAGTTTGAGTCCAGCCTGGACAACTTAGTGACTTAATGAGACCCTGTCTCGAGACAAAAAATAAAAAAGGCTAAGGGCATAGTTAAGTGCTAAGGCCCTGGTACCTGGGGGAACGTTTGTTTTTGTTTTTATTTTTTAAGATAGAGTTCAATTTCTAGCCCCATTTACCAAGGATCAGAGGTAGGACTGAAAGTTCCAACTCTCCAGAGTTTGTTTTTCAGTCCTGCTGTGAGGCCATCTGGGAGATGAGGAGGGCTCCAGCAGCTTCCCTGCCCTGGCCTTCCTGGCTGCAGCCCTCATGTCCCCTCTCCGGGGCTGGTCATGCTCTTTGTCTGCTACTTTCCTTGGCAGGCATTGCACATTCCAGGCATCTCTCACTGGGTCTCCACAGCAGCTTAGATTTCACTTTCACAGCTTTATATGTTGCTTGCAAGGACTCCAAGGAAAATCATGGATGTGCTCAGCTTTAGAGCAGATTAGAAATGCCAGGTAAACTTTGTTGACTCACAGTGTTGTTCTAAGCCAAAGGACAGGTCTCCCCCACTCCCCCCACTGCCTTCCTCAGATGTATTTCTATTCTTCCAAGGGCCGTGATCAAACTCCTTGAGAGAGGTGAATTTGCCACTGAGATGATACATGTAGTGAGAAAAACTGAAAATTGGGAGGAAAAAAAAACTCTTTAAAACATATTTTTAATTCTTTGAGACAGGGTCTCACTATGTAGCCCAAACTGGCCTGGAACTCATAATGATCCTCCTGTCTTTGACTCTCAAGTTCTGCAATTTTAAGTGTACACCATTACACCCAGCAAAAATAAACTTCTTCAGATTCCCAAATAATCTTTCTACTAGATCTATGTTTGTTCTAGAATATATACTAGTCAGAGGAGACCATGATGTCTTATTCTTCCTGTTCTTGTAATGTCTGTCCTATAAGAATAGAAGAAATAAATTATTCAGAAATTACAAAACACCAGGGATTTAGCTCAACAGTGTAAGCACCTGCCTGGCAAGCATGAGATTGTGAGTTTAATCCCTGGAACAAAAAAAAAAAAAAAGAAATGAAATAACATGACAAACAATAGATGAATTAAATAAAGTATCATATTAGGGTCTATAAAAACAAAACCTTCAGAAAGAAAAACTCACAATCTTCCTGGGATTACACTGGGATTACACTTTCATGTTTTAATATTTTTTTTTAATTTTTATTTAAAGAGAAAAAAAAGCATGTAAAGGGTAGAGATAATACAGAATTTCAGAAAAAAGATAAACAATAAGAAATCAATAGTTGATACATTACATATTGTCCTCTTAGAAATAGTTGTTCAAGTTACAAAATTAAAGCACACAAAGCAGATAGTCAAACAGTGAGAGTGTAAGCAGCTACGCATGCATGAATCTCTACATGTATTTCTATTCCTCCTGTATTAGAGGGAAAAACAAAACTTAGTAAGACAAAACAAAACAAATTCCTACAAAAACATGAAGCCAAAAAGTCGTATAAAACCACAGCACAAGGTGATCTACAATGATTACTGAGTTGTTTCTTATTATCTTCAATAGAATTGCCTATATCATCAGGCATAAATGAATATAGCAGTATAATTGAATATAGCAGTACATAATAATATTAGTAAAAATAAAACATTGTAGACAGTATAAAACTTCAAAAGCAGGTAATAATCAAACCAGAGTGGATATTCTAGTGGATCTTGTCATCTTAAGTGCAGTTGTCTATACTCTCAGACTTGATACTATCAATCATAACAGCTTTGAATAAAATTTATCAATACAAAACAGCAATCCAACAAACCAGATTCAATCACAATCAGTCATGGTAAAACAGTATAGGTTTTACAGAGCTTTAGATTGACTTAATAGGAAATTAAGGATGATTACCATACTATATCCTGTTATTTTCAGGATTACTGTTTGTACCCTTAAATATAGTACAGGTAGAATGACTGGAACAGAATATAATACATCTAAGCAGAATGGTGTGAGTAATGTGGGTTTTAAATCCTGGTGCACTATTAACAATATAGTGTATCAAGGCCATCTACGTTAGAGATTCTAGTTATCCTTCTCTGCCTCATTTCTGCTATGCTATTTTTCTGCCTGTTTGTCTACTTTTTTCCTTCATTCTACTGTCTGCCCCACTTATTGAGGCCTTTCTGCCACTGTTCCTAAAATTCTGGTATTTTTTTTCTCTCTCTCTAGAATGTCCTTCAGTATTCTCTGTAGGGTTGGATTGGTGGTCACAAACTCCCCCTAGTTCCTCTTTTTCATGGAAGCATCTTGTTTCTCCATTAATCTTTAGGGACAGTTTTGCAGGGTACATCAATCTGGGCTGGAGGTTATTTTCTTTCAGGGCTTGGAATATTTCATTCCAAGCTCTTCTTGATCTGATGGTTTGTGTCAAGAAGTCAGCCATGATCCTGATGGGCTTACCTTTATAGGTAATCTGTTTCTTTTCTCTCATGGCTTTTAATATTCTGTTTTTATATTGAATTTGTGGCATCTTGATTACTATATGTCTGGGTGTAGATCTGTTTTTGTTGTAGGTGGCTGGAGTTCTGTATGCCTCACATAACTGAATGTCATTTTCTTTTCCCATGCTTGGGAAATTTTCCTTAATTATTTCTGTGAATAGCCTTTGTAATTCACCTGTATGTATTCCTGCTTCTTCGTTCATGTTTCTTATTCTTAAATTGTAGATTCTCTTGTCATCTTCTAGCCTTTGTATTGTTACTGCTTGTTTCCTTGTTATTTTTAAGAGACCTTTCCTTTCATGATCACACATTGCAAACTTGTCTTCAAGATTTGATAGTCTATCCTTAGTTTCTTTTAAGGTGTTTTGCCAGCTTTCAATGGAGTTTTTAATTTCCTAATAGTCTCTTTGAATCTGCTTCATGTAGTCTAGATTTTCTTTATATTCTTTATCAAATGTTTCTCTCCTTTTTTTGTGTTCCTCCCTTCTTCCGTCTGTATCTTCCTGAGAGATGCTCCCTGAGAGCATTTCTGTTATTACCCTACTCATATCTTGCTTTACCTGATTTAATATTTCAGTTTTGAGCTTGTCTACAAGGTCCCAAAGATATCTTTTAATGTCCATTGAAGCCATGTGTGCTGTTGCGTGTGTGCTGCCCTCAGTCTGCCTTAATTTTCCCTCTCCTGGATCAGGGCTCTCAGGGTTCTGGGCTGGAGGCCTCCTCTTGCCTCTCTCTCCTGTCATGGTCCTGGCTTCCTTCACACAGGTTACAGTGCAGGTCCCAGCCCCCTTCCTTGTTGGCCACGTTTCCTCCGAAGCATACTGGAGAGGGACCTCCACCCTCTCCTGCCTGCTCACACTGATACAGTCAATACGCTGTAGTCCAAGGTTCGCCACCTGGGAGCAAAGTTCCAAATTTTCTCACACTAACTGGAGCCCACTGAGATCTTCCGATGTTCCCGGTGGCAGGGCGGGCCCATGGGGGCGGTTCCAGGCAGCCTACCCCTGAGGCGGGCTTCCAATAAGCTCCTCCTGACTGCTCTTATCACTGAGGTGCAAGCAGAGGCTGCCTAAGCCTGCCTCTCCCCACCAGGCCAACCAAACTACAGAGGCCTTCACCCAGTTAGTGTGTGTTAGGTGCAGGGAATGGATTTGGGATGGCTCATTGGGTCCCAGCCAGGGGCGTGGCCCAGTCCAAGCAAATCCCACGAATCTGCTTTGAGGAGGGAGGAACCAACTGAAGTCACTGTTACTCCCAGTTCAGGCTTTTGAGCTCTGCACAGACAAATACGCTGATCTTGTAGTGAATTTCTCGCCACCCTTCATAGTGTTGCCAGATTTATTGGTAATCATTCTTTGATTATGAAAGTAGATTGGAAATGCTATCTGTATTATCATTTCTCTGTCCAAAAGCAGCCAGACACAGAACATTTACATTAGTAATAATACTAAATAGCCATGAGTAGAAGCAGCAATGAACTAGCACTCACTGGCCACTGGTACTTGCAAATTGCTTCATATGCCTTTTTCTGGTTGGTTCACTTCCATCATTTGATCTACTAGATCAGACCAACACAGCTGTTTAACATGTTCTCTTGTTCATTAACATAAAATGTTCAAGGAGGACATGGTGACACATGCCTGTAATCCCAGCACTCTGGGAGGGTGAGACAGGAGGATCGAAAGTTTGAATTCAGAATGGGTGACTTAGCAACTTAATGAGACCCTGTCTCAAAACAACAATAACAAAATCACACTCTTTGCAGAGGGAATAGGGTACCTAAATAATCAAAACATGAGAAACCTGGACAACCAGAAAGCTGCAATGAGGTCAACAATTTCAGATGTGAGAGAGTAGAAAAGAACAATGATACAGGTAAGTGGATAACACCCAAGTCAGGAATGTGTCTGTGATCCGGCAGTGTGCCCATAATTACAAAAGAGTTCGGGTGGCACTGAAGATCTAGGTGGTAAAATCAGTTGAAGGGATTCATCAGGAGCAGTAAGAGAGATTCTAGGTGTGGCTGTGTTGACTGTCATTCAGTTATAACAAAGAGTTTTTTTTAAATATATATTTTATTTATTTATTTCTTGGTACCGGGGATCGAACTCACGACCTCACGATTGCCAGGCAGGCACTTTAGCCACTGAGCTAAATCCCCGGCCGTAACAAAGAGTTTTTATTACATTTGTGTGTTTAATCCTTTACTTTTGTTACTGGTCATCCCCACTGGGTGTCTTTTGACTATTTCAAGGTTGATTACCTTTGTAACAACAGAATAGGATGAGACCTTGAACTCACTGTGTATCCCAGGCTGGCCTCGAACTCACGGTGATCCTTCTGACTCAGCCTCCTGAGTACAGAGATAATAGGTGTACACCACCATGCCCAGCCTTTTAAATCTGTGTGCGTACGGTGTATTGCCCTAAAAATAACAAAAAATAAGTCCTAACATGATTTTTCTGGATGCTTGTAAAATCAACTCCACCCTCTTGAGTCACTTCAGGATTATTCATTACCTGCAGTGTCATTGACCTCTGAATCCTCTATCAACCTGGAATCTTTCATTAGCCTCTCCAATCATTGTATATACCCATTGCCTTGTACACACCCAATAAATAGTGGGTGGTTTAGAGTATCTGGGTCAAAGCATCCAGGCATTGACCTCCCAGCTCCACATCATGCCTCACTAAATTTGTCTGTTTCTTATTTTATGCTTTGCTGTACACCTCGTACAGGCAGTTGGGATCTTAGCCAGGTTCCTGATACTGAGCTCCATGTCAATCTCTAAATTAAAAACTTTTCTACCACTTAAAAGGGTTTTCAGAAGCTCACCTTTCCAATCTAAGCTCCTTTCTTCTCTTACCTAACAAGCAGCCCTGCACCTGCCTCTTTGAAAGAATTTTGCCCTAGTATAAATTACCGTACAATTATGGCAGTGGTCTAACATGGCAGAAGGCCAAAGTGGAACTGCTTACCACTTCCTCCTTCTTCTTTAGCCCTAATTGCAACTCCTTTTCTATAGCTTGGCATAACTGATGCCATTTTGACCCCTGCATTTAACTAGTGCCCTGTATTTGACCCAGAAGAATGAAAAATTACTTAGGGTATAAGTCCCATGAGAAAAGCAGAATGAGCTGCACCCACAGGAGAAAAATTAACCTGCTCAACAAAAGAAGCAGGATACAGGCGTCAACCAAAAATTAATGTAAGATTCTAGCTAAATTGTTTCCAACAGGATGTCTTTTTGTGGTTCTCTATTTTAAAACCTGTAACTTTCCAGTTCAGTGCCACTCGGTGAGACTCTGAAACAGGGGTCAACGTGAGTAGTTGCTGAACTCAGCTAATTAAATTCCAAATTTATCAGTTTGGCTGCTTGAATTCCTATATTGTTCACAAATCCACTTACTTTCCTGTTTGTGCATGAAGGAATCAGTTCCTCACACATAATCAATGTCCACCCCATGCGCCATTTCCAATCAGAGGTCATATAACCCTCGGCCTCTCTGTATCCAACCAAAGGAGATAGCCCAACCTCCATGGGTTGTGTGCTCTTTTCCACATCCTCAGTAAATGCTTTCTTTTCTTACTTTTCACTTCTCTATTGCACCAGAAAACTCTCTCTTCACCTCCATCAACACTGAGCACATTGCTGCTTCCACATCTGTGCTCACCATCCTCTAGAAAGCCTTACCTTTCTTTTGCTTTATTTTGTCTTCAGATTTTGCAGTGCTGAGGATTGAATCTAGGGCCTCATGCATGCTAGGCAGCTGCTGCATCCCCAGCCAGGCTCACCTGTCTTTATTGTCTACACCAGTCTATCTCCTCTTAAATGCTCAACCTTTCAGTGAAGGCTTTTTCAGGAATGCTAGCCTCCTGTGATCATGATTGAGCCCTGCTCTGAGCTAACTACCAACAATATTTCACTCAGTCTGTGCTCAATGATAATGATTATAACCTGTGGGTGTAGCTCAATGGCACAATGCTTGTTAGCATATATGAGGGCCTGGGTTTAATTCCCAGCATTGCCAAAAAAGAGAAGGAGGGAAGTGTTTCTGGCAGATAAGTTAGTTAGAAATATTATAGGCAGACAGGGCCAGGCCCTCAAGGAAGCTGACACAGGGGACCAGATGTCTTGTGACCTTGAAGGAGACAGACATCTGGTCTTGTGACCTTGGAGGAGACAGACATCCTCCCACTGTGCACCAGATCTCAAGACAAAAGACAAAACAAATGCAACCACACCCTAAGGACAAACATCAGGGATTGATATTCTAAATAGGTAAGGGTCATCTTGACAAGCCAGGAGTCACCATCCCCAGCCCCTAAAGAAAGAGTCACTGATCCTGAGAATACTCTCTTGCTACATGACTCACTCCCCCATTTATCCCTGATTTGGTCAATTTTATGTGAACAATTAATCTTATTGGTTAACCATAGTTCTGTCCCACCTCATGCTGTCTGCCTTGTGAGTTCCCATGTTTTCCCCATCTTTGACCCATGTCACCTCATGGTTTTACTCTATAAAAGTCCCTAGAAAAGAGTCTTTGGTAACCCGCTTGGAACCCCTTCTGTCTCTCTATCTCAGACAGAAACTTTCTTTCTCTCAATAAATATTTCTGCCCTTAACCTCTATTGTTCCTAAAATTCATTCTTCCATTTTAGAGAACACAAACTCATAGAGAACACAGAGTACTTTGGGAGTTTCATTCCCCTGTATCAGACAGACAGAGATGGAGGGAGAGGAAGAGGGAAAGAGAGAAAGAGAGAGGGAGAAGGAGGGAGAGATGTAGAGGAGAGAGACGGGGGTGGGGGGCTGACCATAGCAACATAGGTCTTAATTACAGTTCATATCATCAATATTTGTTACAGCTTATAGTGAACTTCTCAGTGAATGTTTGTCAATAAGAGAATAAATGTTGTGCTTTTATTTAAATCTCCTAATGCCAGACTTTGCTTGAATTAGGGATGAGAACAGTTGCAAGAACACCTCAGGAGCTGCAGACATAGATCAGTGGTAGAACACTTGCCTAACATACAAGAGACTCTGAGTTCCATCCCCAGTACCACAAAAAAGAAAAAAAAGTCAAACAGGAGAACACCACAGGCATGGGGCCCTGGGCCTGAACTGCCCAATGACGAGGCCATATTCTGGATTGTAAAAAGCATCCACAGTACCAGCATCCTGACTTGCAATTTTAACAGTGGAATTCCATTCTCAGGTCATTTTAAGAACTTCACACACCCTCCCCCAAATTCGCCTTGTCCCTTTTTCTCCTGGTTTTATGAGACAGAATTTTGCCATACGGCATGAAGTGTTCTCGAACTCTTGAACCTCTTGCTTCTGGCTGCCTCCCCAGTGCTGGAATGTGCATCTGTTCTACTACTGAGCTACATCTTCAACACCTGTGGTGATTTTACTGCTGGACTTCCTGGTAATTAAAGTTAAATCTAGCACTAGAAGATTTAAATAAGAGCACAACTCTTCCTGGCAGTCCTTCTCATCCATATCCAATACTCCAAATAGAATGTAAGGTCCTTTGGAAGCAAAGTAAATTATTTATTCTTTGAGTACACCAACATTGCCTGTCTTAAACAGTACTTTGTACAGACTAAGTATTTTTATTTTAAGAAGTTTTGTAATATATTTGTATTTATCCATATGATTAGCATCTCTGAGTTCCTCATTCCTTTGCACAGATTTGAGTGTCCATTTGGTGTCTGGCCCCTTCTGATGAAGGACTTTTTTTTAAACATTTATTGTAGGGCAGTCTTCTAGTGATTAATTCTTTCAGTTTTTGTGTGTTTGAAAATTTTGTCTTTACTTTGGAAAGCTGTTTTTGCTTGTGATAGAATTCTAGGTTGATTGATATTTTCTCTTTCATGTCAATGATCTTTCCATTGCTGGGACACAATATCTGACACATGATTTAAAAGAGAAAAGGTTTATTTTGGCTCATGGTTTCTGAGATTTTGGCTCATGGTCAGCTGCTCCTAGGCAAAAATATTATGGCAGAAAGGTGTGGTAGAGGAAAGCTCTGCACATCACAGCAACCAGGAAGCAGAGATCAAGAGAAAAGGCCCAATAACAAGGGGCCATACTAGGTGTGGTGGCACATACCTTTAATCCCAGCACTAGAGAGGCTGAGATAGACAGATCATCGTTTGAGGACAGCCTGAACTATTGAGAAACCCTGCCTCAAAAAACCATAAGAAAAAACACAGCGAAGAGAAATCAGATATACCCTTCAAAAACACATTTCCTCCAATGACCCCACTCATCCTATTAGGACTTCTCTCCCAATAAATCCTCTGAGCTATGAATTTAAAAAATCCACTCAATGATCCATTCATTTCCCCCAATTCTATCAACTGGTAACCAAGCCTTCAGCACAAGGAGGTTTGCATGGGGGTGCATTTTACATCCCACGTACAATATCTCAGTATTTAGCAGTTTCTTTCATTATTTTCCCAGTGTGATGGTGCACACCTGTAATCCCAGCACTCAGGATTGTAGTACACAATAGCTACATTCATCATGTTCCCCTTTCTGGCTGGATGTGGTGGTACATTCTGGGAGTCCGAGGCAGGAAGATCACAAGTGAAGTCCAGTCAGGGCAACTTAGTGATTTAGTAAGACCCTGTCTCAAAATAAAAAATAAAAAGAGCTGGGGAAGTTGACTCAGGGAAAATGCCCCGGATTCAATTCCCAAATACAAAAAAAAAAAAAAAAAAAAAAAAATCCCGCTTTCTTCTGGTTTACATGGGTGAGAAATCTGCCACCTTCTTATCTTTCTCTATACATAGCAGTCTTTCCTCCCTCTGGTTGCTTTTAAGGTTTTTCTCTTTAGCACGTCTTTCCTCCCTCTGGTTGCTTTTAAGGTTTTCTCTTTGTCACTGTCTTAGTGTATTATTTTTTAACAGCTTAATTATGTAACAGTTGGTATAGTTTCTTAATATATTTTGTGACTGGGGCTACCTGAACTTCTGTATCTGCTGATCCATACATAATGTTTAAGAAACTTGGAAAGATTCTTGATCTTTGTTAACTTCAAATCTGTTTTCTCCCACATTGCCAACACCTCTCAGGGACTCCAGTAATGTTTCTATTGGGGCACTGTGCATCTTCCCAGAACATGTTTATCTTCTCTTCATTTTTCCAAATTCTTTTTATTTATTTGTTGTCATTTGTTTAGTTTTTTGAGACAGAGTCTCACTATGTGATCTAGACTGGCTTCAGATGTACATGCTCCTGCCTCAGCCTCCCAGAGTGCTGAGATTACAGATGTGCCACCATGCCTGGACCTAGTCACTTTTTTCTATGTGTTTCATTTTGGATAATTTAGATTTATATCCAAATTTACAATTTTTTTTAAATGTCTATGATACTGTTAGTTCTATCCAGTGAGTCTCCATCTCTTATTTCTAGGAATTGAACCTGGAACCTTCATACTGACTTACCTACCTTCCTAGCCCTTTTTTATTTTGAGATTAAGTTGCCCAGACTGGACTCAAACTTTCAGGATCCTACTGCCTCAGCCTCCCAAAGTTCTAGGATTACAAGGCATGTCTCACCATGCCTGGCTTCTATTTTAAACATTATAGTGTCCATTTCTAGAAATTTGACCTGAGACTTTAAATTTTTATTTTATTTTCTGTTCATTTTATGATGCTGAGGATTCAACCAATGGCCTTCTCACTATCCGCAGACCTTTTTAATTTTTTATTGTGAGATGGAGTGTTGCTAAATAATTAAATTGCCCGGGTGGGCTTAAATTTGCAATCCTCTTTCCTAGGAGCACAGGGATTACAGGTGTGCACTATCATGCCCAGTTACCTGGTAATTTTTTATTTGAATTTTATATCTTGTGAATTTTGTTTTATTACTTGCTGGTATATATTCACAAGTTATTCTAAGGTATGGTTATGTTATTTAGGAACAGTTTGATCTTTTCAGATTTTTTTTTCTTTTGGAGTTACAGGGAATGAACCCAGGGGCCCCTGGGGTCTAATTCAAGCCTTTTATTTTGTTTTTTGTGTGTGTGTGTTTTTGAAACATAGTGTGGTTAAATTGCCCAGCCTGACCTTGAAATTCCAATCCTCTTGCCTCAGCCTCCCGTGGGTATTTGCTTAAACTTTTTTAGACAAGATTAAAACAGACCTTAGTTTGGGGTTATCTTCCGTTGAGCATAGCCCCAGAGTCCCATGAATGATAAAGATTTCCACTTTGGCTGATGAGAACAGGAGCAATTCCTGGCCTGTGTGGGATTTAGAGATTGTCACCTCTAATCCCTTTCCTGGACTCCGCTAGTGTGAATACAAGCATACTATAGTCAGCTTCGGCTAAAAGCTCAAGGAGGATCATTCTTACAAGTCTGCAGAATTCTCCCTGTGATCATCTCTCCCCACCCCAGCACACTGCCCCAGCTCTTTAACTCGGGGAAACCACTAGCCCCCTCCACCTGTCCTCCCCATCCCTAACCTGTGGCCTAAAAACTCAGAGACTAAAAATCAAAGAATTTACCCTGTTTTTTGTTTTTGTCTCTTCAAAATTATTCTTTTGTTGCCTGATAGTGTCTTGAAAACCATTGTTTTGTATGGTTTTTTTCATTCTTTGGGTTGTTTCCAGTAGGATAGTAAACTTGGACTCTACTATCCTCTTGGTCAGAAGTTCTCTGCATCTTCTTTGAGCCTCCATTTTTCTCATCTTTTAAACAGTGTTGATAATATCAATCTGTTTTTTATTTTATAAAATTCATAATCCCTACATAAACATAACATCTGATTTAAATAAATGAAATATGCAAACAAATAGTGTTTGTTTGTTTGTTTTTTGTGTTTTTGAGACAGGTCTCGCTATGCAGTTCAGCCTGGCCTTGGCTCACTTTGTAGCCCAGGCTGGTCTTGAACTTGCAACAATCCTCCTGCCTCAGCCTCCTGAGTGCCGGGATTACAGTAGTGCACCACCATGTCCAGCTGCAAACAAATAATTTTGAGAGAAGTTTTGTTAGGATTATATCAGACCCAGGAGTGGTGGTTAATACCTATACCTCCAGCACACATGAGATTGAGGCAGATGTATTAAAAGTTCAAGCCCATCCTAGGCTGCTTACTGACTCTCTAAAAAAGAAAGAAAAGGCAACAAACAACAATGCAAGTATCATACCAATGCCTATAATCCCAGCATTCTGAGTGGCTGAAGGAGGAGGATTGTCTAGCCCCTGCCATTTAGCAATTTAGGGAGTCTGTCTCACAATAAAAAACTATAAAAAGAGGTGAGGGCTCAGGATACAGCTCAATGCAAGGCCCTAAATTCAATCCCTAATTTAAAAATATAAAGAAAAAGATTATATTAGTAATTAATTTGAGGACTGAAATGTAGCCAGTAGTCGCATGCTTGCCTAGTAGGCACAAGGTCCTGAGTTCAATCCTCAGCACTACAGAGAAAGGGAAAAAGAAGAGATAGTACAAACCATTCATAGTTCAGTGAGAATGTGTTAGTGTGAGCCTTTTTTTTTTTTTTTTTTTGTCTTTTTGAGACAGGGACTCACTATGTAGTTAAGGCTGCCTTGAGCTCACTTTGTAGCCCAGGCTGGCCTCGAACTTGCAACAATCCACCTGCCTCAGCCTCCCTGAGTGCTGGCATTACAGGAGTGCACCACCACACCTGGCAATGTGAGCCTTTTCTAAAATAGGTTCACAGTTGATGGACTTGCAGGTAGACATTTTTCTCACAACTCTTTTCACTCTCTCTGATACATGACAGAGATTAGAAGTTCAGTACAGAAGAACAAAACTAGATAAGAGAAGGTTAGCCAAGAAATTATTCCAGATTGCTCTCAAATGTAGTGTGAACTGTTTCTCTGAGAAGTGAAAGCTGGGATCCTGGACCTGATTCCTGGGTAAAACAGGATGTCATGTCTGTAAGGACATGAGGGCTTGGAGAGAGTGGGACCGCAGCCTAGAATTGTGAGATGACAATAACCAATGAAATGTTTCTAAAGTCATAAAAGAATCACGGTTAGCAGGTTGAACACGATGCCTCCTAAAAAGAGAAGCCATGCACAGAACACTGGACCCAAAAAGACCACAGCCTGAGCACTGTACATGGAACCAATCAGAAAGGGATATTGTCAGTCCATTTGACTCTGGGCCTGTCCACAGGACGGATCAAAAAACAACTGTTCCCAATCCTTCACCTACATATGGGGGTGACCAATCAAAACACTGAGCCTTTATTCATATCTGGTGAGAGACCAATTGAGTTTTCTGATAAAATGATTTATATCCAGCATGAGACCAAGTGAATTTTGATATGACTATTGTTCCAATGCCATGTTTACATGAGGTGGAAGCCAATCTAGGCATTTTGTATGCTAAACAAAGACCCTTTTCTTTCTTCTCTGGGCCATTGAAAGCCTTTTTCAACAATCCACTCTCTCGCTGTGGAATATACTTTGTTTTCTGTCTTCAATAAATCTACATTTTCACTGCCTTTTCTTTGTGTCTTGTCCAATTCTTTATGCAGCACACCGAGGACCTGGAAAGAACCTTCAACCCAAACTGACCTCCATTATGATAATACCAGGGTTGGGCGTGGTGGCATAGTCTAGTACTCCAGAGGCACAGGCAGAAGCAATAAGGGTGGGAAGCCTGCCGGGCACTGGGCAACTTAGTGGGCCTCTGTCTGAAAAAACAAAACAGACAGAGGGAGAGAGGAAGGGAGGGTTATAGGCAGGGAGAAAGGGAGGGAAGGAGGGAGACAGAGACAGGGAGGAAGACTGGAAAGACTGGTGCCTCTGCTATGGTCTCGTACCTTTTGTACTCGCACTCCAAAATCTTCTGTGCCTCCTCCCACTACTCTAAGGATGCCTGAGTAATGACACAACTGTCTCTGTCAATGATACAGCCCCAGATCCTGGAGATACAACTATAGTGTCTTATGCATGCCCTGTTCTCTGGTCTTTGCCCATAGGGCCTTCTTTTAATTTCCTGAATACACTCACTTCCCACTTCTCCACAGAAAAGATCTGTGCTTCCACTGTTTCCTCCACCCACAGTGTTCTTTCTCCTGTTAGCTCTCTTCCCTGAAAGTTTCTAAGGGCTTAGACTACATTCATACTGTCTTCAAATCTCATCTGGAACTTCACTCTCTCAAAGACATCGTCTCCTCTCTTCCTCCTTCTTCCATTTCTAGATTAATCTCTTTTATTAAATACTAGAGAAGAACTAATTCTTTCATGTGCTCATGCTAGTTATACGTATGCCCTCATTTGTGTAATTATTTGATTAATGTCTGCTACTTTCATTTAAAGTAAACTTCATGAAGGCCAAGATTCCAACATCTCCTAGCCTGCTACAAATTCAGTTATAGAAAGTGTGAGGAAAGAAGGAATGAGGTAGGGCATGGTGGACCAGCATTCTGGGAGGCTGAAGTAGGAGGACATTAAGTTCCAGCCCAATCTGAGCAACTCAGTGACTTACTGAAAACCCATCTCAACATTTAAAAAATAGAAAAAAAGCCTGGGATATAACTTAGTGCAAAGGCTGTGAGTTCAATCTCCAGTACCACACACAAGTTATTTTCCACTGTTAGTCAGCATCAGAAACCACCATTGGCCTAGTTCATGAGAGATCGGTATACAAACCACAAAGCCACCATGATCATCAGTGAGGGACTGCCTACCAAGCACCTGAAACACTTGTTCTCTCTGTCCCTTGGTGGAGGTGTCTGAGTTCCATTTCCCTTTGAACTGACAGGAAACAGGTCCATCTCACAGCTCTTTGCTTACATAAGAGTATCTGGAAAATTAAATACTTACTCAAACCAGGAATGGTGGTGTGCACCCACCACTTTGGGGAGCTGTGTCAAGTATGGTGAGTCCAAGCCCCACCTGGAAGATTTAGTGTCAGCGAGATCCTCAAAGTAAACATTTTAAAAGCTAAGAATATAGCTCTGTTTGAAAATTGTTCAATCTCTAGTACTGCAGAAGCAAACAAATAAAAACCTTAAAGAATAGTAAAGAAAAAGAGTTGCACAATTAGGAGAAATTTTTAAACACATTTTGTGATAAAGTCTAGTGAGCTATCTCCATTCCCCATCAAAGTGATTTTGCTAATGACCATGATGCTCCTTCCTTGTACTAACTTTGGGTTTGTATTGTTCTTATTTTTCTAACACCTTAAATTACATTGTTAGATTATTTATTTGGGCTCACTCTGTTTTTGTGATGTGGGCATTCCCCTCTATAAACTTCCATCTTAGGACTGCTTTCACTGTATCCCATAAATTCTGATATGTTGTACTGGCATCATCATTTAGTTCTAGAAATTGTCTTATTTCTAACTTAATTTCTTTTTTATTATTTTTATATCTTATACAAAAATATATAGAGGATAAAACAGAATAAAACCAATCAAAACAAACCAGTGTAAAAGATACAGGACTTTAAAACATTGCAAAATCAACAATAGCTATCATAACATCTTTTGATGTCTTCAAAATAGCTGCAGATAACTTGGGACATAGTAAAAATCAAACAGAACAGAACAGAAGCAATAAAAATGAAACAATGAATGCAATAAAGACTTCAAAACAAGCCTAGAGTAAATCCAAAATTGCTACCATAATAATATCCTGCTATCTTTGAAACAGCTGTTCCTGCCATCAGATTTGATAATCCAACAAAACAAAAGAAAATAAAACCCAGCCCAACAAAACAATAGAAATGATACAGGACTTCCAAAAACAAGACCATAGGGACTCAACAATGGCTGCAACCCTCAGAAAGAGATCCCCCCCCTTGATGTCACACTGATGTCCACTATCCTTTGAACCTATGATCAGACAGACCACTGGCCATAGACCTGCAATGTTAGTGAAACACCAAAGCACCACAGGCATCCAATTGCATTTTACCTTGATAGCTATCATCACAGCCTGTGTTTCTCTGGATAAGTCTGTTGCTTGGGGAGGAGGGTCGGTACTTCTTGTTTGCCAGTCCACGGGCTGGAAGGGGCTGGGGTCTGTCTGTTCCATTCCAGCAGTGGCCTGTGCATCATGCTGGTTCCCAGACTGGACTTGCTTGCTGGTGTGGCTTTGTTCTCTCTACCCCCGATTCGTGAATGGGGCTGACTCACAGGGAAAGGTTGGGGTCTGTCTGCTCCAGTCTGGTGGTGGCCCTCTCATAGTGCTGGTTCCCAAACTGGGCTTTCTTACTGGTGTGGCTTTTCCTAACTTGATTTCTTTTGTAACCCATTGTTTATTAAGAGTGCCTTGTTTAGTTTACATGAATTTCCATGATTTCTGGTTTTTTTATATGTGTGTCATTGATTTCACTCTTCATTAAACTATGATCTGAAAATATACATGGTGTAATTTTCATTCTTTTACGTTTAGTTAAGCTGTTTGATTGGCTAGTATGTGGTCTACTTTGTAGAAAGTTTCACCTGCTATTGAAAAGAATGTGTATTCTGTTGTTGGCTGAATACTCCATAAATATATATTAAGTTCATTTGTTCAAAGATTTTGTTCAATTGTGATATTTCTTTGTTGACTTTTTTGTCTAATTGCTCTATCTACTTGTGATACTGGGCTATTAATTTTCCCCTGTATACCTGTGTTTATGTTTATCTAATATTTTATGTCCAGTAATACTTGTTTTATGAAGGTGTACTATTGTCCAGTACACATATGTTAATAATTGTTACCTTTTTCTCTTGGATTAGTCCCTTAACTAATGCATAGTGACTGTCTTGGTTACTTTTCTCTCATTGCTGGGACAAAATACACAACACCCAAAATTAAGGAAGGAAATTTTTATTTAGCTTACAGTTTTTGGAGGTTTCAGTCCATAGTCAACTGACTGCAAGGCAGGGTGGCATGGCACTGGGGCAACACTTCAAGGCAGCAGCCAGAGCAGAGAAGAGCCAGCAAGCCTGTTCTCCTCCCTTATATTGTACACAGCCACCCTCCCCCTTTCCAAGGTAGATGTAGCACTCCCAAAATCTCTGTGCCCTCCTGTTGCACAGGATGAGGATATTTACAAAGTAAGGATCCTGGATATCTGCTCAGTATCTCAGTTAAACTTCTACACTTCTCAAATTAACTCAATGTATCAATCATAATAGTGATCTTCTTTGTTTGTTTTGATAAACTTTGTCTTAAAGTCCACTTTGTCTAAATACATGATGTCAGCACTTGCTTTTTTTCAGGTTCTTGTTGCCTGAAATATGCTTTCCAACCTTTGATTTTAGTCTCTGAGTTTCTTTTTTTGGTTAAATGTATTTCTTGTATATAGCATACAGTTGAGTTTTGTTTCTTGATCCATTTTACCAGTCTGTGTCTTTTGATTGGAGAATTGAGACCATTGAGGTTGAGAGTTATTACCAATAGGTATTGACTTATTCCTGTCACTGCCTTAGTGTCTTTACTGTTGTTGATTCACTACCTTTCCCTTCTGTTTAACTGCTCACCTACCTGCCATATTTATTCTATTACACTTTTTGCCATTGTTAGCTTCATTATCTCTATCTAGTATATCTTTCTGAACTTTCTGGAGTGCTGGTTTAGTGGTTATGAATTTCTTTAGGTGCTCTTTATTATGAAAGTCTCATTTCTCTATTAATTTTTAAAAAGCTTTGCAGGATACATTAGCCTGGACTAGAAATTTTCTTTTAGGGTGTGAAAACTTGACTCCAAGTTCTCCTGGCCTTTAAGGTTTACATTGAGAAGTTTGCTGTAATTCTAATGGGTTTTCCTGAATAAGTGATTTGTTGTTTTCTTTCTAGCCACTTTTAAATTTCTGTTCTTGTGCTGAACTTCCGGGATTGGTTGTGTTATATATAGAGAGGTTCTTTTCTGATCATGGCTATTTGGCATGCTGCATGCCTCACTTATCCATATGTTAAGTTCTTTTACCTTATTTGAAAAGTTTTCAGCTGTTAGTTTAGTACATAGGGTTTTTTTTATGCCATTGGCTTATATTTTGTTTTTTCACTAATTCCAATTAATCTTTGAATAGCTTTCTTTGCATCATCTAGGAGTAGTTGTTTTATTTTGCATGTTCTATTGTTGCTTTTAAGAGTCTTTGTTTAATTGGTCATTGACAAGAGTCCTGTCTTCTATTAGTTCTAAGGCTGGTCATTTCTGCTGCCCATATTTTCAATAAAAGTTTTTAAGCTCCTGTATTTCTGCTTGGAGTCATTTTATGGACTTTAAACCTTTCCTATGCTGATCATATATGTTTTGCATCATTTTAACACTCATTTTTATTAGTGTCTTCTTTAGAATCAATGATGATTTTGATTAATTAGCCCAGTATCTTGTTACTTACACTTTTTATGACCTTGCTAATTGTCTTATTGAACTGTTATCTCTCTTGATAGCATTTCTGAAAAATCGAGGTGTGAGATTTTGGTTTCCTCCCCTGCTGTAACCCATGGATCAGCTTTGGAGGAATTGGAAATTTTTAGAGGCATTTTGTTGGCTTGTTTTTTCTTTATATTTTTATTTGTTCATTCTGAATGACCTACTGTAGTGTTTCTAGTATGGAGACCTCTTTAGTTAATACCTATTTTTCAGTGGTGTTCTCTGGGGGTAGCTAACTACTGGTCTTTGTCACAGTCCCAGTATCCAATCACCTGTGTTTATTTGAGATGGGAAGTTGCAGCATGTTTGGCCCAGTGTCTACTTCTCCCAGAATGGGTCATAGTATTGTTAATGAACTTGAGGCAGTCTAGATATTGGCAACTCAAGAATGCAAATTAATGGCAATAGTTAATTATTGTTATTGGTTATACTAATAAAATCAACATGAATTATAGCATTAAATACAAGTTGAATATTGCTTAGCCTGAAGGACCAATAAAGTACCACCTTTATCCATAGGAAGGAGATCTATAATTATGGTATGAATACTAAGACAAACCAAATATTGCCCTATTATTACCTATAGTAAATATTTACTACATGGAAAAACTTTACTTCTGCTGAAAATAACATGGTATTCAATAGCAATAGCATAAAGTTAACTATTAATTGATAGATTCATAATGCTTAGTGGTTACACTAGTAATAGTGAAAGGGATGAGTAACTGGAGAATAGTAAAAACCAAAATTTGAAAAATTAATTGATAGGTGTTGTAGTTAGGGATTACAAGGAAAACAATTGCATATAGGACACATATATAATTTATAGTATTATTTAAAATGGCCACCTAAGAAGTCAAATACAAAGAAAATACAGGAAACTTGTCCACACACTAAAGAAATAGAGAGTCTGGCTGAGGGCCTGGATCCCATAGCAATGTCCTGCATGAAGTCCTCTGAAGACTTAGAGCCCATGACAGTGCCTCCCACAAGTCCAAGTAGAAGGCTAGAGCCCATGACAATGATTCATGCAAGTCTATTTCATGGATCTGCACTGGAAAGGCCTCAAGATCTTTAGTGGGAGCTAGAAAGTCTGTGCCAGTGGGATGAAGGATCTGTGTCAGCAGGCTGAGGGTTGTGAACTGGAGCCAAGCAGCAATGCTCAAAGTAAGAACCAGAGCTCCCTCAAAAAGTACCACAGTCATTCTCAGTGACAATGAAGTTCTTCACTCCTCTGATGATGAGGACAGCCAAATTCGTATCAGGAAGCCAGTGCAACAAACTTCTCTAGAGACTGGGTGGCACACCATCTTCCCCTCCAGAGCCAGGAAATGATGCTCAGTGTAAGGTCCAGATTTGCCCTAAGTGAACTGCAACCATTCTCAGTGACAAGGTCCTGGACTCCTCTAATGATGAGAACAGCTACGTTCATTTCAGAAAAGAAGCTCGACAAGCCCCTCCAAGAGAGCCAATGGCAACAGAAGAATCAACATCACCGAACAACCCTAAACTCTTCTTCGCCACTTTTCCTTTTTATCTTGGCAACAATCCTCAGGTGGGCCATCCACCCTCATCACCACGCTGATTCAGTTCAGGTGGTATACAAGTTGACCACTAGTTATCAGTCCACCACAATGGGACATGAGAAGGAGGAGAGACAAGAAGCATGGGAGGTCCTGTTAAAGAGTAAAGGAAATTAATAGTGATGCCAAATAGTCACTGGCAAGAACTTTCAAGAAAAGAAGAACAAAGATAAACAGCAAAAATAAGAGATAAAAGGAAGAAGATAAAAAGGGTTAGAAGGGAAAAAGATAAAATTCAAAAAAGTAGCTAAAAGAAGAGAAAACAAAGTGGGAGAAAACTCCAAACCCTGAAAAAAAATCCAGTGAAGAAAAGATAGTTGTGATACAAAACAACACTGCATCTGAGAAAAAATTCCTGTGTTATTACTTTCTCCCATGGGAAGGGCACCATTCCAGGTTATTTCCCACAGTGCAGCAGGACCCCCACTCTTCCAGCACTGGTCAGCTCTCTCACCGGGTGGTGGGGACCATTCCAGGTCTGGGAAGTCGGGAGGCATGCTGTTCTAGGTCAGCTTTCTCCCCTACTTCATTTCGTTCATTTTTATTTAGTTAGTTCGTTTTGGGATTGGGTCTAGCTCTGTTGTTTAGGCTGATCTCCAATTTCTAGATTCAAAGGAACTTCCTGCATCAGGCTTCCAAGTCGCTGGGACTACAAGTTTATACCACTGTGACAGTTGGGCCATTCATCTTTCTTTTCTCCTCCTCCTCCTCCTCCTCCTCCTCCTCCT